>OY728580.1:1200000-1800000 GCA_963422195.1 Carabus problematicus | reverse complement strand
TCCCAGGTGGGTGAGACGCCGAAATCCGTTATGAAAATATGCGGAACTACTGACCCAGTAAACCCTTCATCATCATAAACTTTATACACCTAACTCTGCTTCTGTATGTGAATGTACATGTATGTGTACACCCACAATGTTACACGATACTCTATTTCACCAAACAGGGTTAAACAAAAATACTCACGCTGAGTTAGATAATCAAACGTTGTAAATAGAAGTTTCGTTCTTGTATAACCCTAGTTTCCAAACCGTTATATCTGTCACAGGTAGCATAAAAGACTTGTCAAATTCAAAACACATTACGCATTTCTTTAACAGTTAATCTAAAATGCGCGCGTGTGTGTGTGCGTGCGTGCGTGTGCGTGGTGAATTTCTGTTGGCGAGTTAATGAAGAAAGGAAAATGCCGCCGGTATAATTGTACACGGTGTCAATTAATCTGATGTTCATTTGTACGAGTCCGGCTGTCAACGAAACTTACAGCGATGTTTCATCACTTTCAGATACATTTGTCTCACTTTTCTTCAAATGTTCAACTGGTGATCGTTACGATAAAATAATCATTTATATACGTTGCCAGGCGAAAATGTGTTAGTATATAATATTATCTATATGGCAGTCAACTATAATCTAGATAAAAATCATGTCACATGAAAATACTAAAAGTTAAACTTAGCACTAAACTGCGGAGCGTGTCTAATTGTACTTACTACACATCATTTATTCTGTAATGTTCTTTTTTTCACCTTCAATTTACACATAGGGTGACAGATGTAAACGAATCTGTGAAACATTTGAGCAGAGATCAAAATTGCAAGTGAGTGCATGAAATGAAACAAACATCAGATAAGATCTGAAAACTGTGCTGGGATGTGTTGTCGCGTCAGTATCTTCATATCTCTACGTTGGTAACACACATCTGTGACACCCACGAGAACATCTCTTCTTCATCTTACACTCGTTCACATGAAACAGTAGTCAGACTGATTTTCAGACCGCTCTACAGAAGAAGTTAATAAGAAATATACAAATTACACTCTTACAGTATGTATTATCCTATGAATTGTATTGGCCCGGATATAATGAGAATATGTACTACAAGCAATAAGTGTTGTTCTAATGAGTATTAGACGTTGTGTGATGCGAATGGGATAACGGGCAGGTGCGCGACTCTGGCATGGCTTTGGCCCGTGGCCATTGCACGCTCGATGCACCGCACCCGCCGCACAGACAAGTTCATTATTAGATTTTTACGTCGGCCAGACCCTAGTTTCTCAATTAATCATGTCCGAACCGTTACGCTGTTTACCCGACGAAATAAAATGTTGATTTGTTGGATTTCCTTCTAATTCTGTTATACACTTGGCACTTTTATTATAACACATCGTTATCAGATACATGCACACCTACATGAACACGTTGTTATTCCGCTATAACAAACTTCAGGGCTGATTAATTTCTTACAAGTATTCGCCGCACCAATTTTATGGAATATCTTGACAGTACGAATTCTCAACGTTATAAATTAAAAGCACATAATAGAGTTCTGTTTTATGTCACTATAATTTTTATCTGTTGGCGTTTCCAAATTACTTTTGTTTGAACACCCGACATAGTTTTTCATTGTTTCAAATATATGTTACTATTTATTTTTTGTCATAAAAATAGATAGTTGTTTTTTTCCAACTCTAGCTTTCATAACAATGGCTATTTTTGTTAACGTGTGTCAATTTATTTACATTTACAAGTGTGTATTAGTAGTAATAGATAATAAATAATTAGTAGGGCCTTGTCTATTTTGATAAATGAACAAATTATCTCCGTCCTATTAACGTGAATTTAAAAATAATTTCTCTCTTGTAGGTCCATAGCTCTTGATTCTTTCACAATCCTCATCTTCCTCTCACGGCAGAAGAGAACATAGACAAATCATTTTGCTCAGTTCTGGGTTAATACGCTCAATTTACCATGTCGCTAACGAAATGACAAAATAGCCCACGGCCGAAAATACACACAGAAATTAATGTGACGATATTAAAATCCTCTTCCGGGCGTCCAAGCACACTGGGCTTATCTTAGCAAAATTCCCTGAAATCTCCACAAACCTGACACAATTAACAACAACATTACACGGCCGCGATATGGTGTGCAGCCAAAGATATATAGTTAATTAAAAATAATTAAATCAGATATTAAGTACACACCTCGATTTTAATGTATCACAATGATCGATAAGTATCGGTTCGTGTCCGATCGATACACGCAAGCCTAGGAGAGAAACTGAACCACACTTGTACGGTATCAAAATCGATATAAATCAATTCCGATCATTAATTGTAACACGAGAATAAATCACTGAATAACAAAACAAATTAATAACCTGGACGAAGAAAAAAAACTTATAATAATCTATTTCTATATGGTCTCTGGGTAGTAGGCTGTGTGTACATGCACGCCACGTTATCATAATAATAAAGTGATCTATATAAAATAGATATTAATTTCGAAAGAGACCATATTTCATTTTAAATTGGTCGGCACACGTGATATTTCGGACTTCCGTGGCAGCTACTAGTTATAAACTTGTTATAAAATATCTACATACCAACCAACATGTATATATGTATATGTATATACAGTAGAGTCGCGATTTAGTGAACTAATTCCGGCCAAGCCTGTTCACTTTTTAGGGGTGTTTACATTTTCGGGGTTCTGGTCTCACTCAGATATTTTGAGAAACAACTTATATTCTAGGTACCTAAATCAACAGAATTATGTATGTATATGTAAAATAATAAAAGAGAAGGAAAAATATTGAATCCAAAATGGTTAGTTCAAGGTAATGTGAACTGTTTGTTTCAAAACTTAATCATAAAGATGATTTTTTATTATTTTATTGTAGATTTTCTTTAGTCAATTGTAGATTTTGAGAAGGAGAAATATTGAATGCAAAATGATTGGAATAAATGACTATAGTTCAAGATGATAACAGATATATGACGTTTCGACCATATGGTTTTTGGTCATTTTCAAGCAAAAAACAAAATTCTAGTTCAAACAAACATAAACAAAATCTCTTGAGAATTACACTCAAAAAGTACAAAAATATTTTGAAAAATATTAGAGAATATTTTTGTTTATGTTTCTTTCCTCTAGAATTTTGTGATTTGCTTGAAAATGAGCAAACTGCAATATTCTACTAGCAAACACGGTCACACATTCTCCTTTACCCAGACATTAAGTATTTAATTTTTTTGTTTTAAATTCAAGTATTTTCGTTTACGCTCCATCTAGATTCATATTTAGTGGGATCCCCCAGAGAAGTATCGCAAATACCATAGTTTACTGTATCGGGGTTTACAGTTGTTCACTATATCGAGACGCAATGATAAAATTTAAGTGTTCACTCTATCGGGTTGTTCATTTAATCGAGAGTTCACTAAATCGCGACTTTACTGTATATATATATATATATATATATATATATATATATATATATATATATATATATATATATATATATATATATATATATGTTTCGAGCCGAAATACATGCTACTAAATAAATAGGATACATGTAAAAATCACGACATTTCGAACGATATTATCAGCATGTGGCAATAGAGTTAGTTTGCTCGTCTACATTCCAAATGGCTCAGGAGGACTAACATTAACGCTAACTGTGTAGCCTCCTGTCTGAGTGTGCAGTGTCCACTAGTCTCGATATCGACGAGTACATAGTGTGCCCACGCACTATACACGTTGCAACGGTGACTTGTTGATTTTCTTACAATAATAACAACGGACAACGCCGACATCTATAATGAGCGTTAATTGGTGATTACACAATCCGTAATGACTTCCCATTGTGAATGTGTCTTACATGTCGCGGCCTGTATAATAATGCCTGCGTCCCAATACGCTTTCCATTGCCGAGTCGATAATTAATTAAATCTATGTCTTTCACTGTTGCATTTAACTCAACTAAAGAAACAAACTTGTTAGAAATAGTATTGTAATGTTGTTAGGCATGATTAGAATGAACATTGGAAATAGCGTATTTTCCTCTTTGAAACATAAAGTTAGCGCTGAATCCTAGAAAATCCTATTGATATTCTAGGTATCTGGGTGAAGTTTTACAAAGATTGGACCCTATATACTTTATTTAACTGTCATCTGTAGAAAATAATCACAATATCGCAACCGAAAAACAACTACCATAGTACTGCCATGTTGTAAAGCGGGGGTTGACACACATATATATGTACAGATTCCCATCTAACGTTCGTTATACGTACATACACTATTTAACTATGCCATCAATAACTTCCACGCCCTCCGTGACATGATTGAAAGTGTCCGCCCATTTCAACCAGCCTACAGCTCGTCCTTGATTATATTCCCTCGAGACCCGTAACCTAACTAATTTAACATACACTTAAACGTGCGGGAGTACGTATCACAATCCACACTTCAAACCTCCGAACGCATTAATCACCAAAATGCATCACGAGTAGGTAGCCATTTCGAATACATTTTCATAATTATTTCATTATCTGCGATACTCGCAATTGTTTCTTTCTTTTGTGTATGATTTATACATATCTGGCTGGTAGGTTCACTTCATCGGTTCGTGGTGTTGGTGTTTCGCACGAGATACCAACACATTGAGGATTGTTTAGAAAATGGTATGATTCGATAAGTCCCGTTGACATCTCATTTACTTCGAGATGCTATCTGGTGGCGAACGACAGCAACAAGTCGCAACTCGGCTGTACTGTCACTTGCAACAGCTACGACACATTAGCTAAGAATTTAATTATATTACGCGATTACGCGAACCTGCATCGTATATCCTGCCAACGTACGATATCTGTCAAAACTGTTGATTGCCATTCTAGATACTTTTCATAACGAAAAACACGAACAGGATGGACTTGAATACATAATTTATCAACAGGAGGAATATAACGTCCACTTATATGAATATTACATTGATAAGTTTCATCTAAAAATTAATATCTCTTCTTTTCCTTATGGTGTCACTGCTAATGGGTTTATATGTTTCGTATATCTTTGCTTCTCACAGAAAATTTATCACATAACCTATGAGGAATTTGACACATAACTCTTTCGACTAACAAGACATCACTTGAAATTTTGTTTATGAAAGAAAACCTGTACGGCATATCTCGTACTGCATGGATTAGAATGCTGAAGTTATTTTTTGTACCAATATACGGTAGCAAATCAAACTTGTATCACATAATTAAAATTTTAATCCCAATCAGAAAAACGTTTCGTGTACTTTTTTTTCCAAATGTCAAGTATCGTGAGAATCAAGTTATAACAAGACAGAAAGCCAGAGGAAATGCCGCCGAGTGCACAGAAAGAGCCCGGAACGTTGATGATGAATAGGAATATGAAACGGTACTCCCGCGTTCTTCGCCTTGAATGTATCGAGTGCTGAGAATGCCCACAATGGCCTAACCAGATAAAGAATCATTCACCACTTACTTGCCTAAGGCAGTTGCTAGTCTGTGTACCTTTCGGCACTGTGTGTGACTTGACCGTAATGTAAATGGCCATTCGCCGTGTGTTCAAATTGTATTCTAATGTAGGTATGCGCATTTGGTTATTGCGTAACATGTGATACAGTGGCTGCCAACTCGACGTAATTTAATTCGTTTCACAGTCGCTGGAGGCGCCACACACCGTTCCAACATGTTTTTACTAATGCCCGTCCCGTTGATAATGGAAATCATATTAATTTACAAGCGTCACATTTTCGAGTTCGCATATTTAATATTGGTTTGGTGTTGTGTAATTCTCGATTCATGTTTATTTGGTTTTGCTGTGCAGTCCGTGTGTGTATGTGATCTAATTAGGAATGCCGTTATTAATGTTTTGCCGAATAAGTTGACTAATAACCACAAATTAAGGATTAATTTGTGGCCGACGGTCATTCTGCATGTAATTGTTTTTGTATCAGCATCACAATCCATTCGGTATTTGTTACTCATTACGCTATAATCGTATGAATGCGTAAATCAGTGGTATTTGCAGATATTTTATTGAGAGTTTTTATTTTATTTCTGATATAGTCAAAAAGTGATTCAGTGATTACATAATCCCAATGGCAAAGGAACAGATTCAATAGCACCTTGCATTATCATCATTGTTCATGTGTAAGAGATGTATTCTTCAGGATCAACAACATCAGTTTGAAATCCCTTTGGCAACATCTTTGATCTGCCTGTGATCGGCTTAATATACACCCACATACACGTTTCTCTACTCACATGTACCCTACATTGATCAACGATCTTCTCACATGTGCATATGATCGAGTTGGCTTAAGCATTAACGTTTCGGATTTTGTTTTTCACGCCCACGCAACTGTTTTACATATCACGGTCGGCTGAAAGTTTTTTATATAAATGGACCTCTCATGCGTTATCGCACTACAACAAGCGTATAACTATATTTTGTTTATCAAATGAACTGATCTATTCTTTACACTGAATTGCGTCATCGGACATCATTTCATTTCATTTGAAATGTTAATTAAAATTTAATATACTGACATCTAAGCTCACTCTATCTTGACGTTAGTCCAATTAGAATTTGTATTCGTGCTAAAGGTTGACCTTGAATTGCTACCAGCGACCTTTACTTGCTCCAGTTTTCATACATCATTGGTTGTACTTTTGCTTGCATTACGCATTCCCTGTACCGTGATTGGCTGTGTAATGGGACTCCGCCCCCAGCCCCACTACATTTCTATGCGTGTATTTAGTGTTACGATACACAGGCTGTGTGTGGAACAAGCGAATTCGTGTAACAATACATTAACTATTCAATCCAACAATTCTAAACCAATAGTCACTGGTAATTACGTGTATTGTATTCCTGGTTAATTACAACATAATACTGCCTAGAATTAAATTTACATGTTGTACATATTCTGCACCAGATATGTGTTGCCAACAATATCCTGTTACCGCCGTCATCTCCCCAGAGGGAAGACAATAGCAACATACGTATGTATCTACCCGTTGTGCATGCATTTCCTTGTAATGAATTAACCTCATATAACGGCCGTACACAGGCCACTCGCTGTCCGATGTATCTTCAAATCCATTACAGTATTTCAACGTCAGATAGCCATCATAGAAGCGAACATATTTCGATATTGCAAACGGCTATGAAAGTGAACAACGTTTGGTTCAATATTGAACAGCGCTGTAGATAAATAATCGTTTCATTTCACTGCTATGAACCATAGTTAGAATAAGAATTACACATGAAATGGAGCACATGTTCAAGTGGGCACAAGTCAACAATGTGACAATACATATACACGCAGATAAATAATAATCCCAGTTGACATTTGACGTGTTGTAGGAGTGAATCAAAGATAAGAAGAATCTATCGCGTACCGTACGCCATAGCACTGTTCACTTTGAATTCAAATCCGATCTTTAATCTGGCGTTGGTGTACACACATAGAGGGAGAAAGGCCTTGTATTCGTATAATCAAGATTTATGTAAATCATATTTCAATTTACGTACCTATATATACACATCTCTTTGCTAATTTCATTCATACGCCATTTGCGTTTGATGTAATGTCGCAGCTTAACTTTCTATTAAATAAAAATATGAATTTATTATACACAAGACCTACACGAATTTATTGTACAAACGGCCATAATACATCAGTACACATGTACCAACGGTATTCATATGTTAATTGTGCGTTCGTTTTGTTTTTCTGGTGAAAACATTTGTTTCTAAATTTACCAACAGAACAATACTTGTTGGCACACGTAACAGCAACATTAATATGATTTAATTTAACTATTATTCAGAAACAGACAGGTCTGTGGGCTTTTCAGGGGGCACCCGTAAATAAAAAAAGGTGCGATATAAAAGTATTACGTACACAGAAGTGACAGTTTCGTCGAGTGATCCAGTCATCGCGAGCCGCGACAAGCAACTTAACTTTGTAATTTATCATCTCAGTAGGCTGTCACTGTAAAAGAAAAAATACATTCACGTGACGGGCACTGGGGGTCGAGATATATGCAGGAGGTCGAAGCGTAGAGGCACAGCCAACTATGCAAAACATCTCTGACAGTTCCGAGTTTAATAATGTTGTAACATGATCCTTAAATATGAAAGACTATTGGAATTACTAAAATTAACTATTGAAACATCATTGTTAGATGTAGCAAACAGAATTATTGTAATACTGGAAACGAATTTAACTAGCAATATTTTATTTACATTTAATACTATATTAATAGACTTTCTAATTGTAGTGCAGGAATGCAACTATTAATTTTCATTTAGTTAACAACCTACAAATATATCTAACGCCAGGCTCTTCTAATGAGACACAGGGTGTTTAGAAAGAGAAAGAAATAAGAAAATATAGCGTGCGATCCAATCATTTCGGCCTAGTGCAGATGTCAATTTACAGGTGCTTGTGAATTTGGAGCATTCCGAAATCAAAGGTGCGTGAAATATATTTTGGGCCTTTCGTGTGCATGGTCCTTAACTAATCTAATAGCTTCGTTTAGCTGAACAAGTTCTAATTTAGGGCTCAGATGTTCCCAAACTGTTCCGAGTCAAAAAACAACACTTAACTAAATATATTTTCTGAATATCTACAAAATAGTTTCATTAAAGATACTTACGTATTGCCGTTGAAATTCAGTTCGATTCGAAAATTAGGTTAGGTTCTTATTTTAAACTAAATACTATTGCCGAATTGTTATGTCCTGAAGAGATTTTGCAACAGAGATATATAAACTTTTAGTATAGTGTCAAACATAATCGCTTCGCAAGCACCAGGAACATAAAACAACTAAATATACATTCTCGTCGGTTGTAAAATAAATAAATATATTTTTATACTTTATCTAGTTTTACGAATGTATATTTTGTCAAAAATTATATCACATTGTTAGAGGCAGATGGCGACACGGGCTAATTGGACAATTTACAAACAAACCTGTGATCACATTCGAATTATAACCTATATTTAATTAATCAGAGTCAAATGAAAGTCACTCTAGTACGAGGGACAGGGGTTAACGAAACTATTCATGGTTAATGTAGCGTGCACAAAATGGTGAACATTGCCGGTCGCCGTTAATTAATGTTATCAAATCAAATCGAAAATATCATTCATTGAATAACGAGCATTCCATTGTTAATTCGTTGGTGTACTTTTGATCGAATCGATAAATGTTTTATATTATTAATTGCATAACATTGTAAATATAAATTAACAAGCAAAAAATTATATAGATTTCTCTGTTAATTAATAATAACTAGCATGTATGTAATTTGTTCTATTGCCTGGAAAGAACAAAATATTGAAGTTTTATTCTAGAATATTTATTTATTGCAAATATTTTTTTCTTTAATATCTTATCTATTTCATAGATTTGTTACTTTGCAATCAGACTATGTATGTCAGTGGAAGATTTATTTATTACATGTTCATTGTAACAAGCTCTTCTGTACATAACCTTACTATGCGATGGCTCTAACTCTGTGACTCTGTGTATTTCTGTTAATTTGCAAACTGGATCAGACATGCGGGTCGTCGTCAGCGCACACGCGCGCGCGCGGTTGTATAATTCCTTGTACTTAATGGCCTTGTATCAAATTTTAGAGCATGCATTAAGCGGATGCACCTGAAAACAAAATGCGAATAAGATTTGAAAAACGTAGTAAAAACACACGCGACCCGATAATCTGCTGCTCGAAACTTAACGTCACACCATCCACCGTACCGCATATATTATTAACGCATGCAACATTGTTACTTGCATAATGATGGACATTTTATTAGCTATAAAAATGTACCCTACCTGTGTACAACAAGTCTACTCGTACATGTATGTACGAAAATCTAATTAAAATAACTTACAAAATATTTACAAATATTTAATACGCATGCTCATCGTCTCGGAATATTTAAATGATGTCCCACAAAATAGCGCCATGATTTAAAACAAAATAAATACATTTCGGCTGATAGTTGTAGTTGAAACAATATGAATCATTGTTGAGTTCAAAGTCCATACATTCGGAGAGGCCGTGTCTGTCTGTGGTTGTTGCAAGTGCAAGTTTAGAGAATATGTTTTGATGCCTCTAAATGTTTGTGTTTGGTTTATTTAAACTTGGTAGGATACATTTAGGAGTGATGTACTATGGCACCAGACGGACAAATATGTTTGTTCTGCGGCCAAATGAGTATTGTGAGTATTCGCGAAGGCTGGCTCGTGTACCTACCTCTAGTTGTATTTCTGTAGATGGCAGAGACACCTGCTGCCGCCCCCAAGTCTGCTACACTACGGAACAGCTGTGCACGCGCATGTCCTTGGAACAGATGCAACCACCAGCATCATCAGCAGCAGCAGTAACACTGGCTCCATACCTTCAAACTGCAAATAAACTTATAAACCAACTATCATATAACTTAGTCTAGAACCTCATTATGCATGTACAAAATTGTCGCTGCTTGTCCATTTCAATTTGCATAAAGATAGTTCATTTGCCAACTAAATAGAGACACGGAAGAAAGACTGGATAGTTCTACTTTTATATAATAATACACTAACGAAATTTGTCTTCTTTTTTAGTTACCAATGCAATTTTGTTTCTTGAAAGACATATAATTATTTCTTCTAACAAGCGCTTCACAAGGACAAAAACATCGTATCATTAGAGTTTTAGCAAACAATTTTAATCTAGTCGAAGGGGCAAATAGTAATTTTGACGGCACCAATCAGCAGAATAAACAGACGGGCGAATTGGTTGAAATTACACGCCTATTTCGTTATTATTGTACTGCAGCTGGTGATTCATAGGGTCTAAACTACATTTCATTTCATTTTTGCTTTCTGCTACGTACTAATTATTGAAATATACTTCATAAATATCGAATACCCTAGTTCCCATATAAATATACGAGGAGTATTACATAATTCAACACACAGAAAATATAATTTATTTCTGCAGAGTAATTTGTGCAACAATTAAACACAGTTCCCAATAGGGTAATAAAACGATCCATAAATCACAACGCATTCAATAAACATATCGATTATTATGAACGAGGAATTCTCTGAATTTAATGAAAATGAATCAATAGCATTGTGACAGATCGTGAAGAAATTATTGACATCGAAATGTGTGTGTGTGTGTGTTTTTCTGTGATTCTCAGAAAGAACACACAGTCAATCAATCAATGATGAAAAAATCAGCATAATGATTACGGCATTGCTATCATACTCCAATGTGACCATAAGATCTTGTAAAAATGTGCATCGAGTTATTCCTTGTCCGTTCGTTGTTCCGTAACTCACTTCAGTCCTAATGTGAATGCATTGCAAATTTTGCTCGCCTTCCATATCTTAATTCATTCGCTTTCTAGAACAAAATAACTAGAAAAAAACTCCTGTGCATTCCACTCGTCAGTAAATGATACTTGGAATTACAATCAATATTTATCCAATTACATGTCGTACGTATTACTTTGTGATACAAATTCAGTTCATACTTGTAAATTTCAATTGCACTCTTCGTATACCAGTAGTTCACGCAGTGTTGTTTGTGATTCTACTTTTTCTTTTTTGCTACTACTATACAGTAGCAGCAAAAAAAGAAGAGTCTGTACTCTCTTTGTAAATATGTAATTGAACAAGAAAATACCCGGTATTAGAAGAGTAGTATAATATAATATGTGTTTGTGTCTTCACAAAATTAATGATCGCACACGCTGTCTGACGTACGTATGTTCGCATCATCTGCAGAAGGCGTCGTCGTGCATCTGACACGCGGGCCTGAAGGTGGTGTGGGCGCTCAGTGTCGGAAAACTAGTACGTCGCGTGCGTCACTCTCGTACGCATCGCACCGGTGAGTATTGGCGTAAATTCCTCAGTCCGCCTGCTATGTTTAGACAAAGTCCAAAAGAACACTGAAGCTTCTGTAGTATACGCAAGTGAAATCAGTTCAAAAAGTGTTCGATGACGTATATGTATGCGTACGTACGAATGACACGTTCCACTGCAAGTACACAGACGATAAATGTGTTGCTAACAAATTAGATAATTGTAGACCAGTTGTTGACAAGTGATTATACATAGAACATTCTATTAGAAATATATCAACGTTTGATTATAGTTATTCTTTGAAAAATATGTTCCTCTGAAGTAAACCATATTGAACAAACTTTTTTGCAAAAACGTGTTTGAATATTATATGTAGTAAGAAATAATTATGATGTTATATTATTAATAGAGAATATAGCTTTGCGTTTTTATTATATGGTTTTTTTATTAAGACATACCAAGTACAGGTTAATGCCAACATTAGATGCTTAAAATAATAACCTGACTATAGGATAATTAATATTTTATAACCACTATCTTTACGAGCATGTAATATATAGTGCATCTAGACTATAATTTCATAGAAACCATAACCATTACTATTGGTTTTTTATAATTACCGCAATGCTCATATAACCGCTTACGTATACTCGTACACGCAACTCCGTCTGTACACAAATAGCAAAATAGAATAAAATGTATGTAAAATTGAATTAAGCTATTTAGTTTGCAACAAAATATCTCAACCCAACATTTATTTTATATTTCAAAATTATACAAAAAAGTGCGAATGAATGTGTATGTCAACATTTATCGTTAAATTTTATGAACTTCTTTCCAAAAATGTCGGGTGTTGTATTTAATATGTTCACGGTGTTTATACACTGTAAAAAAATGTATTAAAGAGTATATTTCACACGAAAATTACCCTACAATTACAATAATTATTGAATTTATAATTATCGTACTTGATAATGTCTGTTTTTGAAATTGGTTTAATACGACGCACTGTTATTGACAAATTAATTACTTGAAATGTACATTTGCGTTGTTAAAACATGAATGTAAGGTAAATTAGTTTGTGAAACAAAGTGTAATTGATTTGGACGTATCAGTTTTTCTTACCAACATACTGTGTACAATATATTACACAATCTATCTTCACAATTTTCAGTTGCCATTCGTAGATGAAAAATAAAATCAGTAAGTGATCAAAGACCAAAGATATTTGCTAAATATACGTAAGTATTATCAGTGCTGCAGTCAGTAATAGAAGTTCTATTACTAGTTATGTTCTATTATAGAACATACCTACAGGTGCATCCCAAAATACAGTATCCATTTTAAATATGTCTATCAATTAGTAAGACTTCTAAAATTCAATGTCTTGCCAAAAATATATTTACAGTTATAAATAACGACTGTTCTCATTCCAACAAAACACTCATAGTCGTCCTGCACGCAACATACACGTCGTACCATCATCTAGTTGGCTGGTTTTTATCACCACCAACATATCCATTTCGTAAAACAAAATTGACGTACAAGAATTTATTTATATATAAAACATACATGTATGTTTGGTTAGTTTCCAATATCTGTACATATGCGTGCGCGACAAATAGTTATTTATTATATTTATAATAACGATAATTTATTAACCCACAACAGTAACAGTAACAGCATTGGTTTTGTTCATTAACGCCGTACAATTTAATAACAAAATGTATCAACTGTCAGAATACAGCAGCGTACATATTTGCAGAACCGTACCGACATTTATTAGTAGCTATACGATACAAATGATTCATCTACATGCGATTTTTCAATGCATCCCCATCGTTCCTTAATAAAACATTGTAATGTTACTTGCACGAACCAATTCACCGCGATGCATACAACACAATGCAATCCATCAACAGTTCCTTGTATCTACTACGTACGTATATATAACTTGCGTGTGCAAGTTTGAACTGGCACGGATGCCGCTCATCGCAGTAGGCATTTGTCATTATCAATCAATGCGATTTAAAAGTGAAACATCTGAAATCATGTTTGAAATACAAATAACCTGCATGCTGATAATACACAAACATTAATCAAACAATCCGTCATGGCTCACTGTGATGTACGAACGAACTATATCAGATTTAACATTAACATGGCATTAGAGATATGAAGAAGAATCGTTATGAGCAACTGAATAGTTCGCCACGCAGATAGAGAATACTTTGTGAGCAATTACAAGGGACAAATGAATACAAACACCGGCGTACAAAAAAATAAAAGAATTCGATAAAATGCAGTATCATTCCAGCAAACATAACGAGACGATGATTCTGCAAGGCTGATGCGTGGGAGATGCACGTTGTTGACATGTGAAACTATAGTAACGGACGATTGAAAAAAGGTAATTGTGTGTGTGTGTTCTTTGACATGGTATAAAAACAAGGAATGCATTTTAAAAAGTTGTCTTCAATACAACAGACCATGATATATGACATCGTGAATTGCATAACTGTAAGTCTTTATTCATGCTCGTGGATAAATAATCATGTAATGTGGCGGAGCTGTCTTGGATCTTTTTATACGCTCAGTGAACCATCCAGAGATGAATATACGCTTTCGCTTTATATATATATAGACACTCTGTGCAACAATTTGTCGTACTGGAATTGACTTGTTACCTGACAATGACGCCTCCGAAGCCATCTAGTGTTATGCAGCTTCAAATTAAATCTAGAAATAATCTTTTTCTGTCTTAACTGAAACACGGACGATGACGCTGGTACAGATTGAAGATACAAGATAATATTCTAACGTTCGAAAGTAGCCAGACGCAATGGCGAGCGTATGTCGACCTCCGCGATCGTCTGGATACCGACGGTTGGGCTGACGTCATCGTTGCACTTGTTGCATCCATCACCGATGTCCGACACACCAGTACGGATTTATTGCCATAATGCATTATAGTAATTATGCGTCCCAAGTCCCAAGTTGCTGGCTGCATGCGTTGTCCTCTCCTAAGCAACTCACATGTCCTGTTAATTACGGTACGTTTTCATATTCCGCGAGTTATTTTAACTGGAATGGAATTCACTTGTACTTGTGCACTTATCTAGATGTACATAGTCTGTTGTATGCTACACCATTATTTGTCTTTCTATATATAGTCTAAAAATGTAATATCTTTCCGCAGATTTAGAAATAAAAATCGCTAGTATCTGAGCCAACTCTTGTTTATTAATTATGAACAAAGATCTTGCTGTAGCAGCACCTGAACGGCTGCATTCTCTTCAACGTACAATATTCAATTTATTTCTAATAACGTGTCAAATACCTACTTGCAATCATAATATGCGTACAGAAATGACGGGAAACCCATATGATACCGATACATACAATTATAAATAAATAAGAATCAGTTATTATTCAAGATACGTATCATGTTACGATAATTATTATCCGTTAGATTAAACCATAATCAAATTGAAATCAGCAGAAATGCAATTTATTCGGAGACTACATTCTGTTTATAAATATATTTATTACACTATACAGGAGCTAATCAAAATATACTTTCAACTCTCGCATATATCCATACACTGATATGCATGTATAATGTAAAATGTATCATTAAATAACCGTCTCTGTTGATATCATCAAAAAATTACCAAACTCTATTACCAATCATCCTCAGCATCTCATCGCTGATCATCATCGTGATCATGCTTAAATGCACATTTCCTTACGCAAAATCGCAATGAAAAAATAATTAAATAATCATTTCGTCGATAATGATCACATGAAATTGCCAATCTGTACTGCTAAATAAATTATTGTGATTTAAGCGCGACACCGTAGCGACGGGCACGTGGTAATTAAAACTGATTAAAAACTAATCAATAGCCCCGGTTAATATACAGATCCAGAAGCGGTCCGGGCCCGGCCCGGGCGGACAGCGGATTATTGAAAAAATGCAAATTTAGAGCAATTTTAATATTTCGCAGAAAACAAATACACACGACGTGACTAGCAACGTGAATACGTAAATTAAAAATTACTTGGTCAGTATGTACATATACCCAGGTATAGGCAGGGTATTCGCTGCAATCTGTCTATCAGAATTTCAGTTAATCTTGTATGAGAAATTATAGAAAATTGCTGCCGCTACAAGCAAGCGAAGAGCACGTGCTACTTTGCAAGTACCCGCGCGTCTCCGGTAATTGAAAACACGTGAGCCAAATTCAAGTGGCCGGTTTATTAATTGCCGAACTGCCAGAAGGGCACTAATTTAGAAGTTGACATGGACAAAAAAAAAAAGTGTTTCATCACAATTTGTAAGAACCAAATGCTAACACATGCCTGAATCTTACAGCAATACAGTATATGGAAAAAGTAAAGGATATTAATGAAATAAATAAATACAGTGCGGTAACGAATCTACAGACACAACCTGCAACTTCTTACAACTCTGCCAAGTTCATGTACTTAATTAGAGCAAACAAATAATTACAAACACTTTTTTTTTAAACGTAGAAACGTAATTTTCATTTAAAAATTACATGAGCAAGTAAAATTATACATGCAGACGTGTTAAATTATAGTTCTGAATTATTGGTATTACATTTTCACACCTTGCAAATCACATCTTCAGAAAAAACTTCTAGTAGCCAAAAAATTTAAGTTCTCCTCGTTTCAACCGCAAATACTGACGTGGTGGATCAATTAAAGCGCTCTTGGAAAATCAATAAAAAAGTCGTTGCTTGTGCTATGAATGCAATAGATTTTTTTTGTTTCCATTTAATGACAATTCGTTTCTCTTGAAGTATGATCATTTCATCAAGCCTTTTGCTGACGCAATACACAAACGGCACACTGTACGATTTATGTTTGAGTTGATGCGCTGCATTCTAACCATCACAGATCCAGAGTAACATAGATAAGAAGAAGAAGAGGCAACGCAACTGCAGACGAGTAGTGATAAGTTATAGGAAAAACTGACGACGAACTGATTAGAATTTGTTAGCGTGCATCGGATGCGTCGTGCGTTTGGATTGCTCGTATCGCATACAATAGGCAACTTTCATGAAATTTTGAAATACGCTTAAAATGTCACACATGCACCCTTATTAACGAAAATATTTTTAAAAATTTTTTTTGTGCTTTATTTTGTCCAGAAGAAATTAAAGAAACTTCCGAAAAGTTCGCGCCTTTGAGAATCCATGAAATTTTCCCCCACTCTCTTGTGACGTCACGTATTAGTAGATCGTTTCACAGTAGTCAAGTATAACCATTTATATCTATTCTTTAACTGTTGTGTTTGGTTATTGTGGTATATTATTCTTTGTACGCTATTAGTAATTTCGAAAGCATGTTTTAGAGACATAATTCTGTTTACATACAGGTACGAATTTTATGGGAGAACATTTTTTTCAACACATTTACTTCTCATGTTACACTGAATTACTTTATGTTTGACACTTGGTTTAACCTGAATAGCAATATCTTTATACATTTGATCATTATCTTGTACACAAATACTTTCTTCAGTCTCGCTATATTCCACTGTAGAAGTTGATTGAACTGGTTCAGTTCTTGACGCCGTCTTCATCGCTTCTTCTATCAACTGCTCTCTTCTTCGTTTGATATCATCCTCCCGTTATGGTTTTGAATGTGCCCTTTTTCTATTACGTTGACAATGAAATATATGAGGAACGACATCACCTTTCATAATTTTCTGGCTTCCCGTTAATTTAAATTTAATATAATTTTCCATATCTTCTTCTAGCTGCAATTATAGTGGTTACAGTTATATAATTTAGTGTATTCAATATAAAATATCTATATACGTACTTTGAAATGATCCTCGTACACAAATATAATTGATTTCTCTGAAAAATCCGACAAGCTTCGTCCTGTAGCTGTCACTCACGATCTCCTTTTCGACAGTATCACTGGTACTTGAAAAAGTATTTTATCCGGATTCTTTTCACTATTGTTTTTGCACAATGGCACAATACGATATTTTCTACATTTATCTTTACGTATTTTTGTTTTATCCATTTCAGATATTATTCAAACTTGTACAATTTGTCAAAGAAGTAAGTGAACGTAGAACTGTCAGAATACAATCTAAAATACGTACTAATACGTGACGTCACAACCAATGAGACGTGTTTGCATGTGGTGGGGACATTTGAATTTTGAAACAAATTTCAAAGTGAATTTATTCAAAAATAGTTAACAAAAAAAATAGTTTCTTTGTATTATATCACATTTTAAGTACGCAGGTTTATGATTTTAGAAAAAAAAATGAAATAAAAATTCCATGAAAGTTGCCTATTACCAGAGACATCGGGCGCATGCGACAGTTCAGTTCAGTTCAGGAACTAGCACGCTGTACAATGATTGTTTTATATTCCCTTAGCACGCTCACGGTTTCCCCCTGAACCTGAACCTTATCTGATCCGGTTCGATCAACAGTAAAACGAACAACTGCTCTCTATTAACCCTTTTTACTTTGCCCGTGAAAACCGCGTCAATGTAACAATTAAAATGCAAATTGTACCGTTTAAGCTTTAAATAATGGTTCACGCTGATGTTCCAATTCTTGCAAGTCAAAAAATCGTCGACAGCACGTGTACGCGCACGAGTACGAAACAAAGAAACGGACCCCAAAAAAGACAAAGAAAAATTGAGAAAAAATAACTTCATCATCTTTTGATGAAATATCTCAATTTTCTCTCGAGATTAAAGAAAAAAGTTTTGCAAAACCTTTGATTAAACTGTAATATCAATATTCCAATGGAAAAAATCAACAATTTATAATTTATAGTCGGCAGAAGGAAATTTAGAAATTCATGTCACCTACCGAATATTTGAAATGGTTAGTTCTATATATTAAATTATTATCTTACTGCACAGTATACATATATGATTCACTTTCTATTATAGAAGAGATAAATAAATTATTATATGACGTAAAGTTAATCGCCTATTAAAACCAGAGCACTATTAATTTAAAATGTTTTTCGGTCAGCATTTATCCAAGAAGAAAAGATTGTATCTGTAGCGATCTAGAAAGTTCTATTATTTGTTTAGCATTAAAATAACATGTCAAAAATCTATTTGCATATTGCCCAGCATAGCACAGAATATTTCAATGTAGATAACGTATTTGATTTTGTTGATAAGCCACTGGGCACCCACATGTAAATTAACAGTAGCAGATTTTCTCCGTACGGTTTCGTAAATAATTTTCAATTCGACAATATGCAATAACTACTGCTAAAATATTTTAGAATAACCTTAAAATTATATTTCAAATACAAATCTGCTTTCAACCAATAATTTAAACTTACAAACCTATTGTCAATCGTGATGAACGTACAAGTAATATAAATATATATGTTCGGGTAAATACAATTGATGTTAAAAGTACTGTGAAATTCAGTCCGTTAACCGAACATCCTATGTGCGTGTGTCTGTGTGTATGGTGTTAGTTTAAAACAACAGCAGTGTTCAATATCCCGGTGTTCTGTTTACGATGCGACCGCGAACTTTAGCGTCATGGCGGTAAGTTTGAAGCGGACAGTGCGGGATACAGATTTATCCACTGTCAGTGTGTGCTGCCGGCCACACTGCGGACAGGACAACGGCCAGATTCGTCCTGCGAAGCGGCCTCGCACTCACACTCGTACCATTTCACCGCAGGGCATAGGGACGTACTGGCACAACGCGTGCCATAACGAACAGAAT
Source organism: Carabus problematicus (assembly GCA_963422195.1). NCBI lineage: Eukaryota > Metazoa > Arthropoda > Insecta > Coleoptera > Carabidae > Carabus > Carabus problematicus. Next base: position 1,780,323 of record OY728580.1, on the reverse strand, counting down.
ATTATTATTAACTAATAACATTGTCAGTTGAATTGGAAATGAATCTTTTACTAGTAGATATTCCGAGAATAATCTTTCTATTTATGTACATTTATTTTATAGCTTTACGAATACGATTGAAATATTTCGCATTCCTCGTATACATTATGATTGTATTGTAAATCGGAAATGTTAAAGGCGTGAAACTATGCATGTACATTTTGTGTATAAATTATTTTCTGTATATAATAAATAATGATACAGCATATATCGTTCAGCTGTACAGAAGTGAGTGTGTGTTGTGTTGCTACTGTGACTACTGTTTGAATGTTGGTGCCGGCCGATCCTGTGTGTCTGGCCACTGAGTGAGTGCTATCGCACGCTTACACTTCTGCTATCGGTGAACTCATTTCGCTTATTCTATCAGCTACCGTACTGATAGCAAGCCACACTGTCTGTGTGTAAATTTGTAGTGAAATACGTAACGGCCGCGAAAACAGTACGAAAATCTGTTTTTCAAAATAGTGAAATCTTTTTTCTGTTCATGTATGCACATAATCGTTTTACTACATATAGAAACATTTATATACGCGATATAAAACGATGTGAAACAAATATTATCAATTAATATTACCTACTAATCTACTACTTCCGTAATTTATTTTATTGATAAATCGCAATATAACCTACTGACAATATCAACAAATTATCATGAATCACTTTTGAACGAATCGTAATGTAAAGAAAAAAATATAGAAATAATTATATAGATAAATATTGAGAAAAATCTACCGTTGCACCATTAATTTTGCATTTCAGCCCCATGTAACAACTTCATTAATTACATCAATCAGCCCCGTAAAGCAATTTCAATAATTAAAGATATTACGATACTAATTATATTAGGGTCACGGTATTAATAAGCGAAGCAATTTATTACAAAAATCAAACAAAAATTCTCGCTCCATGCTTGAACGAAATTATAATACAAAGCGGCATTTATAAAAGAGGTTCCATTCTGTATATTGCATTCGTTGTGCCTTGGCTCCTCCCATACTAATTAGATTCGCGCTCATATACATATGTGTACAGTACACACTTGTATAGATACGCGGCATATAATGTATATAATGACGAATGCTATATCGATACACGATACAGCCCCTTTCTGCCAATGATTCCTACTCACTTTGCTGTGCACTCCACTCCGATTTAGCTGTGCATTCTCGCACTCCGTGCGTGTGTTGTGTCGGTCGTTTGGTTAGTGCAGTAGTAGGTTTAATTTCTCCAACCATATACAGAGAGATGGTTCTGATAATTTCATAAAACCATTATCCGCCCGGCATGCACCGTGCAATTTACTAACCGTTGTCGGATAGAGAAGCAGTGCCTAAATGATTTCAGTATACCAGAAATTACCGAAATTAAAATTGAAAACGTCGATTAACCTAGGTAACAACTGGTAAGGTAAGCATGCACGGTATCGTCGCCGGGTTTCAGAGGGCTTTTGAATATCCCGAAATCATGAAATAAAAACGAAAGCCTCCGGCTGTATAACACAACGATGTACATTAGACCAGACCTTACACAATTGTTACAAAGCTTTACCTGAATTAGTCTATTTCACTAGTAAGTATTACCAACTATTACTGAATAGAATTACTTAAATAATCATCCCAATTACTGTGTGAGACAGTTTTTGTTAACCGTCAAATGATGACGAAGTTGTGATGTTTACTGCCCGAATTCAAACTAACATATATACGTATGAGCGAATGACGAAACAATTGGAACAGTTTGACGAGCACTGTTGGTAACCCTGCAGGCGGTAGATGGATGTTTGTGTGTCTGTGCGAGGTTAAACTGGTGGCCATGGATTAGAAACCCCCTCATACGCCCAGCAGCGCCTCTCTTAAAAGCCTCGATTATAAAAGTCAGTAATTTAAGGTCCACCGTTGGTCGCAATCTGCAATTACCTGCGCATGTATGAATGATGCATTTTATACTGACCTTGAATCATGGTTCTGTAATTTTATGACTCTTTTAACTTTGTACAACGATCGGCTACCATTTGCATATCTGTAATTAACAATGACAGAGACAAACAAAAGAAGAAGATTTCTAGAAAAATATCCCGCACGATCACTTGATATATTCATCGCGGGAACATTTGAATAAAGTTAATTATTTCATTAACTTACTAATTGTTCATTTGCTCAGAGCCCCAGAGGAAGTATTATTTTACATTCTGCAAGTTTATACTTGTCTGCCATGTGTACAAAGTATGCTTCACGATGAATCTAGTGTCATGAATATCTGGTAAATAAAATGACATTAAACAAAACAATCCTAAAAAAAAAAAAAAACTAATTGTAATATTACAATATCCCACCTTGCCACCTAATACTATTCACTACTACATTACTGGCGTCATCAATTCATAAAACGGCGTTATTTAACTGAAGTGATTCTTCATCCTTTATATAGCGTGGCTGGACGCGGCCTCTGCATCAGAATATGGTATAATCTGTACGTTAACAGAATCCGGCAGCCACGATGCACATATCGAGAGTGGCAAGTGCGTCCATTCACATGACTCGTGGACATAACCGGAGACTTATAGCTGGCACGCTGCACCAGGCTGCATCTGCCCTCAGGCCTCCTCGGGGAATTCGTCCTTTAAACATGAACGTACGGACGCTGCACAATTTATTGCACATTTTATCTTTATTATCTCACCAAAATATCACGTGTCCAGCGTTGGATTAGAACCGCGTTACCCCTGAGTATTACACGGAAGTTTTTTCACCACCAGTAGGTTACATGAATGTTGGTCGTTCATTACAATGCGACGAATAAAACTATAGAATTCACAATACATTTTTACAGTTATAACGAAAGTACAATGCCGTCATGACGGAGAGCGAACCTTGCAGATATAATAAACACAAGATGGCTGCTTGCATTCGCGCATGTACAGGTGTTAGGAGGACAAAGGCGAGTTGCGTCACAGTAAGAAAAATGTTGAGCAATCAAACTCAATTATATAATTTGCATTAAATATCCCATTGGCGTATATTAAACGCGTAATCCAATGCTCACTGGTACGTATAATTTCTTCATTTAACAACCATCCTGCACGTGTTACCGTGTAATTTAATTAAATATTCGTACTTCATCACCGAAACTGAACTGCCCCATTCACAGATGATCGTCGAAGATATCCCAGTGCGAATTACGATAATTTATGTAAATATTCGCTGTGTGTGTGTGTGCATTTAAATAAACACTATTTTATATTCCATTTCAATTTCATTTGCCATTATTTTACAATATATACATTCGGCAAACGTATCTACTCTGGATTCTAGAATTAAAATATTGAAATATCCCGTGGTAAACTTTCAGCTCATTCGCGCCCAGCTGACCGCCGGGTGTGTAGTAAAACAAAACCATTTTCTAAACAACACGCTGTTCATTTGTTTGGCGATGATGAAGCGAGAAGTCTGCATGGTGCATGCAAAGCAAGCGTCGTCGCAAGTCGTACGTTCATTTGGTTACGTTTCCAGCAGACATTCTGCGGCTGCCTATTATGAGGTAAGCACATGCGGACGTTGTGTCCGACAATTTCACGTTTAGTTTAAATACAAAGGACCTTAGTATTATAGCATGTAAGTGTACATGTATGTCCGTGTGTGTGTTTGTGGTGGTTGCAAAGTGTGAGGGAGGTCAATCACGTGTTTAAATGGGTTTTACAGGAACAACACCATAATGGTATGTGCGACGGCCGTTCACAGATGGCAGCACGATACGTTCACATGACTGACATCACAATGCATAAACATGTATTTAAAGTGGTGTCCGAAGCGGTAGCTTTGCATACCAAACCGTCGCCGGGTTTTGCCAGTTTTCAAGCTTAAAATCGCAAAACTGTAAACATTTGCATCTAATCACACAGTAACTGCATCAATTCATAGAATTCTCGTCTACACACAGACACACACACACACACAGCCACGGCTACAAGACTAGTAACCCTACCATCCCAGCAACCCGATAATTCGTCTCACATCGTCATACGAGAAAATGACGCAAACATTTCTAGTAAACATATTTCCAATTCAAATGTATGCGCACGTTTATACATATTTGAATTATTTCACAGTCCATAAATACATGTACCAATCGCGGCACAAAACTTACCGTGCATTATAGTTACTCTTTCATATATGAACATCCAAATCATACATGCATAGTTCTGTGTTGTGTTTCCTTGTAAAAACAATGAAGAATAGTTGTGTCCCCTGACGCTGGTGCACAGGGCGTAGCCTCGGCAATTTCTGTTTAAAACATTCATGTATATTTCGTTACAGTGACGCGCGGTACAACGGTACAAATGTGTAAAATCGTAGAACAAAAGATGAGTGTGCGGGGTTCAGTTTGAGAGACAAAAAGCTACAATAGCCGTTGATCCACATACAGTACATATGCGTTGCATTATCCAACCACCTACACTACGCTGTGTTTGATATAAAGTGAGAGAGTTCTATGTGAACTGGTCGGTACAGGTACCTACCCTACCCTACCCGAGATCCATCTAATGCATTATGCATTGCACCAAGCACCGCTGTACGGGTCCCCCACAATCCAATGTTCATACAAATTATAATCTAAATGCGAGTAATATAAATTGTAACTAGTTTCATTGTATTGTTAGTATTGAGTTGCACGATTCACTGTAAATCACACGCCCAACAGCAGCAACTGCAGCACAACTCGTGTGTGTACCTGTACACTGTAACGGTTAGTATATCTCAGTCCTCCTCACTATTCTTCCATTCTATCCGCGCTTACAGTCTCTCCGCTATTACACATTTTCAACTCTTTATACGACATGTACTGGTGAATTAAATAAATTGTATAAAGTACCTGAACGAAATTCAATACGCATGTATATTCTATAACCCATATACTTGCTAAATCGTTCTGCACTACACGCGGTGTAAATATCAATACGTAGCTTTTCTTACACGCTCAGACTTGTATGTTTCAGTAATAATATAAAACAGAATTAGAGGTTTAAATGTCTAGTTAAGTAATTAATGAAATAGTTGTTCAAAAGACATTCGAAATAGATTAGCACAACATTTAGCATTGATACTAATATTACTAGACGAGTTTTAGTCTTTGAGATTGCCCATATGTGTATATACACATAATTATGTGTATAATTTCCCTTCCTCCTGGATACAACTCTGTAGATTTCTAACGCGGAATATCACTTCTTTTTGCTCGTGCAAGCGAGCGTTGTGGCTATTTAGTGACAAGTTAAAATCTCGTGAATAGCCGCGGCCATTATTATAATTTCACCTACAAGCATATTAGCATAATAACGGCCAAGTATAAATACGTATCACAGATATATACGCGTACGTATATCCACCTGATACTGTAGTCAATAAAACCGTACAACAAATTGCGACAACTAATGCAAATGGTTTTCAGTGCGTTGTAAATGGTCGTGGGCGTACTTAATGTAACACACGTTTACTAAGAACTACACATACTTGTATATACCTATATAGAAGTTACATATGCACATATATATATATATATATATATATATATATATATATATATATATATATATATATATATATATATATATATATATACAATGAGAGATGTAGTAGATATTCTTCGGCAACACAGTACATCTGCAGAAGTACTAGTTAGTATATTGCACTTTAGTGCACTCCATGTTTCATTTCCAACAACGAACATAAACTTATAAACGCTTCAATGAAAACTGTACATGAACATGTATCAGGTGATCCAGTTACCAATATCCCTATTCTCAACATTATTCAAACGTATTTCAACTCGAGAAGACGCCAATTTCAAATTTAAGTACACATTTCACCGATACACCTCGCCAGTATCATTTGTAAACATTGAGTTATTACACGAAAGTGTTTATTCTGGAAATTAGCGGTTTGATGTAATTAAGAGTTACAACCAGTCGTGACCGTGTATATATAGGAGGGCCTACATGTCATACTTCACCTTTGACCAGGTTCAAGACCTTTAAAAATTCTCTCACGGCTACCTTCAGCTTAGCATGCAACAATTTGCACAGTATTTTCATATATTTTGGCAACATGGTAATCATTTGTGATTGCAGTGATAACTTCTTATTTAAAAAATGTGTCTTTTAATTTATTTGATTTGGGAAAAATACTCTTTCGTTATGTAAGACTAGTTTTCAAGTGACCAATTTACTTATCATCTGTTATCAGATGCCCAAATATACATTTTCGCTTTACAGAACATAATAATCATTAATGCTTGTTCATAAATATATGATTGTATAAGTTACAGACCAGAGCAGACTTTGGTTGGAAGGAACTAAATAGTAAATTCATAAATTATCCAACATTACGTTGTGTGTTCGGCCTCAACGTAATATGTACACGTGCTTTCACTAATGTTACCACAACATGCATGCGCCGAATGTTTGAACATCAAGTTGACACGGGTTCCCGCGCGAGTACAAACCAAACACTTCTCTCGACTCTTGTCAAGGTCCTATGTCCTATGTTACGCATATATGCTACATAACATACGCGTATATTATGTTTCGTTCTGTATGTGTACAGACCGGCTAGTCAACACCTCACCCAGAGGAGCAAATATGTCCCTTATGCAGTCTTGAGCCACTTGTCAGTGAATTACAGTAAATATTATACACATATACACATTACTTTCTCCAACCAGCCTGTTTATCATACGAATTAGGAAGTTTCGACGAGGATTTTGTGTACCATCTATTCGAAATACTGTTCTGAATTCTGCACGAATAGGTTTAGGAAAACTGTGGACCACGTTCTTAGGTATAAGATAAACGTTCTGCTCCAGATATATATTTAATTCTTTTGCACGAGTTTCCATTTTGAATGTTTTGACATAACCCCGGCCACCTACAGTCCGTTCGGGTTTTGTTTGTTTCGCGTGGCACGCGATGAATAAGTGAGGTTAAGATACGACGTGTGTTTGTGTAAGTTCTGCACAACTTCTTCTTGTTCTTCTTCTTCTTCTTCTGTTTCTACTGGTTCTTTAGCTGGCGCAGTTTCTATTTACTGCCCGATTAAATGCAACTCCTATAATTACAATGAGTAATTACATGATATACGTGAAGAATTATGGATTTTTGATGGAGGTGAATAAATTTGAAAACAAACATCACGACACATCGAAAATCACAGGTTCACAACGCACCAAGTGTTATAATAAAACGGTTCTGTAAGACATTTTTTGCTTATTAAAAAAAAAGCCGTCAAATAAACGTAGACTTCCACTCGGGATCGTTTGCTACACTTATAATTAAAGAAATCTATCGCATACCGCATCTAACGATAATAGTAACGCGCGCAAATTCCACGCTACTTATTCCGTTTTAATCGGTCCTTTGATTAGGTCAATGATTTCTTCTCTATAGCCTGTAGGAAAAGAAGAAAACGAAATACACATAAGACACTGGAATAAGAAAGAAACAAACAAACAGACCAACATGCAGACACAAACACAACTTAAATAGGTGGATCGTTCCTGAGCAATGCTTTGCAAAACTGGATGAAATAATGCACGCAACATTTCGCATTACAGGATGATGACGATTTTTTCATAATGATGCGCACACACACACACACATATTAATTGGTGAAATTCCTAGTAGTTTAATACCTGGTGAATGGGTGTAAGCAGTCGTATTTACAACGATGTAAATTTTATTACACATCACTCTCATTTAAATTAATTAGAGTGATATAGAACTATTAACTGAGGAATTCACAGTCTTTTCCGAACAAATACTATCGTTCGTTCAGTTTGTGTTTCTTCAACTGATGGAAGAAGTTCTAAATGATTTTTTTTTTAAATATAATGACTGCTCGAAGAGACAGTAATTATTTGACTAATACTTCGTATTTGTGTGGTACAAAGAATACCGCAATTACAAATGGAAAACATTTAGTGGGCCGCATAATACAAGTGTTTTTTTTTTTAAATATTCGTTGTCCATTCATGGATTTCGAGTGGAGTACAACTTAAAAAACCCTTTCGTGATTTCGGATATATTTTTATCGCGGTCATATAATATATGTAATTTTCTGCCAAAAAAAAAACATGACAAAATATTTGAGAGCCTGTGTACACGCATACGTACGGCTGCCAGCCTTACATTGTTATTATCGACAGGCCGGACTGATCGCGGTGTGGCCCGCTATGTGGACGGACCACTCCAGTACCGGACTGGGAAATTCAGCTTACAATATAAACATATTGTAACATTAAACTCAATTATTTTATTGCAATTAATATCAGAAAACAAGATTCAAATAAAATACGATTATCTTAAAAATATCCTGGGTTGTTGATGAAGAATAAGAACATTGATATTATGAAGATGCAGAAGAAGCGTGAACAATAATATCTTTTTTTCTCTTGCAATACCGATGTAGTAATTTCGATAGTGTTAATTTGGATTGTTTGGATGTACATTTGTTCTGAATGCGGACCTGTGTGGATGGCGGTCACCTACGCTATGCTACCTCCTGTAGAAGTGCCCGCCGGGCAGCCAGTGCCGCTGCCGCGAACAGGTTCCTAAAATGAGCGGCTTCTTCACTTGCCGGTGCAAACCAGCAACGCTCCACCGCTTTTACAACTCGCCTTCTTCTTTTTTTGCGACTCTACACAACTTTTGTTTATTTATGACTTATTTTTATACACCGAATTCCAACTCGTTTTATTCTAAACACCCGGTATTAATTAAACATACACAAATTTTCATTAAGCAGTCTTGCACATTGTGCCGGTAGAACATGAGTTTAGTTATTGTTAAAGTTGAGAACCATTGCTTGGTTACTGAAATGATATAAATATATAGAGCACACATAATTATCAATAAATACCTATAAATACATTCTTGTAATACTATCAAATACATCGATTTCATACACGATAAAGGAAACTAATCAAATACACAATGAACACGTTCTTTAATCAAAGACTCAATTATTTCATAGACGAAGCGAAACATCACGAACAACAGCAACAATAAAACGAATACAATACGGCTGATTAAAATTAATTCCGGGACCCAGAACAGGTGTAGTAACGTAATTAAAGATAAAATGCGCTCCCGCTTAACTATCAATGAATTGTGGTGTGCAAAAAGTCCGATCACACCTATTTAATAAAACATTAAAAAAGAAACTCGATTCGAATTCAGGGCAGGTAGACGAAACTTAACTGACATGCAATTAACTTGGATGCTATATCAAAACTAAATAATCTAACATTGTAGAAACATGTATAAACATCTATGAATAGCAAGAGTACAATATCAACGAACAATATTATCAACGGTAAGTTAATAACAGTACAAAATGTCTGTAAGACTTTCCCAAATACACACACCCACACTTAAACAGACGATTTCCAGCAACGACAGAAATAACGGCACTCTAAGTCTACTAGTAGTTTATCTGTCATTCTGTTTTACAAAAAGGTTTTTTTTTGTTGCTGCTAGGACATTCGGGCCACTATTTCAGTAATTGGAATAATAGCATTGAGGTGTATTTGGATAACATCTGTGTTTTTGTATTCTTGTGTCGACGATTTAGATGCTAGTAGCTAGCTACCGATAGATGTGTGTGTGTGTATGTGTTTGTGGTGGTTAGGGTAGTAGACTGAATGCCTGGTGCATCGAGTGAAGCAGGTGCCCCATGATGACGTGAGCGTGGGTGCTACTGACCGAGCGCCACTACCGGCCACTGACCAGTGCACAGACACACGCAAGCGGTACTTGTAACCCTACCCAGCCACAACGCAATGGATGACAATTATTTTTAAAAAGTTTAAAGTTTCTACCATAGAGTTCAGATTCATTCTCAAAACAATATCGAACTTATCTTATTAGACAGGTTCAATATTGTTTTGAAAGTCTGTTATTACAGTCCAAATTCATAATTCAACAATTACAGTGTAACGGTATATAAACAAAAATCGTAATACTCTAAGCAAAAATATTACAGATAATTAGTTCAAATAAACAATTATCTAGTATCTATTTTCGAGAAAGTAGACTAATATAATTTCGATTCTACTTACTATAATTACAATACTTTAACAATATTATATTGCAAAACGTACATAGCTATATGATTTGTTTCAATTATATTCATTATCTATATTGTAATATTATTTATTCGCATTTGAGTTTCACCTCATTATAATTATTACAAAACAATTAATTTGATATTGTTACTACACAATTATAATTATCTGTATCGTTATTATAGTTATTAGTTTAATACAATAATTCATTTTGAATTGACAGTTGATTGATAAGTTGATGTTTATTTTGTCCACGAATAAAAAACAGTAATTGAAAGCATTAATATAAATGTACAGCTGCTTTTATCAATACACATCACTGAACGAATCATTTTTCTTAATCTCCTGATATTTATCTGATTCGCATTGATTGATAACTACAAATCACACACGCACACATGTACATGTATGCGTATATATGTATCAGTTATCACCTGCTTTGATAATCACTAATATCTATTTGTGTTGTACCGAGGTGTATGTTGAAAACACGCTACCGGGTTTCTGTCCACTGCGGTCGTCCATTAAAGGTTTCGCTCGGCTTCCGAATACACCATCGCCAATTATCATATCGAATAAATTATCAGACTGTTCATATAGTTACTTACCAATGTCCGGCTGTTGTCTGGACAGGCCACAAGCACCGATCGACCGACACGAACGCTTAATTAAACGAGTTTATTGCAATCGCCAATGTCGATCGAGTTACTGAAGATTCACACGCCGACTATAATGCAAATAATCGACAACATGCTACCGAGCTCCGGCAGTTGAACGTACAGCTTTCAATCAATATGTACAATCTCTTTAGAGATTAAACAAATAATTTCACAAATCTTATTACTAAATTAAATATTTTACAAAAGAGTTCAAACACATTTTTCTCTAGCCTACAAAGACTAAAATCACAATTTTATACCATGCTTGTTACAATATGTCGTTCAAAGTTGTTGTAACAAAACGACAATTGTCTCGAGTCAACCAGACAGCCGTTTGAAAAAGGCTAAACGTGTTTTTTTTTGTCGCATTGCTTCATTATAAACCGAAACATATAAAGACAACGTATGAATCGTTTATGAAATAATAAATAAAGAAAGAAATGTTCCACTTGTATGCTATGAATGAAGTACCTACAATGTACTGATAAAAATCACCGAGATCGAAACAATATTTAATATGTGCGAAGAGTGGCAAACGCAAGTTTTTCAACGGAACAAGAATTTAATAAATCAATTAATGTTCCATATTTAGCGGGGCGGTTTTTACGGTTTAATATCGAATTAAAAATGCAACAACGAGTCACGGTACTGGACGTGAACATTGAACCCGGGAACCGCGTCTATACGTAATCAATTCCATGTCATTGCAATCGCTCATTTCAAATTACTTAATTACCACACATTATAACGTTTCTTCTTCTTGCTTAAGTAAGGTTAGAAAAATGAATCAAGTACAGATTTATAACATTGGTTTTCTAGAAATGAAGGAGATTTTTTTCTCGATGGAATAAAATTTAATAGATATTTTATTAATATCAACTGTTTTTCAAATCGTACGAGATCTGTTAATAAATATATTTATTATCTGATGATAGATGTTTATGGGTTAGGTTTATTAAATTATTATAAGAAATAGTCCATAATAATAACAAATGTAATGGATATATATATTGGTATCGACTACTAGTAAAGAAGCACACGTGAACCGTGGATGAGTGGGCGTTACATTTATTCCTAGAAATTTCGATCAAAATTCTTTTAAAATTACACCGCCAAAGTCTGGCGATGCGGAAAATTATTATACAGTGTGTCTGTGTAGAAAAACTTAACCACGGCACATAATGTGAAATGCATGAGTCGTGCGAGATGTGGGAGTCGAATTAGGCACAAAATTACACCGATTTCAGCCTAAAAAACCAATAATTTGCCTGTCCGACCACTTTTCGTTTTCATCGTCATCAAATTGTTTCGTGTTTTTGTTTTCAAATAATTTGAATATTGGTTTTGTAATGCTCTACCGACAAATGAGGAATTTTGATTGAAATTATATTTTGGTTGTCGGAAATTATCGATTTATCCAAATGGATTTTTGTTGGTTTAATCCAAAGTGAAAATATAATTGGCTACCATTTGATGATATAATCAACATTGCATTTAAGATAAGAAATCTTTATTTAGAAATTTTCATTGTTACATATATGTGTTCCAATTTTGATACAATTAAAATACAATTCGTTTCACAAATTTGACCCACAAATTTCTAAGATAATATCTATTTTATGTTACATTCAACAGATTAAACACAATTTGTTATGCAAGTGCAGGTACATACGTATATTTAGAATTACATATAATAGATCTTAATTAAGTGAACAATAATGACAATCTATTATATTTTACAGTAGCAATCATTGTTAGCCGAACAGTAATATATGTCCACTGATTTATCAAATGCGAATGAGAGTTCAATATGTTCTAGTTTTTATCTTTGTCCAAAGTATTGATCATTTACTGTCGTAATGTTAACACGTGAATATAAATGGATAGATTTTATCTTTAATAAGTGAAATAAAAATTAAATGTTGCAATATCCACCTGCAAAGTATATGTAGTATATAATAATATGAATTTTAAGAATCATAATAATTGTATAAAATCTTGTCAAATAATATGGAAACCGTTATTTATTCGTTTTTGCATAGATGCGCTACAAGAAAATATTTAATAATTCATTGTCAATATAGCAATGAACCTTTGACAATTCATTCAATACAAGTGTGTTTGCACTTTGTGAATGGAACAGTCCAGAATAAAATTATTTCAATGTCCTTCAAGCACATTGCCGTTACAAACGCTAGTAGAATGCAAACGATAGAAAAATTGAAATAACGAACGTGCAAATAAACACATCAACAAGGATCGAATTGGTGAGTGTTTGGTAAACACTTCAATCGGGCTGATTTCGTATGCACACAAAACGCCCACGACAAGTGCAAATACCTCTTACGTATTTCGCTAACAAAATAACATCATCAATGAAACTGTATAATACATTTTACTTCGAATAGAAAAAAATACATCGCCCTTTCAAGAGGTAATTTATTGCGGTTCACTAAATTCACGTCTCATAAATATTTCATATTAAATATATTCTCCTGAACTCACATTTGTTCGACTATCTATCCATTTAGCAAAACAGACAAGCAAATTTCGGCGCATTTAATTAATCACCAAACACTTATGAATCCTATATTTCTACACAAACAAAAGTGGACGAGAGAAATTTGACACCGCACCTGTTTCTAACCTGTTTCCCTGTGATGATTTATCAAAGTGTTTTTATCATAACCTCACTATTCTGACAGCGCGGCGTCAGCTCAATTGGAAAATAACAAGGATTGTGATAAACAAGTCGGGCTCTAAAACGAATTAGTCCGAATATTCAATATGTTGTTGGGTTGGTAGAAAACAAGCAACAAGTTTCGGAAAAAACAGCTCAGCTCGACCCGTTTAGAAATAATGAAGAGCTGAGGCACACACGGACGCCGTTCAATGTAATGAATATTTCTTCCTTCTTCAACGTGCAATAATTTATGCGGAATAGTTATTGCGGTGCATAAATATTTATAGAAATCCATAGATACTCTACAATTACAGGCAAATCAATTGCTGTCGCCCGGACATTGATCGATGATCAAGGGACCTGTGCATCGTGCTATCCATCAATGAATGAACGGTTATAAATGAGCAACTCACGTGTACCACCACGGATTTCTCTTCTTTTTCATCGTCGATAACTGCTACTACTGGTTGCGTTGCGGTTGCCGCTTCTGCATATCACACAGGACAGATGTATGCCAGCCGACAGACAAGTATATAACACATTGTAAGCACTAGTTGTAAACATGGATATACATACTTCAATAACCACTACTGATCTCTATGTACAAACATTCGTAAATGTCGAACTGACTTTAAATCTACGTGCAGACATTAAGATATTTTCATGTATACTTTTATACAGTGATATGGCAACATGATTGCAATTTTTTTCGAACACAAACCCGCCCAAAGATAATGTGATTGAACAAGTAGAATAAGTGTCTGTATCCGAGTGAATGATACAAAAATAAACAAACGAATAATAATCGAACAAAAACAGGTGAAATTTGTTTCACGGCCTCCAACCACGGGAATCCCATTAAACGAGATGATCGAAGATACTACAAAGGAACAATAAGAAGAACAAGCGAACACCGGATGTTCAGTATTTCAAGCAATCGGTAACGACTACTAGACGCGTTCATAATATCAACGCCAACGCGATCAACGCCCTTGAAATACATCCATAATACGTTTTAATAGTCGCTGGAACATATTCTCACGGTGTTTATTGAAAATCGTTACGATAACACAATATCAACGAGCAACGGCCATCAGGAACAGTTAATCAAAACTAGGTCTTATTCTCACGGTGAAAATTAATGTAAATTTACAACGCAATTTTGCACAGAATACCCACTGAACTTGAACTACAAGTATGCAAACTAGTACAAATCTGGAAATAATTAACAAAAGCATTCGAATTAACAGTATATTCATGCCAAGAATACGCGATTCTGGTTTTTAAATCGAAATGTCAGAAAATCATAACGAAATATGTAGAATTCTTTAATAACTGTGCCTTGGGCACAAAATTGATGGCAATAGTCCAAAACTACAATAATAAATCTTTTCGTAAAATTATCGGTACAATTATAAATGCAAGGAAAAATATTGCCTTCGGTTCATTTCATGAAATGCGAGCCAATGTTTGCTACGAATATTTTGTAACTAGTCATAAACAAAATCTATCGGTACTACGGGAACCAAAAAGAAGAAGAACGGTACTTACTAACTGAGAAGGAAGGTGATAATTTACATTTTTTCCCCACAAACTTAAATCAAAGTATCGATACGATAAGACCACGCTTATATTAATAAAAAAAAAAAAAACGAATTAACGTACGGTAGTAACTATCTTCTGGGTAATTTGTAACAAACTTTGGCCTGCGGACTTCACACAAGCATGTGGATTCGACATGTAGCTCGTGTGTAGAATGTGTGCTGCCAGAGGCGCTACTGTCGCTAACTAAGTAATGGATAATTAGCTAGATATGAAACAGATCATATATAAACACACACATATAATAAATATGTTTAATCATGGCAAAGCCTTGCAGTGACGTTTTTTTCCCCTTATAGTTGGTATACAAGAACTTGATAAAAAAAAAACGATTCTACTATCTTGATGACTATTATTTGTAGCGCTTCGATGATCATCAGTGATCAGTGATGATCGGAAAATACACCTACGTACGTATTGCTCCAATTACTTGGCAGAATGGCTGCCGAAAAAGTTCAAGTTCAGTACGGTCTAGTGAACTCATATTACCGGGCCGGTAGTCACGGCCTTTCGCCTTAACCACACAGGTGTACGAAATCATAAAAACATTAATCTTTAGCCACGAACACACGACGGGTAAATATTAATGCATTCATTGCGCTGGTATTTGCTCGTTCGCAGAACGGTCAGCTGAACATATCGGTACTATTTACCACACAACAGCCTCATTACTACAAACATTGTTCGCAAATCAACAGCTACAACCGCTCTGGTAATAGCTAGAAGTGAGCCAATTTCTAACAGATCAACAATCACTAAATAGACTTAACTAAAGTAGTACGTGATGGGTCAATATTTTTGTACGGATTGCTATTTTTCAGAAGCTATAAACAATATTGAGTAGATGTTAAAGAACATTACGCATGAATATACTTTTAATTATACAAGTAATAGTACAGATTTTACGTGATCTGAGAAACTGTAAGTATAGAAGTTGAAAGTCTTTGATAGCGCTGTCAATTAAAGAAGGGTTAACAAGCAGTCATCTGTGCTGACCCCTCTTTGTGTCGACCTTCCGACACATTCCAATTGTACCAGTCGTCCTCAAACAAACACAATAGCCTCCCTCCACCACTAGAACATTACAGTACATAGATGGAAAGATAAACATCACGATAATCAATTGTATTTCTGGAATGTAGTTACATGTTTCAAATATCTTCTTGTATTTTAAAGAATTGTTTGAATGCTGTAGTATTAAGTCTAACTTGGTATAATTCATTGAAGTCAATGTCATGTATGTTGATCATTGAACGGTTGATTCAGAGAAGAATTTCGGATGATTCAACTGAGGAGAGAGGGACGCCGCTGGTCAGGAAGACCTGTAATTTGAAAGTCTTGTTTTGTTTTTGAAGCGTTCCTTTTTTTCCCCGTAGTAATATAAAGACGGTAATTATGTTTGGGAAGCACTGACCTTCGGATAATTGAAGTATGTGGGTGTGAGTATAGATGGTTCTACTGTCGTGCGTGCCACTGACCGTATCACAGAAACACACCATCACACCATTATATGGGATAGGAGGATAGTGCCTCTCGGGGTAAAATTCCTCCATGGGCGTGGACGATTTTTATTTCCATGGACACAACACTAGTACGCTTGATGAAATATTAAATATTACACAACTTAATAACGAAACTAACGGCTACGGGAAAAAAATCAAATATATATATATAGACAACGGCAACGAATAGAAGCTTTAGTTGCTGATCGCACACGAGATTATCAACGTGCAAACTAAATGGCCGTGGATTTATACACTTCACGGAAAATGGCAGGCCGGAGGTTGCAACAAGGAAGAGAGAATCCTGTAAAAATGCACTTAATTAAAATACTCACGGGAATAGATTAAACTCTTGCGCATGTGTATGAGTATGGAGAAGAATGCGTCATGCATGGAAGAAAGCGCAGCGAAATTTTTAACCTCAAATAACGGTCTTGCGGTTTGATTTTTAAATATTACCTCGTCGTTCTTTTAAAATACACTGCTCGTTCGCTTACGTTTATCTCTGTACGAAAATGCTATTTGGAGGTCGGCAATTAAAACGATATATAATGGAATAATCATGTATAACATGAGTGACATTAAGAGTAACTAATGAATCGAATACTCCACGTAATGTTCTTAAATTAATAAATTTATTTGTCAACTCATCCGAGATTAAACTCAAAGTGAACATTTAATTAAAATAAATCATACCGACAATGTAAGACGCTCGCAATAATAAACAAATTATTTTTGTCATACGTTGACAAATTATTTCTATAATTGTTATTCTTCCAATTATATGTGGGGCCCCTGTGCTCTGGTTCTATAATTTTTAATGAAAGCTATTATTTCACTATAACGATGGCAACGAAACAGTGGCGTAACTAGAGGGCGGTTAAGCCGGGGGGCATGAAATAATAGGAACCGCATGATAACCAAGCTGGTATAATTATAATAAATAGCAGCCCTAGACGGTAATTAAGCGTGCCGTTCGTATTCTTTCTAATAAATAAGCACCCACACTCCCGCTCTCCTGAGATTATCATTAATTCCACTGTTCGACTATAATTTTCTTAATATATTCATTCCGTTTCTTGCGTATCACTCGCACACAGATTTTACATATGGTTATTATAAAATCGGCCAGTTTTTCTCGAACATCTTTCTCGTCACTGGACAAAAACATCAACGATATATCAAATGTAGATGGACAGATCACCTTGTCTGATATACGGCATCCTGCCATTTGCGTGTGGCATTTTTCCATCCATCGTTCGCCAAACATCCTGCCGTGAATGCAATTTTTATTTAGTGGCAAAGCGTTGCCTCCTGTTCGTATTATAGACTATAGAAGTAATGCGATATATAGCTACATACAGAATCTGTATCGTATTGCATTTGTGTGATTTATCGGTTCACATCATTTATGTGGCGGTGCTTGGCGGTACGGGCGCATTCAAGGGGAAAATTTAAATGGCAACAAACGGCACGATCACGTGGTACCACCTGTTGCGCACGTAACTCCCTGGACGCATGCGCACTGCTGATCCGGGGGCACGGCTCTGGTGTTCCTCGTACGCGCTTGTAATTTGCCGCAACAATAAACTAACGCCTGTAAGCTGTAAGGAACGTGTTACGTGAACTTGGCTCGAACGTTGAAGAAATTAATGAACGCGATATTCAACCGTCGATTAGTTATCATCTCAATTAAGGCAACTGCAGAACTAGCAGTGTTATAATGAATAAAATCTAGCAAATTGAACGTTGTTTCGTTGTAGTGCCGGAATAGAAAATGTAAACAAAGATTTAAAAAAATGTTATTCAATGTTATGATGCCAATATTGCTTTTAAAATGAGATGCATACCGCAAAAAGATACCACTAAAACAATGTCTTACTTATAAGTAAAATTTAATTGCAACATGAATATGCACGGTATTTATTATGATAAAGCACGTTATTAACAAAGACGTACGCAATCAATCAACAACAGCACGAAGTGCTTCCATCACCATGGATGTAAACATGTATTATTAATAATATTAATCAAATAAATAACTGCATTTATAACTTATGCAATTGCCGCTTCCACCGAAACGAACTTGCATGAAATATTTTGGATCCTGTTACTGAAAAATGTAGTGACATTCCATTCATGAGAAAACACATGATTCCTAAACATGTCAATACATGAATAGAAATTTAAATGATTGCCAATCATGAAAGAACGAGAGGCTTGTTCATTCGCATTATGATGATGGGGATGAATGTGCGACGATTTCTTTTAGCCAGAAACTATAGCAAATGTAGTAGTCTGACTGTCCGGTTACCAGAGCAATAGTAAAAAAAGTTTACCAGACCGTTCTTCGATAATTGGACGCTAGATATGGACGCGCACTGAAGTGGAATAAAAGGCAACGGATTACATTCTGGAGCATGCTAGATGTTGCGCATAACTAGGCCTTTCGGCCACCACAAAAGGGTTCTTCTCACACAAGCGCACAGAGGCGTAATCAGGAGGTGCGTCCCATGGAAATTGTATCTTAAACAATCAGTTAACAAATTAGAAAACTTAACTAGTATTTGTTTTGAAGGAGAAATAATTGCACATGTGGTTATCAAGAATAATATTTACTTTTTAATGCAACTATTAGCGACAAGATGTAGATATATTCCAGATACGTCTCTGGCCAAATATTTCAAGCCATTAAAAATCGTTTACAAGCTCTTTCAGAAACTGTACGATCTTATTTAACAAGGGAGTAACCGGTGAGATCTTGTCGCACATCTTTGCACCACTTTTACACAATCTAAATCAGCCAGCGAATATTAAGTTACATGCATACACACACACGGGTACATCTCGACTTGCTATATACGAGTAGTTATCCCTGTGATCGGATTATTAAACGAACAACTGCCGATATTTATAACGCCAAGCTACGCTAAACCACCGGATGTGTTGCCTCAGAATATTTACATAAAGAAAAATATCTACCACCGTCTATGATATATAGAATGATCGCTAATGTGAAATTATATGGACTGTGCCATCTGACTGATGATTTACGAACTAAAGCATTGCGAATCCGACGAGAGTCGACAGAAATAATTCCAATACCATTGTTTCAACACACGTACTAATCCGCAGCGTTGGGAAATGTGTTGACATGTATTAATGAAGCGATGTTTACGAATAAACAGAGTGATTTTCAACACATCTCCAAGTCAGAGCGTGTCTAATACAAAGCGAATAGTGAGAAACCATCACGGCAATGACACATCGGCATCTAAATGCGAGACAATGGGCCACATTAAAAACGGAAAAAAGATGTGATTATTTTGCAGGCGAGCGTGGGGACGGAGTGTTTACAGACAGAGTCAGTTGTTAGTGTACACATTTCAGAAGTTGTCACGGCTGTTAGAACATAACTAATGACCGCTATTGGTGTGTAGTAAATAGGGGTTTTTTTTTTGTCGCTGCGGCCGGAGAGGAGAGAGCTCCCGGTATAAATCAGGAAACATGCCAACTCGTAAATAACTCGTGCGACTTTCATCTTTGATGTTCTAAAACGCGACTCTCTCGGACATATTTAAATGCTCCCCCGCAATACTTTTGTCTCTGTCTGTGTACAGTTCATCAGGTACTTTCACATACAGATACAATTATTGTATCAACCTGGTTGCAGTTGAACAACTGTATCAGTTAGTTGTCAAAGAATTGAAACTATTCGGTTACGAAATGGAGAAACGCTAGTTAAGATCTTCTCTCTACATATTATTATACATATGCGTGTATATATAAGATCTGACGTACTGATGCATTGTGGGAGTTCAGGAATGAGAACAGAACAACGTTGGCTGGCAGAAGGTAAATGTGCCGTATTATAAAGAATGATATGTAACGCATATGACGTAGCCAAATGATGATGAGAATATTTAAATCACTTTCGTATGTCGATTTATCAAAAAACACCTTAGTACGCGCGCACGCCTTACGTCATAATTTCAGTTTTACGTTACGTTTTTATGCTCACTTCACGATTGAATAACGAAATAGAATTTGTTCGCGTTGCTTACACAAGACAGAATGCGCTCAAAGTCCGTAACGTTCGTTTGAAAATAAATACGCTGATTGCATTAATTTCAACAAAGATGAAAGGAACTGCTAATTTGAAACAGTGTGCCACGACGACATATTTCACATTCATACATTGCAGAAACATATCATATGTTGCATGTGTTTCAACTACAAACAAATTGTGTGTAGTACAAATGTGTCAACTCTTGCATCATCAATACTATCATTACTCACAGTTACGTTTATTAACTGGTACACTTTTAAAAGATCACAAGCTTTCCGTAAGTAGGTACTGTCATGTTTAAACATCACTAGTATAACCAATTTTGCAGTGATACCTTTGTAAAATGACCAGCTGCACTAACATACAACATGAATCTAGGAGAATTCCTAGGTGATTTAAAATGTGTTCTGTCAAACTTGTGCACATAACCTTGTTTAATACGGTGACTCGTTATATTTTCTACTGTTCTTATCTGTGCATTTGTCAAGACAGAAGATTCAGGGCTGGTTGGCCGACGGTTCATTTCAGAAGCGAGTGAGTGACGCGGAATTTCTGGTGCCCTTGGCAAGTCTGAGTGGGAGTATCAGCCAGGCGCCGCATACATTTCTACCATCACACCGCTGTATAATGTAACAACATAACCTTACCTGCAGCATGCTAACAGAACACACACACACTAACCCCTGGCTCCTACGTTCTTCAAACTGACACTAACAAAACATTATCTTCAGTCCATCAAATGCGATGTTCCTTTAATTTTGTGAAAATGTACTTGGATAATAAAATATATTATTTATACTACAATTTGATGCTATAGAGTGTATATTTGAGTAGATAAGAAAAGTTGTGAAAAGTTTGAGAACATCTGTAAACTTCAGACACTGCACAAACACACTCGCAATCTGTATATGCAGACAACCAGCCTAAAGGTCGGTCATTACACGTGTTTTTAATTACCAATGTTAAGTTACTAGTAGCCAGGATAACATGCGCACAGGTTGTCCCTGAATTGGTTACGAGCATCCGCGGCCAATTACTCTCTCTCTCTCTCTCTCTCTCTCTCTCTCTCTCTCTCTCTTTGTGTGTGTGTATTACATTATTTCCATAAAATGTCTGTTAACTTAATATCAGCCATTTCTGTACACTAATTTATATTATACTCGTCAACTGTGATACGATCAATTTAATCAAAATTTTCTGCGTTCTTCAACCTTGTCCCGTATTAATTACTGTAATTGGTATTAATAGTCATTATTACTAATATCCATATTAGGATTTACCGGGCAATTATCGTTTTACAAATTATAGCATGAAGATGTATAGAAGAATGTTGTTGATGTGCAAACAATATATAAATCGAATTAAAATGAAAACAGAGACTTTTTTCTTCGTTATATAAATGTAATTATTGTGTTCCGCAGTGCAACTGTAGCGAACGAAAAGCGTAACAGATTTTTTTTTTCATATTAGTATCATTAAACATAAAATATTATTCGAATTTATGCATATAGCAATAACAACAGTTTTGTTCTTCAAGTAAAATGAAGATAATCACCGGTAAAATTACCATAAAATTTGCATAGCCTGCAATAAATGAATACAATTTAGCAAGAAAGCTAATTTCAACATTGTATAATCAACATGTACGTAGAAAATGAATGATTTCTGGTGGAGCAGCACATGGAAAAGTATTAGAAATGATAGTCTTCAAGTGCAGGAATGCGCACCGACCTGTGTATGTTCTAGCAACTAAGTAAAAATATGCGCGCGCACAACCTATGATGATGAAAAGGACAAAAGTGCAGCGGGCGCCATGACGATTATACGTGCAACCACGTTGGACTCACGGAACCGTGCAACCAGCGCCAATGGACAATTAAGAGCATACACAGAAGCAACGTTATTCTCTTCTGTAAGAATTAAATTCACGTCTGTGAACGCTAAACAAATAAAAACATTCAACATATTTAGAGTATTTGTACAGTTATTGCAAGTAATTTGTTTTATGTACTCTTCACGATTTACGACGTATATCTGCAACGCGTTTATGAGCGCCATTATGCTTAAACCTGACGAAACTGCATTTCTATGTGCAATATACTGATGTTAATGTAGTATTTTATACAACTATTATTTGGTTTATACTATAAATGCCAATTTACCCGTACTTAAATCAGATTTTCACAGTGACGTTATAACTTCTTAGGCATTTGCAAAACGGTGTATCTAAAGAATGTTGTTTTTCGAATATAAATGAAAAAAGACGATTATTTTGTTTTTAAAGAATTTATTTTTTGTAAAGAAAAATACATTCTTTCACCTACACAATTTTTTTGTACACCCTTTCAATACACCGCATTCTATATAACCTCACATTTGCACAATTTAGATGAACTTAACAGCTACAATAATTTAAGAATTCATTTTTGGAAACGTCAAGTGATTCACGTTTTTATTTGGTCGGCGTATACATATTATATTTTTCTGGTTTTCGAATGGGCCCCTGAGTTATGATTTACGATGATATCAGAATTAACACACACCGAAATAGTTCCACATCCGTGCCGGCCGAATAAATCGTGACGTACGCCCATGTGATGAACGGAACGGCACCAGCGGAGAAACGGAATTCATTTCGGTGGACGCCAAGGTGGGTGGGTTAGCTACTACAAACCGTTGCATAAATCATCGAAGCCCTCGGAACGATTTTTAATTATGTGGGAGTTACCTCGTCCACGGTCTGTGATAGCGCGCGCGGCACATACGTTACGTTACGTTACGTTACGTTACGTTACGTTACGTACAGTGAACATGTAACGTAAGCACACAGTACAGTGGCTACGTTTACACCGTAGACCCAAATTCGACCTAAACACTAAATTCAACCTAAATCCGTTTGGTCCTGTCGGTGTAAACACCACTGGATCAATTTAGGTCGGGCCTGATTTTTACTTGCCCCGACCTAAAGTAGGTAGGGACTAAGCGATTCTTTTATTGGTGTAAACGGTCAACTAGTTTGGTTATGAGAATTTTCGCTAGATGTCACTATTTCCGAAATATACATAAGCTGGTTTGACAGTTTGCGTTCAGTTTTGTGTTTAACACAGTTTAGAAGGTTAAAAATTATGTGTGAGGACACGAAAAAAATTAAAGGTGTAAATTGGCGTGCTGTAGAAACCGAAGTGTTTCTGAAATTATGCAGTGAAAAGAAAATCATAATGTTAATGGACGGAAAAAAACATAAACATATTGAGATTTTCAAAACATTGGAAAATGATATGAAGGAGCGCGGTTTCATTAAAACAGCTTCACAGATGAAAATAAAATTAAAACATTTGAAAGAAATGTATTTTAAGTGCAAAAGGAATAATAGTAGAAGTGGCTTAAAGAGAGAGACGTTTCAATATTATGAACTGATGGATGAACTGTTGGGATCACGGCCGTCATCAGTAGTTGTAGAAAAATCTGATATAGGAATTGATTCATCACTTGTCGAAACATATATGTTTGAAGAAGCAAATATCATCCGTAAGTAGTGATATGTTACATTCATTTGAAACGCATACAATAATACCTATATTCTATATTTTTTAGAAGTAAGCGAAAACGAAACATCAAGAGGAATTAACGAAAATGTAGTAATTGAAGATGTTACAGCTTCTAGCCCGCTCCCAGAAGAAAGCACAGAAAACTCGGAGGACACAACACCTGTGCATAAAAAAGGAGGTACAGTTTATATATATATATATATATATATATATATATATATATATATATATATATATATATATATTACATTTCTAAAGGCCATATGTTTTTAAGGAAGAACCAGTTATGCCAAATCTTTGGAAGTTTTCCACATTCAACAAATGAAATCATTGGCAGAAATATTACAAAAACAAAATGAGTGTCAAATCGAAGCGATGCACACAGAAATGGAAGCCCAAAGAAAATGGGAGATGGAGGCCCTCGAAAAAGAACATAATTTCCAAAATAAACAAATGTCTATTATGATGGACGGATTTTTACGTGGATTACAGTCAATTAACAACAGCAATACAAGAAAACGGGGACGTAAAAACACAGGAAAAAAAGGTCTCTCAAGTGAATCTGAATCAGATTAATTCTTATATACTTACAGTTTGTTTATTTAAATATATTATATATGTGACATAACCAAATAATCTTTATAAGTTTATACTATGTATCTTAACCGGAATTTTTTTTTTTTTTTACTTTTTATAACATAACATATATTAATAAAGTTAATTTTGTTAAAAATTACTTTTCATTGGCATTACAATCTAATTGATTTTAGCAAAACAAAGTTTCTCGCTAAATAATCTGTGAGGTGCCGTCGCAGTTCTGTGCCACAGAAAGAGTCTCTGTCTCGGTTTATAACTTGTACTGGTTGAACATATTGCATTTCTCCCTCTTCTACATCTTTTAACCATTGTGGAACGAATATTTCCTTCTCATTTTCTAAAAAATTGTGCAATATGCAACATGCAGATACTATATTCGGCACAAAAGTGTAATGTACATCAATTCTTTTCAAAAGTATTCTCCAACGACCCTTTAGTCGGCCAAAGGCCTGTTCTACAACTACTCGAGCTTTATTCAAGTATACGTTAAATGATTCTTCTTCTGGAGTTACTGATCCTGGATATCCTTTCATCAGCCATGTTAATAGCGGATACGCTGGATCACCAACAATCATATATGGAATTTTCATGCCATTAAAATCAACGCATTCCTATAACAAGGTCTATAATAAAATAATAATTATAAATTAGTCACACATACATACTTGAGGAATAATTGTTGCAAATCTTTTAAACAAACCAGAATCCTTAAAAACTGCTGCATCATGTGTATTTCCCGGATACTTCACACATATATCGCGAAACCTAAGAAAAATATAAATCATGAATATATATATATATATATATATATATATATATATATATATATATATATATATATATATAAATTTATACTGGCAATTATGATCCACAACAGCTTGACAATTGTACGATGGCCATCCTTTTCTATTGACATAATCACGAAATCCATTCTCGGGTGGAAGTATTGGAATATGTGTTCCGTCTATGCAGCCCAAAATTTGTGGAATGTTTGATATTTCTTTAAATTTTAGAGCTATCTCCTTCGACTCTATAGAGTTTGGCATAAAAATATATTTTTTCAATAATCTGTTATTTATCGAGTTTAACACACGATAGAAACATTTCTTCACTGTTGATTTGTGAATACCAAACACATTTCCAACAACTCTATATTCACAGCAACTTGCTAGTTTATATAATGCAACGGCAACTTGTTTTTCAATACTTATAGGAGTTCTTGATAGCAAAAATGTTTGTTTTGGTCTTAAATCATCAGACAATAAGTCACACAATTTTATAAATGTTTTTTTATTCATGCGGAAACTTTCTATCCATTGGTTGCTGTCATAGTTGTTGAGAACAATTCGATCCCAAAAATCATTACTTCTAACCTTCATCCAAATTTGTCTTTCATATTTTATTGAAGTTAGAAATATAGAGGTATTAAAACCAAGGCACATAATACAGTTACATATTTTATGCATATTTTTCCACTTGTTAATCAAATGTTTTCTTCTCTTCCTTATTTTCTTTTTCAAATTGTTAATTGCCATTTCACTTTTCTTGTATTGATCTATCCATAACGGCAAGAAAATTAATATATATTCTTCTATATTCTTCTCCATACTTTTATTTTCCAATAAAAACATAAATACTGTACACAAATACAACTGTCAAAATATTACTCATATTGCTTTTACAGAAAACTTTCCATATTTTTCTATTTATAACATAGATGGCTCTCATGCGTGTCTAGATAGGACCAAATTGCACCTAAATTTGGTCCGGCAAATTATTAGTCCGCTGCGGTGTAAACATGTTTCTTTTTGTATGGACCAAAACTAGCTTGGTCTAGGACTAATTTAGGTCGTACGGTGTAAACGTAGCCAGTGTGTCGGTTGGTATCCCTGCGGCGGTCAAGCACTATCGCGCATAAATCAACGCAATTAGAATGGGATTGGTTTAATTACGGCAAACTACCGAACTAAGAGGCCTAATCACTTTGCTCTACTGTTAATAGCTAGCCACATTCAGCGCGCACACACACATACACGCTGGTATACTAGACAAATGTTCCTCTTGCACTGCAGGTCTCTATTATTCACACATGGAACAACCAATGACCAGTACATGCATGTGCATATACCTCGACCCCCACAATCCATACAATATAATAGCCTTACTCTTCTCGTCTCTCTAATATACAAGTTGCTTTGAATATTTAAATCATATTCCTCGCGTTGTACATACCTACATATTAAGTTTATTTGTGTGGGCATTACATTTTTATTTATTGACCGACCTAGGGGCTCAATTTTTACTTCTGAATTTTATGATAGCACAGTTTCTTTTGCTACGCAATATTTACGTAGTCGTATTTATCATCATGACGAAAGCATACACACCGTCGTCATTCTTGATTGATTGTAGTTGAAATAATTATTAATTTCTTCGTAAGGATGTATTCGTACCGTTAAGTTTCTGTGTAGAACTTTTTCTTTTACAAATGGTTCTGTTGATGTTGTTGAATAATACAACGTGATGTCTAACGAAATGCTTTCTACGGAAACTTGCATACGTACCGGTAAGAAATGAAACGTAAATAAAACAAGTGATGTATCAGTTAAACAGGCGCCTATACTCATTATCAGCGTACCAGTAGCTATTCGGTAGTTTTATCTAGAGGCGAAAATCGTTACCGATCATTTGTATCACAGAGTTTGAGGGCAATTAAAAAGCTCGACTGGCGATTGGACTCTTCCATACGGCCAGGCTTGGTATACCTTCCGGCATAACGCACACCGCCTACTAGAGATGCATTTATACATAATAACTTGCCAGAATGAATACGCCCGTGTACCAATTTAATTAGCCAGTAATCGTATACAATAGAATTGGGAACAACTAACGATATAACCACAGTATATACATAATTCAGATATAATTTTATTTTTACGCATTTTATTCGGGGCCGCTCTGTACGAACGAATAAGTTTGAATACATCAATTTCAATTAGCATAAACGCTTTATTCTTTGGTCAACGAAACTCGCTACAATTTCATAACGTATAATTATGCATTTAGTAAATAATTTTTAAGAATTACCGTACATTAAGTTTTTACCTGAAAGAGTCAAGCATTAAAACGCTTGGTTTAAATTCGTCGTTTAAATAGCAATTTTAACAATTTAAATGCAACACGCCCAGATCGCGAGTAAATTTAGTAAATTATTTGCAAATTATCATACTTGTGAATATAAAATCACAATAACTATCAAATAAACCATGAGTTACTTGACTTCTCCGACGGCAAATGTAAATTAACGACTCAATAAAAACATTTCCTAAAATTCTATAAACATTTTACTCTAGTTTAAAATGACACTCGTAAACGTATTTGCATAATGTGCGTAGAAAAAAAATAGTTTATCACCAATAAAATACTAGATAGCCAGGGTAACCTATGAATACAATAATAAAAAGATATGTATATCTATATATTTAATAATTTAACATTTAAAATTTTCTCATAAATAATAGCAATTAAGTTGTCAGTGGCGCTCAGCGGCAAAGTTACACAAATAACTATAAAATGCATAAATAGAAATTAACGCTACTACTATACACTGGTGTACCGGCTGCAATAATTCAACAAATTGAACACCTGCGCAGGTCAGGACGCGGGAGTGTACGCACAACTACATGTATACATAGTGTAGTACACACATTGTTACTGTTGCTGTTGTTGTTGTTGGTGGTGATGCTGCTGCTGGTTGTTGAGTCCCGGGTTTCGACACTTCATAAATTATATGATAATCTAAGCTTTCGTCCGTTAAACACTTGTAATACAAGAACAAAACCGCGTCCGTTATCAATTTGTAAATTACGGATTACTGTCCGACACCTCGCTGGTCACACCATGAAGCGGCAACCACGGACATACCAACACAACATTCATTATTACATTGCATCATATCCACGTCTATATTTACAAAATAGATGAACTTACAATGTCCACGGTTCTTTAATCATCTTCAAATGTATAAGCCGTGTTGACGTTATTATTATATACTAAAAAATGACAATTAAAAAGTAGGTTAAACAGCGTTCATAAATTTGCAAATGGCAGTTTGTTTAGTTCTATAAGCTGCCAAATACATTTTAGTAATCGTGTAGAAACGGTAAAAAAAGGTAACGTATGTACTTATATAACCCCTACTTGACGATTAACCAGTAACGATTTTGAATTATAAATGAACTTGACTGATAAATATACGAACTTTCCAATAATATGTTCAAGTACATCTGCTTCAAGTTCCCTTATAAAGTATTAACAAACGTTACACAAATTATAAATCTATTGTGTCTCTAGTCAGTACACATTTACCAAACTGTTGTGTTTCAACAATACTTCGGCTAATGAAGTATCACGTGAATAATTGAGCTGTCAATAAGTATTTTGTTATAGGGAAACTAATGTTTGCAATGTTGTTCCGCTCTATTGTTCCAGTGCACACGGCTACCAAGTGCAAGTGGAATATTTCCGGGTACATTCATTTTCCGGAGACAAATAAGGGAAATAAATTTCGGGCTTTGTATTAGTTTACTCGACACGAACGCCTGCTGTGGTCAATATAATAAATAAATTCATTTAACTCTTTGACGGCAAGCACTTGGAAGCAATATACGTACGTGTGTAAGCGGCCACCGAACTGTTAATACCTGTAAGAAAAATAAAAAACATGTACTGCAACGGAAAACAACGATATATTGAACATACATTTATTAGTTAAACATATTTATTACGCACAGTAATCCTGTAACTTGCATTTAACTGAGTTATATTTAAAGTGTTTCATATACTGCCATCGTGAGTAATTTAATATTAAAACTTGTGATAGATAGTATTTCTAAGAACATCTTTCTATAAATGTAAGAATTCTTTATAAATTCCTGTTACCAGTTCAGATTTGACCTAACAATGTTATTATAAAATAAAGGATTACAATTAAAATTGTGAGTGAGTATAAGAGAAGCATGAAATAATTAGGCCATACACCCCCAGTGAGGCGGCAATTATCGCAGGACCGTAATTAAACGATTTCAACAAATCTATAATTGCGGGTTCTGGAATACCTGTTTTTGACGTACGGGGCAGCTACGTATCTAATTTGGACCTTTGATCCAAACTGCACATCAATTTGTGGACCGACGTAGCCCTTAGCAATTGTCTAGACATTTAGCCTAAATCTATAGAAGAATGAATACCGCATAAAACATCCACAGAACTTATTATAAAATGTCTATAATTTCACACAGACACGTGTCCACGTGACTATTATTCCCAAAAATCACAATGTTTAACACTCACTGATATTTCTCGTATAAACTATGGAATTATTCAAAATACTCTGCCTGGTCAAGTGGGCCATGATTACTGTTGCGAGAGGCGGGGAGGTTACAGGGTTAATACAGAATTTCGCCCCAAGTATTATCGTACATTCAACAATGTATAAATTGCCTGTTTATTCCGAAAGAATTCCAGAATTTTTGCATAATTCGGAATAGTATTATTGGATCAAAGAACTACATATTCTGACGTATGCATATTTGAATATATTTTGTCCAGACGGAATATATCAATAAAATGATCATTTCGATGCAAAAACCTGTAACATTCGAGAAATCATGTAAACCGGACAACAATGTAATGATTTTGTGACTTTTATTAAAATGTGATCATTGCAAAAAAACTACAGGTATTAATTACAATACAATCATAATAATTGAATAAATGTAAGAGTTTTAAAAATGTAAAATATAGTAATACAGTTTGCACGTCTGTAATGTAGTGAATCAGTTCTTTTAACGAATCTGAGGATAAGCATGTTGATTCGGTGGGATGTACGTCTTCGAGTACGGATTGCCTGGACCTTGTTGCTGGTAGGGGGCACCATAGGCCTGCTGGGGCACGTAGTCACCTTGGTGAGACTGCTGATATGGGGCGACGTTAGCTTGCGATGTTGGCGCATATGAAGTTGGAGCGTATCTGAAAGATATTTGTTTGTTTATATATTTAAAACAACAATATGGAAACATGTTTCGTCAACAATTATATCAATAAGCATGTTTTGCGTGCTTTGACAAGATTTTACTTATCAAACTGGAATTACTCAATAGAAATTGTCATGTACAGTACATGTGATTAAAAGAAAAGCCAAATGATCTTTGAAATATGTATCTATAAATTAAAGGTTAATGTTATGATTGAGTACTTACGATGTTGAAGTATAAGTTCCGTATTGCTGAGCATATTGCTGGCTCGGCTGTCCATACGCCATAGCCGGAGTATAACCTATACATAAACAATGATTTACCATTATTCCATTAGACATATCCCAACTAGTCACCTGTGGAATTTGGAATATAATATTCACCCTGCTGTGGGTTCGGTGTATTTGGATTTGATCCCATTGAATTCACCGCCGATGTTGGTGGCTTGACTTCTGGTGCCGTGTCACCAGAATTCCCTGCACTTTGCTCTTTGCCCGGCTCTTTTTTCACTTCACGTTTCTCGTGTTTCGTTTTCTCTTGCAGTGGATCAAATTCTTTCGGATGCACCGGATTCGTAACACCATTGGGCGGTTTATCAGTATTCATAGCTAAAATATAGAACAATCAGTACCACAATACACAACGGTATGTGTAAACAAACCTTCTTCAGTCGAACTGGTCACTTCGGAACCCTTGGTATCTAGAGAGTCTAATAATTTGTTCACCTGATCTCGAATACTTCTCAGTTCTTGCTTAACATGATTAATTTCTGCCGGTTTGGCAACATTTATTGCTTCCTCCTTAGGATTCGTCATCAATATTTGTAACTTTAAAACACGACTATACTGTATTGCAAAAGAAAGATCGGAACTATCAAATATTGTAATGAGATCTCCGTCTGCAAACACAATGGATACTTGAGCCAACAAAAAATTACTAGTAACAAAATGCATACCTTCATCCTTGTATTTTATAGTAATATCATCATTGCTTGTGAGTTTACCCCGAAATACTCTTTGCATCATTAGCACCAATTCATCGTAAGTTATTGCTTCATTGTGTATTGGTATCCGACGAATATCGTCACCAAGTTGTACTTTTATTATTAATTTTCCAGATAAGTCAATCTCTTGTGAGTTCATGGCTATAAAATACAAATACTTTGTTATCTACACACACTCTTGCTTTGCTCAGTTATTGTGTCGATCAGAATATTTGCAAATACTCGTCTAATTAAATTGAATTAAAAATATTCAACGTCACAAACTCCAACTTACTTGAGCTGTCAAACAAGAAGCTGCAAAAATATGGCGTAGGTTAACTGTCAGACACAAACCTGTTTTTTCATTATAAATATTTTAATTGAAAAAACATATTGTTGCTGTTCTTCTTGCTATTAAAGCAAATTGTAACTTTGAACGAAGCTCTGAATATATTAAATTCTGGTTTAATATGACAGGTTGGTATATTGTAAATACTGCATATGTTTTAGGTTAAATTCAAATAATTGCGGGAATATTATTTACAGGTGCGTGGTGCATTTTTATCCTAGCATTTATTGCTGTTATATTATTCTTACGAGTTCTGTACTTGATATACAAGATTAGAAATGGCAGCAGCAAATATTCCAAAGAAAAACGTACTGATTCTGTGAAAACAATCATATGCATTGGTTCTGGAGGACATACAACAGAAATGATGAAATTGATTCACGACCTAAAACCTCAAAGATACTCTCCTCGTTTTTATATAATGGCCAAGAACGATGTAGTAAGTGAAGAGAAAATAGAAAATCTTGAGAAAAAAGTATACGAAAATAAATCTCAATATAATATTGTAAAAATTCCACGAAGTCGAGTTGTTAATCAATCTTATGTAAGTTCGGTATTTACAACGCTGATATCAATTTTGTACTGTATCCCGATAGTTTTTAACGTAAAACCTGATTTAATATTGTGTAATGGACCAGGTACTTGTGTTCCAATTTGTTTAATTTCGTTTTTAATGAAAGTTTTGTTTATTTGCAACACACGAATTGTTTTCATTGAAAGTATATGCAGAGTTGAATCGCTCTCATTAACTGGTAAAATATTAATGTATTTTGCTGATAACATTGTTGTACAATGGGAAGAATTAACAAGGGTGTGCAAAAGAGCTGATTATCTTGGACAATTATTTTAAAATAAGTTTGTAATAAAAACGGCAATTGTTGATCTGTTAAATAAATAGAATAAAACAAATATTTTGTTTCACACATACTTTATTTCCTGAACATCTTACAATGTCTTGTAAGCAAACGATCTACAAAGTTGTACGTAATTTAAATTTTTCAAAAATGTATATTTCGTGTGTATATATTAAATTTAAATATATATTATAATCTATTCAGAAATCTGTATAACATGTCTTTATGTTTTGTTTCTAACTCAAAGAGACTGCCAACAATGACGAATGGAAGAGAAGTTGCTTACAGACTACAATAATCAGTTATTACTAATAACTTTTTATCAATGAATAGTCGCGACAAGTAATACAATCAACCAATATGCAATAATAATAATAATAGTAACGGATTAATGAATTATATGTAGCGAAGCGTAGGCATGCACCAAATGTATATGAAACAATATTCTATAGGCACTAGATTTGGTTTAAATAGAATATATTGAAACAACCTTTAATTTCAAGCAATTTAATATCTCATACACCTATATAACGCTACCAATAATTATAAATCATCATTGATTTAGCTGAACTAATTATATGCGTCTGTTTCTTCGTTAAAAACTATAACATTTAAATAGTCAATAAAATATGTAGCTTCATTTCTTTAGCATCTCACCGCAACAAATATATATATTAAATATTAAATATTATTCAGACCTCATCACTATAATAATTATATAATCATACAATATAATATAGTATAGTTGTTGAACACTAACTATTATAAATTATATTATATAAGAAATATACTAATTGTAAGACATAATAGGGTAGGGTTGGGTTGTGGGGCGAATAGAGTAGAGCAGGGAAGAGGGTTAGTTACTAATGTATATATCTAGCTATCAATCTATGTATACATGCAGTGGATTCCGTCCAGTCAACATGTAAATAAACATTGTTGACTGAATAAAACCATCTGCATATATTTTACAATAATATAATGCAATTTATACACGTATTTACTTCATTTTTACTTTTTTAAATTTGTGACTTCTGTATGTATTATATCTAGCATTATATAACTTTATCATAAAATACTTAGTATGTGTGTATTTACATACGTAGTAGTAATTGTAGTAAAATATGGAATTTCTAATTTTGTTTGGAATACATTTTACTGAAATGCAAAAACATACTCATTGTTAACGATCGTGCGTATTCAAATTTTAATTAAAAAAAAAAAACAATAGTACGATTTAAAAACTAGAAAAGTACATAAAATGGAACGTTGTTCACTGGAGAGATAATTAAATGCAATACGTTACTATATTGTAGCCCGTTAAAATACATCCATCATCATTTTTTTTATGGTTAAAATGATTCCGATAGCGTTGCGTCGTTATTTAATAAAAAATAAACATTTTTACATCATCATATTAGGTGAATAAGTCGTTTGGTGAGAGTAATGGACCGTGTACGTTTCGGAGATTGTCAGAGGATGGCCTCTGAACAGTACGGAGGAGGGCAAGGACTGTGGTCTATATACGTCATCACATCTACTGGGTATGATTTCGTTCATCTGACATGAACTGGTCGAGAATCTGTTGCATTGATTGTCGCAAGTGATCATCGTTGACGGGAGATGTAACGCTGTGTGTCATTGTTCGTACTGTGCGCATTATTCTATAAAAAACAAACAAACCAACAATCAATAACATTACAATTGTCCATATTAATAACACACATTGTGATACCGTTGACAATTCTACCAAGAGCCTACACCCTACCACCATACAAAGAACAAACATCCCCATAATCTTGTTGAGAAACGTATACATTTCCAGGGTTATACTAAATAAATTCATCTAATACATGCTTTACGTAATGTTTTTATTAATATCAGACTGCTTTATCAAGCAAAGTCATACTAGTTATTCCTTGCAACGGGCTCTATTCGAACTTACTTTGCATTTGTCACCGGATCAATTTCCTCTATAACAGTTTCTGTATACATCGGTTGGTCACTCTGATAGATGTCACTTTCTAAAAAGTAGATGATATAGTTCGGTTTAATTAGTGCCTAGTACTAGATATGGTATGCGGCCATCATTCAAAATACAATTTAGCATACTACTTATACAAATTACGCCACTGTAATACAAGATATAATAACTAACATGTCCTAACTATGGTTCATTGTTCCATATGTGTATTATTCATTTCAAATCATTTCGCTACTTTTGTAGTACAAGTATAGAAATTTGGAAATAACATGTTGATAAAGTGAATTACTATTGTCAAACAAGTTGAATTCTACGGACACGATTTGCAAATTATAAAATTCATAGATATACTCGAATTATCATATATTTTCATTACTTTTTTTCACATAATTCGCCATGTGATTAATTTTGGAAAAATGTCAGACAAATGTGCATTTATTAGTTACTTTGTAATTAGTCAGTATCAAGTAGTGTACTAAAATGTTTATTGAATGTATGTGATAATATAATTTGAAGCTAACAAATTAAATTTGCACGTTTTATTGTCACAAAACAACAATAAATTTTGTTAAATAGTAATAATAAAAAAAAAAACATCATGCCTCATTTTAATATTAGTTTCGAAAATAAGAAGAGAGACTTAAGAGTTAAATAATTGGAGAGAAAACAAATAGAGTGAGATTTGAAAGAAGAGAGAATAAAATAGTACAAAGAATAGCATTTTTTAGAAAGTACACAGTTTGCAGTACACGATATAATTGTTTTTACACATAATTTTATAAATTCAAGTTTATGTCAGTACGTGTAAGTGAGAGTGTGTGTATATGTGTATTATAATATAGGTGCAATGGAATTGTTCTCTCTCTCTTATAGTGAGTGTATGTATGTGTGTATGTATGTATATACGTGATGTGTGTATGTGTGTATGTATGTATATACGTGATGTGTGTATGTGTATGTACGGACACAATGTATAAGTGTTTGCATACCGTGTAAAACATCAGTCAGCGTGTGAGCAGTGCCATTATGGCCATGCTAGTTGCCAACGCGAGTACAGACCACATTAGACGTGACAAGACATGCCGGGACTGGTATGAGCATTGCAAAGCTAACACAAGACATCACGTTAATAAACTACTGAAAAATACATAAACACAAGTGTACCGTGCCATTCTTACACCACATTAATCTCTTCAACAAGAACATCATCATAATATAGTGTATAATTTGTTATTATTATTCACAATCAGATAAATCTAGAATTATTTCTAATTCGGTACTATAGCTTAGAGTATTAAGTTGGTTATTGAAGCGTGCATTAGTGAAATTAATCAGTATTGCATGTGCGCAAGAATGGCAGGAACTCTTAGAAATAATACAGCTAACTCAAATAGGAAAATCTAACGCTACTCTTTCACTGTGTTTGCACCTGTGTGCAACAAATTTAATACAATTATAATAAAATTTTGTTAATAATTCTGTACATAATATACTCGCAATTGAAAGTTCATTTTTTACAATATGTAATTGTTAAAGTTGAGTTTCTACAGGACATTAACAGAGATACGCTATCAGACAAACATTGATATCATTAAAGAAACATCTACAAAATCTAACGTAACACATAAAAGAACAATATCTATAAGAGATATATAAAAACAATAATCAAGCACTAGCCATGCTTAAGAAGATAAAAGGATAGAATTAAGTTTACCTGTGTCATCATCGCTCAATTCACCACCTGGTTCGTGTAACGCAATGTCTGAACCACTAGACGAGCCCAGCGTTCGCATGCTAGATTTCTTTAAGATCCCTCTAAGAGGCGGTGATTGTCTACTGTCCGTGTCCGAGTCGGAATCTACAATACTCCGCTTGGATTCCTGCGACGACGGACTTAGTTTTAACGTTTCCGCAACAAACACCGGTATTTTACTTTTCGGCGACAAATTGTTGCACGTCTGGTCCGATGAGTTTTCGGTCGTAACTTCCGTTAAGTTCGTGGGATATTCGATTACAGTTGTCGTTTTCACTACGGGCTCGGATATTGTCGTAACTATCGTTCGTTCGTAAACTGACGGTTGGATTAATCTCGTATCGTCGCGGTTACCATCGGCGTTAACCAACTTAACAAAATCCTTCAATGGATCCTTAGAATGTTTCTTTATCGTTTTCACCTTCATATTCTTAGCTGCCACCGGTATTCTACTTAGAATCTCACTTTCCGTCGGCGATAAACTGTCAAATCGTTCATCTTCACCTGACAGCAGCAGTACGTCGACATCTTTCTCATCTTTCAGGTACATCTCGGATTTTTTCTGTTTCAATTTTGGAATGTTACTTTTACTCTTTTCGACGATTACATCCTCGAATGTAACATGATTGCTGCCAAGTGACGGAGACGTGGTTGTACTTTCATTTTCCAATGATGATACATCATCGGATTCCTCTTTCAGACTGAAAGATAAGTCATTGAATAAAGGAGGTAGCGACTTGTCTTCTTCATGTTCCAAGAACGAAAATGCTTCTTCACTTTTTTTCACAGCCAACGTACAAGAATCATCAATGGTTTTGCCTAAATATCTGTCCTCTTTGAAAATTATCTCGGTGTGGTCTGCTATCTCACAAGGAAACGGTTCTCCAATAATTTCCTCTATAATCACGGAGTCGTCAAAGCCTGATTCATTGAAACGTACTTCTTTTTCTTTAATGACGGGCCTATCATTTGGTTTCGGCTTGAGTGGTGTACTGCAAACAACGCCTGGAACTCCATTTGGTTCGAATATTTCACTGTTTTTAATATTCAGGATTGGATCATCGTTTGGTAAGAAATCATTACGTTCTTGATGCAAAAACGATAGTGTATCACCAATATTCTTTTTGAAATGATTTAAATTGCCTTGTGGAAGCACAGGTACACTTGCAACAGTATTTTGTTTATTTTCTTTTAATTTTTCTTCTTTTACTTGTTCTTGGTCAACTTCTTTAATTTCTTCTCGGTTGACTCCTTTAATTTCGTCTTGTTTCACTTGTTTAATTTCGTCTTCTTTCACTTCTCGTACATCTTCATCTTTGTCTTCCAGTTTATTGACTTTGCGAATTTCCTTTATGCAAATAACTTCTTGTACTGGGATTTCGGCTACTTGTGACCCTTTGAATAGCACGTATAAAATGTACTACACTACAGTGCTAATGACAGCATGCAAAAGATTGCAACACTGCGAAAACGCGAGATCGTTTCATCAAGTTAACTCATCTAATAATGTACATACACTACGGAATCTACGTACAAATCTATCTATTGGTCTATTTAGCTAGGATGAACGATATCGCAGTTTCGACAGAGTAAAATGATCATTTATTTGAAATATGCAATAGTTGATGGAAAAGATATTAAGATATAAAAACAAAGCTATACCCAATAACCCAAAATGTCACATACACAGAACGACCAAATTGCAATTAAAGGAAACAAAATAATCACTGAGGTCATTAAAATGGGCATGACTGTGTAAGTCAAGTATTACATGAATTAACAAAAACGCCTGCGTAAATCTGCAACGTAATGGTATAACTGAATATCCAAGCAAGCCATAGGACGTATGTCCAAACTTAGTCTTTATAACATACGGCACAGGTACGGGTCGCGTGATTCATCAGAACTGTCAGTCATGAACGTAGTATGGTTTATGAGCATTGTTAAACTGTGATTCGTCATCTTAACCGTTTTTGGAATACAACTGCTCGGAATGGAGAAATCACTGCTTACCGTCATTGGTTAACTTCTCCACTACGGGGTACGTTTCCGGTTCGGCTTTGAAATCAGCAGGACTTGGGGGCGGTGTATTGGATTCACGTTTCGGTACAGTCTCTAACTGGTTCAGTTGCTCGGTCAGTTGGCCAAGTACATCTTCATTCGCCAAATCAGGCTTCGCTTCCGGTTCGTTCTCTTTGTCAATTATATTCTTGTTTTCGTTCTTCTTTTGCAGATAGTCCGATATCAATTCTTTCATCTCGTTATCAGATGACTGATGATCGTCTGTTTTATCTGTGCAAATTGAAATGTTACATTTTTACTTCCGTATACAGTGTATACAAATTTTGATGTATACCTTTGTTATCATACTGACTGCTGTCCAGTTCTTCAGTACTGCTTTGGAATGTCTTATCAATGGTGGTGTCTCGCCTTAAGGATGTGTCACGCGATGGTCCCAACTCGTCCTTCAGCGTATCGAAACCAGATTGATCCAGTCGTACTTTCGCCAGAGCCTTTTCCATGTCATCGGTGACAAGTTCCACGTTACAGATACATTTGGAGACGATATCGGCACGTCCTATCTTGTTCAGTGCTATCTCAAGTGTGTTTCCTGTAAGATAATACAATAAAAATACTGTCTATGCATACACACACAAACTTCTAGGAACATGCATGTATTCTGTACATGTTTGTGTACCTGTAGCCTTATTGGCGTGTTGCCGCAACCATAATCGCAACATCACCATGGCCTGCTGCGGTGGATTGTCTGGATATTCATCTCTGATTATCTTCACATCAGATGGTGGCACGCCTAATTCTTCTGCGAGTTTTCCCCAATCTTCGTCAAGCAGATTGCAGATGTCCGTCAGACGAATATCAGCTTTGTGAATTGTGTCTGGTTTACCTACATTACGAATAAATAATATACAACATGTAAAGTACCTACAACGATGTTTTACAGTTTCCATAACGATTTATCATGATTTGTAAAAGTTACACATACTTATTCCATGTCTCAGGTAACTTAGATCCTTATCAATTGCGAGAAGATCAGGATCAGATCTGTCCAAGTCGGCGATTACATTTGATGGTAGCACTAAGTTTAAAGTACATAGTGGAGTTTGTGCTGCTTCACCTTTGGCAACACGAGCATCCGCCATGAACATAATCCGTCCGACAGTGTCTTCGTCCTTTAATAAACAATAAATGTTACAATATTATTAGGCATAGCCAAAAACGAACAGAATCATCGAATAATATCAATATTTTATTTACCAAATCACGGACTCGCATCGTAAACGCCAGACGGTTTTCTTTGAAGGCGCGGAAACCAAGATACGGTTGCTCACCAGATTTCAAAACTGGTATCAGATTTCCAGCAAACTCCATATAGATATTCTTGCTCTCAAGAACCTAATAATACATATTCCATTACTAAATCAAACTTCATGATTGCATCATTCATTCGAAATACCTCAATATCTCGACTCTTGGCGATTTCTGTGAAATGTTCTTGAATTTCTAGCGTTTTGTCTTCCTTGTCATCTGTCATGCAGAATACACGTATTCTAGCCTCCGACAGGCTGACACGTTTGGCGAAAACTACGAATTTGGCCATGAATGGAACATGTGCTGCCTACAGATTAGTAAA
This sequence comes from Carabus problematicus, assembly GCA_963422195.1. NCBI lineage: Eukaryota > Metazoa > Arthropoda > Insecta > Coleoptera > Carabidae > Carabus > Carabus problematicus. The sequence goes on along the minus strand of OY728580.1, from coordinate 1,739,899 downwards.
TAAAGTTATAGCACATTTCATCGGCCCAAAGAGAGTTTTCTTCTGTACCTGTGTGTACAAGTCGGTAGCCATTCTAGCTGCGTCAGCAACATTGCGACAATCCAACAGCCAGAATCGGGCAGATACAGTTGTTGTAAATGCAACACAATCCTTTACAAATGTCAAAGGTGTTGACCCAGTGACGTCTTCCCAGACAGCACGGTTTTGTCCACCTAATTTCAAACCACACCATCAACATTCCTTCCAAATCTCCATTGCACGAAATTTCATACTAATAGCATTAGAAATCCTACTTGAATTTATTCATAATATTACATAAATGCATCTTTATAAAACATTAGTATCTACTCTATCACTTTCAGTCACGTGACGCAACTTTATAGAAAATATTTCAGAACGAAAATATATGAAGGGGAACAAAATTACCTGATTTTGTTCCTGCACAGAAGAAGCATGGGTACAAACACAAAAGTTTGCACCATTACAAGTACGTATGAATGTTATTACAAGCAATCAAACAATAGAAAACAGTGCAAAAATACTGAGAGCTACAGAAAGTATAACATTAACCGAAACAAAAATCATATATTTCACATATACATGTATATCTTTAATAATATAGAACGACGGAAACACAAAATAGAATTATTAACGTAAAGACAAGAGAAAGAGAACACAAGAGTTATAGTTTTACCCACTTTGCATTCATGAGTTACTTCAACAGAAATGTGATATAAGTTATGAATTTCGTTATTAAGCAGTGCGAAACACATGTTTATCCTTCAATAGACTAATTTTTAGTAAAATTTATTTAACCTTCAAACAACTACAAAAGATTATGAAACATAATTTATTCTGAAGAAAGTGTCTTGAATGATTATTATAAGTAATAATTATGTTTTTATGAAATTATTTCAAAGAATTATACACTGTCTTGCAATAGTATGAGCGATACTTCATCTGTTTTATGCAAACTTATTAGTCTTATGAAGGTAACTTTTACATCGTACAGTTCACACGTTTGATGGTCACTGGTTTCATAATCTCTCTTACCAGTAATGGAGCAGAGAAGTCTGAGTGTAGGCGCTGAGCCCGAGTACTGGTTGATCATTCCCTGACTGTGCGCTCGCGGTGCCGGCATACTCAAAGTGATAGCTTTATGGAACTTCCTCCGCCGCGGTTCAACAGTCACCACCGGTGACACAGCGACACCGTGTCCTAGGAGCTTGGCTACTTGTTCCGGATCGACTGGTTGCGCCTGCAGAAAGCCATTATGTTTCTTTCGTTTTCTTACAGACTGAACGAAACAGTTGAACTGCGCGCATATTTACCTGAAGGCCAACTCGGATTTTCTTCGTCAATGCACTCGCTGGAAACACGGCCTGCACCTGTGGAACTGCAGAACTCGACACCGTGCCACCGTCTGGACCGATGACGTGAATCTCCTGTCGTACACGTGACACGACAGCAAAGTAATGTGGGAAGTCGTTGGTTAGGATTCGTGTAATACGGGAAGTATGCAAATCTTCAATCTGACTCAAATCTATGCGAATACATATGCAATTATTCACTATTCGCGGCTTATAAAATGTAGTTACGGACCGTCTCCTTCGAAACTGTGGTTCAGAACGTCCTGGATAGCTTCTTCGTTGGACTCTAGCGTATGTTCACGCCAAGTTTCACCATTGTCTGATCGGAGAACTTGAATTTCTCTTTGCTTACCACGCAGAGAGGCGAAATGCGGTACTTCCAGAATGACAGGACTAAAGTAATGAATCACACACAACTTTATACATTGCCAAATTTTAAATTCAGCAACATGCTTTGCCCGTGCACAAGTTGAACTACTTTTAGCTTCGAGAAATACGATTATGAAACATTTTTGTTACGAGATAGATTAGGTATTGATCGTTTTAAGCTGAATCACGGCACAGTTTTATATAAAATCTTACATACCCTAAGAACTTAGCTCCGACTGGTCCAAGCTCCAGTACTCTACTGGCTAGTGCTTCGCCTTCCATCAATGGCGGTGGATGTGGTGTACGCTCTGGTTTCACATACCGGCACGTGATACGCATTGGACTTGGCGCACACCGTGGCGGTACAATCACACGGACTCCAGAATGTCGACATCCACGCATTGCCCCACCTCGAGCGTCCACCAGAAACGACACCAAGAAACTGAAAACATGCACTCGTGTTTTACAAGCCGCCAAATGGTCAAAGATTTGCACCAATTAAAATCCACAGCACAAAAACTTAAAATACTGTACAACATAATTACAAAACGAATGTTTTATACCTACACAATTGCATGCTACAATAATATTACACTGAAAATCAACTAAATCAATGCATTCAATAGATAAAAATGTGTTTATACAGAAAGAGACGGGACTAGGTATATTTGAAATGAATAAAAATCATTATGAATTCTAAATGTGACTCCATTTTGTCACAACCTTTGTCCCGGCTCTGTTTAACAGGTTACTACTTGTAATCAATATGTAATCCACTGCCTGTATGCTTCAAAAAAACACACGTACATTACTGCTTTATTTACAAGTGCCCATTGCATTACTGTAAATAAACAAATAAAAGAAACTAGTTTGTTTTTAGAGACAAAAATCTTTACACATCCAGACGAGTAACTTACTTTCTCCAGTTAGGAATTCTGTAGCCACAATACAAAATCAAAACATAAAAATGCAGTTAGTATAAAAGTAGAAAATACGAGATATATACAATGATAAAACAAGTAAATGTGATAAAATACAAGATAATATAACTCAATGTTAGATACATAATTTTCAAACTATTCAGTAAGTGTAATTGTAATATGTACTAAGATTGAGTTAGATTTTCGGTTATATACAACCATCAGATGATATCTGAAAATTAATAATATACATACTGCACACGGTTATCCAATCTTAATGATTCATTAACTCTTGACTAGATCAATTTTTAAACATGCCCTCGAAAACCAAAACGTCTTTCAAATATTACAAAAAAACAACTTGAATTTTCATTCATATTTACAAATCTACAACAAAATTAAAGTATGTGAATTTTTTTACAATGTTTAATTTTATTACGAATGCGTTTCTTGATCTTTAACTAATTTATACAAATATTTTTAGGTTCCCTATATTTCAAATCTGATTTTTATTTTCAAAGATGCAAATGTCATTTATTTTCACATAGTTTATAAATGAAATTAGTTAATAATATACGTTACAGAAGATGATTAATGTTTGGTCCAATTATAGTTATTAACAAGCCAATTACGATGTACATGTTTTGGTTATTTCCCAATGATGAACTGATTATATGGATGGTGCATACTTTAATGATGTTTTGTACACTCTGAGAGACGAATGTATAGGACAAATGACTGATTAGTGGAGTGTGGTATGTATGTGTGTGTGTGCAGCAAATCAAGACAAGTGCACTGTTGTTGTACGAATGTTGATTGATTGGACCAGTGCCAGTAATGTACCTGTCTCTCCATAAGCCGCAACCTTTCCTAGCGACGGGACCCAGCTGTCGTAACGAGCGTTCCAAAATGTGCCACTCGTTACTGCGCAAGCGTAACGTCACACCAGCACAACACACAATAACATGTGACCACAAAAGAGAACAGACAGACAAAAATATAATAGGCTCATACACCACCATATAGTATATAAACATACAGGTATACAGAGAGAGAGAAATACGAGTATCAACAGTTTGAAATTACCGCCAAGCGTATAGTTTACTAAAGCTAGCAATAGATGGCGTTAGTATGCTGACGGGTATGATCCTATTTTGATAATCAAAATAACCTCTACATTATAACATTTCCTATGTCAATCCAATTTTCATAGACAAACTGATGAAGAACTTTATAACCTACGAAATATCACAAGCAACTCAGGCTCTGCAAATTGTTTAAACCTTGGGATTGAAATAAAACGATAAATTCATTACCAGCTAGTGTCATTTTTAAACTGGCATTTCATGTAACAATATCTAGAAAATATACAGTACTATTACACATATAATAGAAGCATTGAACGGTAAGTAAATGGACGAAGCTCTGGATGTTACTTACCCAACATGAATTGGTTGTCGGTTGATGTCGACATTATCTGGGGCACTGTAACTGTTGGAGCTGTAGTAGTCTTTAGCATGGGCCGGACTTAATATAACCTCGCTTATATTCGAAGGGGCTGCAAAGGAAGATTGAAATTATTACTTGCAATAAATAATTGATATGATAAATACACAATTACCCATGGAATTTCTGTACTCGTGTTTTTCATCATTGGTCACATCCAGACGAGAATCATCGCCTAGTGACTTCATATCATCAACAGTCATATATCGATATTGCTGTTGATCATTCATCATTGGATCTTCACCTATGTAGAGAAACAATTATTAGCATAAGTATCAATAATATATTTTGTTGTTGTTGAACGTATTTACAGCATTCTTTCTGCAAATTATTACTCGTAATTACAACTCGGGCAAAGGTTACTTAATTCTGTAAATTCATTTCTACAATATCATACAATAGCTACACAAATGTTTATTTAATCTTCAACACTTAAATACTCATAGTATGTAAACATAATGTGAATGCTTCAATACTATTTAGCCATACTTGATATAATACTTGTAATGGTAATTGAATTACTTGATACCATAATAGTTATATATTATATTACACCTAGAAGGGTTTGGTAGATACACATGCTACGTATGAAGGCAGGTACGAGAGATTTAGAGTAAGGATATGTAGGTAAGCAAGAAGTTACACGAGATACGGAGACTTACGCGTATACGTCATTTGTCCCTGGTAGTAAGGTAGATAGACGTGCTGGGCATGCGCAGGTCGACCATAGGCTACAGGGGTATGCTCGTCAATGCCTCCTATTAACCAATAGCGGAGCGGCACAACGGGACGTCACAACCAATCGCGGAACACATGCAACAACCACCACCAAACCCACCCAATCAGAGCCAGGCAACGTGTACATATCAATACCCCCACCCCCACCCTCCCAAACATTGTTTAGTACACATATAACGGAACACAAAATGATTACACTACCGCTAAAACGATGTGCGGTTAAACAGAACACATGTCAAAAGCAAAACTAACAAGAACACCGTGTTAGCGTTAGTATGGACTCTTGTTTTAATAACGCCACTGTTTTATATTTAACGAAGGGTAATATTCAGGGGTACGGGGTAGGTTCTAAGTTACACATACCATTATATCACCAAAAATATGTTTACTAGAGATACTTCTAAAGATACTCTACAATTATTAATTTTGTTAGAATAGACAGGTACCGAATCTCTTTACTGTACCTCTCACGGGTGGCTTGATAACTGACACAAAAAAGAACTGGAGGTTTAATGCCATACTTTTGTTTCCAATCAATCGTAAACGAAACAATCAAATCTAATTTTGTAATCAAAATCAAACACAAAAAGCTAATATAAGCGTAATGCTTTTTTCAAAAGCGAAACAGCAACTCACCGTCAGTACTATTTATATTTCCATGTATAACATATATTGGATGTCAATATTTTTTTATTCAAATAATATTACACAACTCTATTATAACATGTGCTGCACTTTTTGGATAATTAAACAAGAATTTACGACTTCTAGATTACGATTAATCAATTTTAAATGAAATATTCTTTTTTTTTGTTGTGATAATTTTTTTATTATTGTTCCATGTTTAAAATAGTATGCACTGATAACTAATAATTTTTGATTAAACAAGTTTAAAATAACATGACCTCTGACAAGATTTCTGGTAGTGTACAAAGTTGACAACTTTAAAGTAGGCCATGATCAAATATAATGTACTATAAATATCTGAATTACACTGTATACTTTACAAAATGTCACTACACAAATTATGTCTGTACAAATTAATATCGCTGCTAATATTTGCGCGAGCAAAGGCTGATTTCTACTTGTGTATGTGTGTATACATTGCAGTGAATGACACGAACGACATGGAACATATAACAGTACAAATACGGCGCCTTGTAAGAATAAAAACTGAAGTAAACAGATAAGAATGTTTTCATTTACTAATACTATAAAACGTAACCAAGACATAACAGAAAATAATAAGCCGTAAAACAGATAACGTAAAGTAATAACTCATAATGAGAAATAAAAGGAAAACACGTAAAAAACAAATATAGAATACAGATAAAAGATTGTTTACTTACCACCTTCATCCTCCGAATCGGACATAAACGTTTCTTGCATAGCTTCAGGGGCGACCACACGGTACTTTTCTTCAATGTTAACCGTTGTAGTTGTAACAATATTGGTTTCCGTGACAACTTTGAGTGACTCAACTACACTGATGTATCCTAACTTGCTAGCGATGCCCAGAGCAGTTTGACCATTCTGTAATGACAATTAGAATTGAATTTTTACACGGATTTTTACACTGAAAATGCTAGTTTACGTGTACAGGTAGATAAGTACTACACTGATACTAAAAATCATGGTTATTTCTATCGATTAAATGACGGTAGATAACGCGGAAACTAGTATTCAATAATGTAACAGTCTATTATCGGCTTAGTACGAGATAAGCGACTGACGTTATTACGCAATAATATTTTTATTGATAAATAATGTAATAGTTATCTAGAATATTATAATTAGCCAACTATTGATTGAAAGAAAATCTACTAAACTTTCTAGACAGTATTAAATAAACCCCCTCTAGATTACAATATATGCAAGTGATTTGTAAAAAATAGGAATAACATTTAGTTGGTATATTTTTGTAATAAGATATAATGCTATGAATCTTACATTGGTAACTGCATTGGGATCTGCTTTATTCTTCAACAATAAGTTGATCACAAGCACGTGTCCCTGTTGGGCTGCTTGATGCAAAGGTGTATAGCCTGCCGTGGTGCTGGGGTTAACTTCAGCACCTTGCTCAATCAGTAGCCGCACCATAGTCACATGACCATGATGGCATGCCACGTGCAATGGGGTATATCCGGCACGGGTACGCGCATTCGAGTCAGCACCAGTGCGCATCAGTAACTGTGCCACAGGTACACGATCCTCTTGTGCACACAAGTGCAGTGGAGTTAGGCCGTTCTGCAAGAAGTACCATTCATTATAGATCTGTGTATTGATATAAAAGTATCCGCTTGAATTCTATGGAAAATAATCCACAACGAATGAATGAATTACCTTCGCTGAATGATTAGCATTCGCTTGGTGTTCAATCAGCAAAGCAGTCATATCAGCATGTCCCTCCTGGGCACTGAGATGTAACGGTGTAAAGCCAGCTTTCGATTCGGCATCAGCCTGTGCTCCAAATTCGAGTAACGTTGTTGCTATGTCCATCTACGGGCATTAAACTTGCATTATACAAAATTAACTTCGTAAAGGGTAGTTTAACATGCCTGATTTTTCCTGGCAGCAATGTGTAAAGGGGTATGTCCATTTTTGGCAACTGCATGTGGGGAAGCTCCTTTATCCAGTAACAGTAGTGCTACAGGCTGATGATCGTAGTGTGCGGCGACATGTAGCGGTGTCACTCCGTTCTTACCTTGCGCATCAGTCGGTGCGTCGCGTTGCAATAACAAGCGAGCAACGTTCAAGTGTCCGTACTTCGCCGCTAGATGTAGTGGTGTGAAACCTTTCTTTGTGGTTGAGGTTAAGTCTGCTCCATTATCCAAAAGTACTGAGGCAACCTAGTATTCAAGAATGCATATAAAATATAATATTCTTGACTGTCTATTATGAAATGTACCTCTTCTTGTCCTTCCTTAGCGGCAATATGTAACGGTGTGTACAAGTCTTTTGTAGTAGCTTGCGGTTGCGCGCCATGTTGGAGCAACAACATAACAATATCGACATTTCCTAACCGGGAAGCCACGTGTAATGGTGTTTGTTCTTCCCGAGCCCTTGCATCAACAGATGCACCGTTTCGTAATAATATTCGTATAATATCGGTCTGCAAACACAACAAACAATTACCCCCACTATTCTGTAACACCATTGGCCAATCAGACAGTGGTGTTCGGTTGAGTTGTTACCTGATTGGCTCGCGCTGCTAGGTGTAGAGGTGTTTCTCCTCGCACTGTGGGAACGTCTGGACTGGCTTCGTGTTGCAGCAAATATATAACAATGTTCATACATCCCATAAAGCTTGCAACATGCAACGGTGTCAGTCCACTTTCAGTTGTAGCGCTAATGCCTAAAGAAATCAATGAGAATAAACGTTAACCTAACCTAAAATCCAGCACTTGTCAATTATATATTTGTTAAAAGATATACGTGCAGATGAACCAGGATACACACGAGTCTGTTGAACAGTTAGCACGAGAATATAACTGACAAATATTGAAGTACGTATCACTTACTTGCTCCGTGCTTTAACAAAAGTTCCACCATCTTCATTCGGTTCTTCTTGCACGCAATATGCAGTGGTGTGAATCCGTTCAATGCTCTGGCGTTTGCATCGGCTTGTCTGTCCAGCAAGAGTTTAGCAACTCGCACATGACCACAATGAGCGGCCACATGCAGAGCTGTCAAGTAGTCGACGGTCACGTCGTCCACCGGAGCACCATGGTGGAGGAGAATCCGGGCCGCATCCACATGTTCTCCTTGTGCTGCCATGTGTAGCGGTGCCAGGCCATTCTAGCAAATTAAACGTTAATCATTGCTTCTTAAACTAGAACACACAGTAGTTATCTGCCGTGTGACTCTGAATACGATGAATTACCTTCGTTTTAGAAGTAATCAGAGCTCCATTCTCAATCAACATGTTCACAACTTGATCGTGTCCGGACCGAGCAGCACAATGCAATGGTGTTAGACCGTCTCGTGTTTTCGCTTGAATCTCTGCGCCTTTCGCAACCAACATGGAAACCTAACAAAGCACAACATCGTAAGAAGCGTTATTTAATTAAGAGACCAGTGTCCGGTGTTTTGTACCATATTTAATTTTCCCCATTTGCTTGCCACATGCAATGGTGTAATATTGTGTTTCGCTGAATAGTTCACATCTGCTCCTTTGTCATACAGTAAAGAAGCGACTTTATCGTTTCCATAATGCGCTGCAATATGTAGCGGTGTAAACCCGCTTTTAGAAGTTACATCAGGATTGTGATCGTTCTGCAAACAAAAAAAAAACATCCATCAATTGTATCAACAAACAACACTATGGTGGTATTCATTAAATACATCAACATATAAACACAAAAGAAAGTAATTATTTTTCAAATGTAGACGACGCGGTTGATTATTAAATGAAATGGAAATGAATGTTGTACCTGTAGTAATAACGCAGCTGCTTTCACGTCGTCTTTTTTAGCTGCAATGTGTAAAGCTGGTAGTCGTACTTTCCCTCGCGTATCACTTTCAAGTAGAACAGCAACCACTTTGTCATGTCCCTGTTGCATGGCGACAGCCAGCGGTGTGAATCCATCCTAAATTCGAATCGATAGTTGCACAATTAATAACTTTGAAAGTGCTCAGTGAAAGTATGCATGCAATAAGACGAGCGACAAGTAATATTGTCAGAAGTAATAGCGGTGAACGTCGTTCGACTCAATGAATTGCCATCTTTGCACTGTAACTAACACAGATGGGTAACGTGATCAGTTACCTCGGTCGCAAGTGCTTGGTTCGCTCCTTTAGCCAGTAAATATCTGACACAACCGTCGTGGTTCTCCTGGGCTGCCATATAGAGCGGAGTAAAACCATTCTGTGACTGTACATTGATGGAAGCTCCGTGTTGTATAAGTAAGCGTACTACCTCCTCTTGTCCAGCTGCAAAATGATCAAATTCATAATTGTCAATTCATTTCAATTTTTAAAAACTTTTGTACACTGAATTCCAGCGTTAATTAAAACTTACCAAGTGATGCTATGTGCAAAGCTGTATTTCCCTTTTTCGTAGCTGCATCCACGATTGCGCCTCGTTTTAATAAATCCCTTACTACCTCTAGATGGCCATCCTTAGCGGCTAGATGTAACGCATTCAGTCCATTCTAAATATACACAAGTAAACATTAACAACGTCACTGGCGAAATTACAAACAATTCTCACACCAGTCTTCAATCATTCACTCGCGCTCGCTCTTGTTGCAGAATTCACGTAGTGACCTTAATTATACGAGGCCCTAAGTGATTAATTTCTGTTTACTACGTATCAAAAACAAAGGATAATATATCAACTTGGGATTAGTCGATTAGCAGAACAGTATTTCTTGGAAATATTTTTTCCCCACATCGTTATTTTGCAATTTATCGAGCAAAGACTGAAATTCACTCTTATGAAATATTATATTATGCTAGGCACAGACGATCAGGTTAGTCACAGTTTGATATATAATGAGTGTGCAAATATTTATAGAAAGATCAAAGAAGATCAGTAAGTACCGCATTTGAAGTGTTGATATCTCTAACTGTTCCAGAATCCAAATATTCTTGGAGTTTGTCTAACTGTCCTGCACGTGCCGCTCTCAAGAAGGCTGTGTTTGGATCCGTCTGAAAAGAGAAAACACACGCACACACTGTTACTAACGAGAAATAGAATGCAATCTAACTTGACACCAGACACTGCCAACATGCTCCTTCGCAATTTGTCAAACACACAAACTGCTAATTAATTAAATGAAATACAGCATGCTACAATTTTACTTGACGGAAGTGCATACATCCCGTTTGAAGACGCAATAAAACTTCTTTCAGACGTTTAAATATTCCTGACGTGAAGTAAAACACCGGATGTATATTTACTTTCAAAGTCGTTGTCATGCTTTTCATGGTTGCCAATGCGTTTTCTCTAGAAACTGGCAAACAAGAAGAGATAGCAAAATGACAGCGTCAGACAAGTCAACGAGGAAATAGAACGAAATAGTAGATTTCAAGTTATTATACATAATACTTTAGTCTAGCATAATAAATGTATTCCTGTATCGAATTGTATTCCTCCTAAATAACTACATCTCGTGAGTCTCAAGATGAATTAGGAATAAAATCTTATATCCTTTCCATTTCAAAGAACAAAATACAACTCCGTGCTCATGAATATGTAAAAGGGTTGACAATTCCACCCTCTCTCGCTCACTCCAACCGAATATACCTTCAAAGCTAATGTACTATGGCGTTTCAAATAAACAACTCTGTTCATTAAAGAAAAGTATTTAATTTAAAAGTCAAATTTTGTTGCGTGTAAATTTACAATCTGCATGCGTACGTTTGCTAACGAGTTCAATTTCCCTTACAAGTATTTAAACTACGCATGTTCGTTTACGTACCGTGCACGTGGTACATGTTATAACAAGTCGTGAATTATGACCACGGTTGAGGTGTGACTGATAACAGGTGTGTTGTGTTCAGTCCCACTAGGTGTGTGTTACAGACAAGGAGACAATATGCACCTACGAATAGGTCATGGATCAGTGCTTTCACAATTGAATTGAAGGTAATGTCATGATCATTTGGTCACAATAATTGCAGGCGTACAAGTGTGAACACACAATGAAACCATTGTTGTGACTGTCTTTCAATGATATACGATAATAGTGAAAACTTATCAGTACAGAAAATAGCTTCGGCAAAATAATTATATCCATAGTGTGCATCAATAGCTATTTCGCATTCCCAGATTTTAATCTACAATTCGATAAAACCCTCTTCGTAAAATAATTAAATTAAAATTGTGCAAAAATATGCACAGAAACATATTACGAAATTTAACTCGAATTTTATGATAATATTTCGCAATTAATGCCTCTCCCATTTGCATAAAATTTGCAGCTCTGATTACGTAATAGCTATTAAACGAAAAATCTTAAGAATTCGTAATATGCATCGTTGAAATTGAAAAACTCAATCAAATATAATTGAATTGATGTGTTACCTTCAGAGAAAGGTCGTTTTATATGGCTACTTTTGTAGACAAAACTACACATTTTACAACATAACAGCACTCTCTTAAGAGATTTATACTGGTTAGACGCATTGAGTGCCGTTTTGACATAAAACCATGACCGAGATTACACATGTATACATGTGTGAATGTTTATAAATGCATGTGTGTATGTTGGTACTGATGTCGGCACTATTAACTATGGTGTATGTGTAGTACAGCAGAGTCTGGAGCATAATTGGTTTCACTTGCTGCCCGCGACATTTTTTCTTTATTACCAACATCCTGAAGTACAAATTCACAGTCTGTAACACAGAACACCAGCAGTTCTAAACACGGTACGCATGCTCACATGCGTAAACTCTGAATAAAAAAGTAAAAAATAAACACGGAAGAATATTACGCCTATGAGTTATACAACCAAAACAACATGTATGTATTTCGCACACACACAACACAATTCGTGAATACTTTATCGTAAATGATTGCAAAAGTATGTTAACTTATCTTTCTCATAATGTTTTACTAGTTTGTTACGTTTTTATATACACGTAAACTTTCTAAAAGTAAACCTCGAAACAAATGAAAACATATTTGTAATGCGCAAAAACTAACATGTAAACACAAATGAATTTTACTTTGTGGCTGGTACATTTTTAAAGCAGTCACGGTAATTAAAAGTACATTGCTTTAATGTACTCCTGTTCAGCGAGTGTGACGTTCAATGAGCATAACAGAACAATAGGTGTTTCGTAGAATGGCAAATTGCATCTCACAAGTGCGCAATTCATGAGTGTGATAAGTGCGCGCGTCTCTGTAATACATTTCACATGGAAGGCATTTATGTACACGGAAATACAATACGATACAATCATTGCATTCACACAGGCATATACAGCATAGAGACGTTTCTATGAGTAACTGTTCTATATTCAACAATTACACGTTGAACACACTCAAGTTACAAAATGTTATCAACCAAAGATGACTCAATACAGTATGTTCTCTGTCAGCATGAACTTCCGGAAGATTGCTACACAAACTCCTCCACGTGACGTCACCGCAAGTAACGCCATCTGTGGATTTAAACTAGAATTAGACGGTACGATTGTGCTGTTTTGTTTTTAAATTTACACATTATGTTATGTAACACAGTGTGAACGCGTTGTAACTAGTTTTGACGTTTGTCTGTCTCTAATGTGGATGGCCTTGAGCAAGGCGTATGTAGGTTACGGATTCCCATGATGATTTCACGCTGTTGGATGTTAATTAAGGATGATGTGAGCATTTAATTCCATTTGAAACCAGCCGTACATTACCTGCGTACCAGATCGCCATCAACGGTCACGAAATGCGTAAGCTAAATGATAGTGATTACTATGTACGAAAACGGACACACCTCCTTGCGAAAATGGACCAGGACTCCTTTTGACATTGTACATTATGTCGTTAAAGTGTGTGTGTGTGTGTTTGTGTCCTACACTGTAATAGTAATTGGTCGAAACTTTACACTCTGTGATCAGCGTTTTAGGTCGGCAACGTGGAAGTTTCCAGAACAGCAAAAATACGATTCCCGTTAACATTTCGTAATATGTCAACGTTGGATGTTAGCGAAATGTCAAATATTCGTAAGAGGGTGGTAGGTAACTAGCAATGAGATTAAACCATTTAATTTGCATATTTCATTATCGTAAACTGAGTAGGAGACTCCAATGATCGTAGGATATTTCGGAAATTGAAATCATGAATTAAATAACTTATTTGATATCGTATGCACAAGTCTTATGAGACAGAGTGTCACAGTATATCTTAGTTTATAATAATGACACACACACACACACTACTCATATCTCAATATGGAAAACGCGTGTCAACTTTTTTTGTACACTTTTTTCTTTTTCCTCCGAACATATGTACTGCAGCTGATGGTGTTGGCGATGTGTAAATTATGTATCTATTCATAGCCAACAACTTGTCGAAACTTGTACCTAAACAAATAACTACACACTTCATTTACTCACTGCGCGACTGAGGTGAATACATGTAGAACAGTTTCAATAAGTAATGCAAAAGTACACGACAATTTTATGACGAAGCGTTGACAAGCATTTTCATTTCATACAAGGATGTGACCTAGTTTTGACAGTATTTCATAAAGTACAATGTAGAGTACAGGATGCGAATCTCAGAGCATAGTTACAGTTAACGGCAGCATAACGCACTTCTGTTCATTTCCTCATTCTAATTAAACAAGTGAACGACGATTAAAATGTGTACATGGTTAATTAAATTTAGAAAATACAACTGTATTGTTATTTAGTTCCAGCTAGAGTTCTACTAATGAACACAAGTAAACTAAACAATTTGCACGAATAAATACTAATTAAAAACAAGCGTTATAAATCGTCATTTTCTATAAATTGATCCATAATTTCCGTAATTGTGGTCTCATGTACCGCAACATAATAAATCATAAATTTAGCGCTATTAGCGAAAAAACCGCGTTATGTCGAGACAGCGTTATATCGAATAAGCGTTACGCGAGCTCTTACTGTATCTAAAAGCACTAAATAACGATACATAACCTCAAATATTTACTCTTTGTTATCTGCCATTGATATAAGTTAATATAATCATGCTACTGGTTATTAAAACGAACAGTATATCTTATCAAACATTCTATCAAATTAAAAACCGCAATCACAATTTATCACCTGAAACATAGATAGATCAAAATCAATATGCATTTGTTCCCATGAAATTCCAACCACAGACGCATTGGAGAGTTTATTAGAATATTTACAAAAATTTCTCTGCGAATTCGCTTCGCTAACGAATGCCTTCGTCGTCAAGAATATTCCCAGTCGTTGGTTAACTAGCACATTTTTCTCTCTCGCTGTTATACGAATGTTGTTAATTTGTTCTGCATTGCAGAACTTTGAAGCAGCGGAATATTTGTAGAGTTCGCTAGGCTCTGTGTGTACCTCACAACCATTGACCTTGTCGAGAAGATCCACGGTACGTATACGAGTGTGGTGTAACTAGTTTAACAAGAACTCTGTTTCGGTGCCAGTTTATTTGCTCCCTGTTACCACACCGTGTCAATGTATAACACACGTAGGATAGATTCTAATTGGATATTTAAAACTGCATACTTAAACGGACAATGCTCCGCGACAGAGTGTGTACTTAGAATAAACCAGTACGCGTGTGTGTGTGTGTGTAAGTAGGTAGGTGTATATTTGCATATGCAGGGTTACATATACATACAGTCTAAAAATATCATCACACAGCAGTGTTGCATTCAATGTAAGAACATATTAAATAAATAAGTATATTTTAATTAAACAGGATTCATCTTTTCCATATTGCGAGCTTGGAATATAATTAATTATTACACAACTGCCAAGTTGGCACTCTAATGGTTTTAATCAATTTGCAGATTAATGCAAAGGCTGTTTCTATTAGGTCAAACAGACACGCCTGCATTACTACACATATGACAGCAATATGGACTATATTCCATGCCAGATCCCTTGGAACGAAATCAAATAGTTCAATTAATAAATATCAAACAACACGGAAGGAAATTATTATTGATACAAATTACTAGGAATAAATTCATAAAACATAATTGTTATTTACAAGTTTCCTTGTGATAAAAGAACAGTAACAAGTTCTCGAAATCATATTAGTGTTACGATTCGCGTTATAATTCTTACGTCAAAATCGATGTAAAATGAAACAGCTCGCGCGACACTCGAAGTACAGTGTGATAGTTCAGTACGTGAAAGTGTAGCAAGGAAGGCAAGAACAGTGTAGTCGACAGATTTTTTCAACGATCTTCAGTCGATCACAGCTGGATCACTTAGCCGTTAGGTGAGCGTGCTAATAATGCTGCTATCGTGCACGGACAACTTCAAGACTTGGTGCAAAATAGGGCGCGACCTGCTTTAGCACGACTGGTCGATAGCTGAAACATCTCTCACAAGCTTATAAGCGAACGCGTGGCCGGGGGAGCCACGCGTAGCTACCCCCTGAACACCATTCACTAGGTTACCAGGTGAATTCTCTGTTAACTGACTAACAAACTGTTAACGCAAAACTATTACCATAACCAGTACCATTACCAGTTCTTAGAAGAAAATTAAATTCTGCTACTGCAGCAAATACAAACTCCATTTTTGCTGTGAAATTAAACCAAATATAACTTTGTTTATGTATTTAGCTAAACACGAATAAGATACAGATAGATTCGGTTCAAACAGATAACCGAATCTACCACAAACCAACTTAATTATATGTTTCATGTAACTCTATAAATTAAACTTTCGAACTAATCAAACAAGTTAGCATCAGATAACCGCAACGTGGAAGGTGGAAGTTACAGTTTGGGAACGGCTGGAGTAGGAAACAGCATTACGTTCATGGCCTACCCTTATTCGGTTGTATCTGAAGCGTTCGCCGAGATGGATTCGTCTCGGCGAAGCATTGATTGATCTGTGTGAATAGGCGCTTTCAAGGGAGACTGGTATTTAGCTGGTGGTGGTTTCGGGAACACAAGAACACCGTACAAAGGTAACGGTGTATTACTTTAAAATCAATGAGCATGAGGCACGTGCAACGCACCTCATTTCAGCGAACGTGCCGAGTGAGAATATTGAAACATTGAACAGAAAATGTAGAGAATGCTGAGATAATTAACATTACACGAAAAGGAGTAAAAAAAGTAGCACAGAATGATGTTTAAATGAAGGAAATAAAAACAAAATACTTGATTGAAACATTCGGAAAAAACCATATGTTATTTACAAACTAATAGATACATTCGATACAAACTACTATTGTTCCATATATTGCTAAATAAACAATTCCCTAAAGGTGTGTATATCAAGCATTTATATCAGGTTATGTCAATAGCAATGATTACTCGTCAATTTCCTGCCATTATTACTCTTCATTCTGATCCCTGGAAGATACAAATCAAATCATGTCGACTCAGGCATACAGCACACGTAGATCGACAAAAAGAAACGATAGTGCGTATTGCTATATTTCATACTAAGAAACCACTACATGTTTCGAGTGTACCTTGTACGTCATATTTCTTGTGATCAGTTTGCTTTTTTTAGACCACGAAATAAGACATGATATTCACACTTTTATTTCATAAATAAATATTTCTTGCAATACCTTATCTGATATATAACACTTTGATGAAAACATGTCGAAAGATTCGATCGCATTTTTCTCACCTGATCCACAATGCGTAATATAAAATAGCAATCATCAAACAGAAGAGCAATAAAATACGTTGAATATCGAATGCAAAATTGAATCACGTTCTTGTTTACTTGTGAAAAACGTTTGTCATGCTCTAAAAATAAACCACGGACCTGGTCAGCAATTTTCTATGGAGAAAGGTCATACTAGCTTACGTAGCAGACACAGTTTAAATATATGTGATAAAAATGTCAACAAACAAAAAAGAACAGCGATAGTTCACGGTGAAGAAGCAAAGAAACAGGTTTCATAATTACTAGAGCATAAAGTAAATCCTAATTTAAAGACATAATTATTGTTTTATGGCGAAAACTTTTCTACACAATATAATTAGCTTGGTAAGTTTTTGTTTATTTATTTAGCCACTTACGAGATGTGCCTATGTTTCATCAAAACGAAAATTAGTTTCATCCGAATCTGACGAAAACTTTTTTCTCACACAACTTAAAATAGAAACATAAATATTCATCACGTCAATTTCCTCCGTCCAATTAAAATCTAATAGTTCGCCGTTCTTTACAAACTACAGCCGAGGCAAAAATGGAACCAAATGATCGACAGCATTTGTTTTTCAATCAATTACAATTCTTAATACCATTTTAGCGGCATACAAATGTTATTTATATAGCGCATATTACGTAATGCAGCAGGTAAATGGGGGAATCAAATATTGATCGTGTTACGAACCGGAGCCAAGGTTAGAGACACCTGCAGATCACGTGCCCAATACTTTGTTTCATTTGCATCGTGTCTGCGGCAAAAGACAGTCACTTAACTAACTGCATGATGTCATCCAAACCGCATACATACGTACGTTACAAAATGTTTTCCCATAGAAAGAAATCGCTGTATGTGCACCAGATGGTCACAGAACCGTCACACCATCGTACATCGCGTGTCGTAACGTAACCCGTAACGTAAGCAGCGTCTTAACTCCGAAGCAAATCCCCTGACATGACAACTAGATGTAATAATTTCAATATAACAGCTAAATGAAATAAGCTACGTTTGCTAACTTAGGTTAGCGCCTAACATATTATGAAGCAGATATCTACAGGCCTCATAACATGATTATAAATCGTTCATTTGATTCTAGAATCTGAAGAGACTCACTAGAAGATTCTCAAAACTTCTTAATTCAGAACATATCTAAATCGACAAGCAATATGCGTTATCTAGGTCTAATAAAGCGCCTTGTTTATTAATTCACAGGCCGTAGAATAGTTTAGCACACGAGCGCAAACACAAGGGCGTAAATTTATTAAAACCAGCCCTGTCAATAAGACATGTTACGCCCGCAAGACTCGGAACTAAAACGCAATACAATTAAACTAACTGTTGAGATAATTGCGTTAAGAAGCGCTCGTTTCAGTAATGAAAATGTGATGAGAACGACAACGTATCAGACAATAGTTTCTAATGAACATTGCGACAGACTTGAGCATGGCGAAACGAGTCACAATCGGATAATTTCATTTTAAAAGACAACTTTTTGTGTTCAAAGCAATTTTTTAAAAAAGTCTTACTTTTAATCATATTGTAACATTATTATTGATAAACTAGAAATGGTAAACAAGGGCCTTTCTTTTAATATATTAAACATGATGTGAAAAAGGCCGATGAACTTTTACAAGCATTATTTAGAATTTCTGTCATGGTAATCTTTTGGAATGAACGTGAAACTATTTGTTCATCATGCAAATAGTATTCAAACTTGAGACTGTACATTTGAATAATAAATATCTGCATAAAGAGACAATAGATTTGTAAAAAATGTGAAAAAGTGAACATAACAAATAGATAATTAACCATATGTGAAAAAGGAAATGCAGGTACAGACAGGAATTCCCCACAAACTAATTTGCAAAAAGTTGTATAACTTATAGTAAACATATTGCTAATGAGTTAATTTGTTTTGCAGCAAATACATAACGTCAGTGGGATCTATTATGATAATAATCTGCGTCGTAATCGGTTTCTTTCAAAATCATTTACGATTTAATCTCTTGCATTATATACATAGCTGTAAGTACGATTTTGCGTGTGCCCTAAATGCAAGTGTAAATTCGCTGATATTCAAAATAAAAACAGAGAACAGCACGCTGGATCCATTAGGTTGTACAGGAAATTTGATAAGAAAGTACAAAAAACAATGTTAAACGTTGTATAGAATTTTAAAATCAAACGAAAGAAATTCAAAGCGAGTAGTTCGTTGACATAAAACAACGCGAGAATATTACAAGTGGTAAGTGCCAGTGAACGACTAAAAATATGTATGTTTTAGTCTATAAATAAGCAACGGATATGACTTCTTGCACGCAAAACTTGATTAAAGAAACATGTATTTGATTGATTTACAGAGAGCATGTGAGTGTGCCAAGGTTGACACAAATCTAACACAATTATTTCAGTATTTATACTGAATTTAACATACATATACTATAGATAGAATGGTAATTTTTCTAGCGCTTAATAGATACACGTAGTATAGACTGTTCCACGATTTTATTCCTGACTTCTTGACTTGTAATAATTAGTTTATTGGGGGATGCTATATCGTAACAATACAAATTCAGTGAAATATTTCAAAAGATAATAAGACCGAACTTAAATTGTAACCCTGTTCACTACTGATCTCAAGAATGAATCCCAGTAGCCGTGCCGAGTGGGCGCCAAATATCTAGAACCGGCCCTGTATCCGGATTTGCTAAACAATAATGGACTGTTCCTACGAACAAGAATTCACAGGAAAATACGTATGTCAAATGCAAGTTCTCTCCTATCCGAAGTCTTGGCAAAGACGTATAAGAGTAGATATTCTTCGTACGTATATTCAAAAACAAACATCTTATTTTAATTTAGTCATATATATTTTTGTAATATCAAAACTAATTATTATAAACATATTTATCTTATCATTTTTTTTATTACGCTAATTTATATAACTGGCGCTATAATTCATAACCTTTGATAATACCGCGACTACGGGGTCATCAAATATTTGAACATGTTCAAACTAGCACAAACAAGCGAAAATTCGTGCTGAAGAGCCCTATAACGGCACACAAATATCCTTTAGATTGATCAAAATGGTGAATTGTATCACTAAAACAATATTGAATAAATTGGTGTTTTGATGATGCGAGAATTCGAATATGGATGTATCAATTTCGCGGCCAATATGATTGTAACACAAATTGTCACAAGCGGCGTTATTAATTCGGAGAAAGTAATACATGCGTATTTATTGGACTAGTACAAACCGAATATTTAGGTGTATCTTCAAATTGTGTTAACAAAACCATGTCAACGACGAATGCGTTGATTATTGATCTTTATTCGTATACATATATATATATATATATATATATATATATATATATATATATATATATATATATATATATATATATATATATACAGTTTCCTTGTTTGTACATTAATTTTTCGCTACCCCCACCCCTTATTCACGCTCCTCGTGTTGGCCAATGAAAAGGATTTGTCTGGGTAGTGGATTGTAGTTAATTCAATTTCCAAGCAAATCCTGTTAAAACACGTAAACACATCGTAATCTACGTATCACATATCTGCGTAGTCTGTCTGGTCTTGCAGTTAACAATTGCAGTAGTAAATGCCGAATAAATACGTACATTTATTTATAATAGCATTCAGATGAAAATACTTGATTCGAATTAAATCATACTGAGCTTTTTGTGTGAATTGATTGTATTACGTTTGAATAAGCACTCTTTTAAAATATTTCGCATTTGAATTTCCGTGCTACGCTTGCAAAAATGATTGATTTTGTACAATGTCAATATCGGATTGATCAAATAGGTAAAATGAAATTTGAAACGCCTGAAGCAAAAAAACAGTTCAATTATATTTCACTACTTATATTTAGAAGTTCAGACTCATATCAATTATAAGCATATTCATGGAGAGTATCATTTCAAACTTATATAAGGTGCTCTTAGTCCTAAGTTATAAAAGAAGTTTTACGAAGAATATATGGTTGTTTGCGCCAGAGAATATGTGAAAACTTTACCGCTATTACACTGAGCATTACCTGGATTCACTTCGCGATTCTCACGGAACGGAAGTTAACGAGAAATAAATCTAACGTTTCAAATCAAAATCAATAACGGTCTCCACGGTAAACAGTGATGTTGACTTTCTAAATCGAGCCATCCGAAGAACGCGGTAAGGTGTCGCAGCACCATGGAAAATTTATAAAAAGAAGAAGAGAAAACATGATGGCTATGGAATAAACTGGGAGAATCATGTTAAAATTTAATAACCCCTGTTTTTTATGCGAACAGCGTTCGTTACTTTGCTGTTTGAACTTGTGCAATTCGTTCAATACCAGTGTGAATTTTTTATCAGAAGTTCAGAGAAGAAGACAATTCATACTGTATTATAGTATGGTCTCGCGTACCTATAGAAATATCTATGACCGCTGTACGCTTGCGCAAGAAGTTCTCTTTTTGCTGAACAAATAAATTCGCAAAATATTTCATCCATGTTTTGTTCGAATTCGATAGAGTAAAATTCGAGATACATTTTCATTTCATTCACTTTTGATAAGAGAATATTATTTGACGTAGAATTCAATTTTCAAACTAGAATTTCAGTCGTTGTTTAATAGTTCTACTATCATGAAACAATATGGTTTCAAATACGACCTTCTCGATTAAAAGTGTACACTTTAAAAAACATCGTTGTACGCTGTTATCGAGAAGGTCGTAGTTCCATCGATAGATGTAATATTTTTTTGTGTGTATTTTCTGTATAATTTCAATGTCAGTTACATAACTACTTCCGGTTACTTTCAAAATGCGTTGTCAATTACACTCTTTTCTAGTTTACATCATAATTACGATCTGATTTTACGTCATATTGTTCATAAAATAAATAAATTGTATTTGCTATTTTAGCTAACAGTATTTTCAAGTTGTAATTAAATATTACTGGATATGTGGTTTAAATTTAATTATTGTACGTAATTAGACATAATATGTACTATTTGTCACTATTACGCAAAAGTAAAAATAGCAAATACGCAAATGCCGCACTTAAACTGTTAATACGTGAATCATCGCGCTCGTAAAACACAATTATCATCACTGCTGGAGAAACAAAAAAAAAACAATACGAGATTGCATGACTCATAAACAGATTGGCAACGCAAGCTCTCCTTTGCAACGGCCGACACTCAGAGGCAAGACTCAGAAAGCAACGAAATATACTCTCATATAGATGCAGCGTAGACTTCTTGCTTATTATTATCACAGCATGTTTATAGAAAACATCATGGAGCAAGACTATTCTCAAACCTGGCACCCAGCACGTTCAACCGAGTGAGGTTCATGCGGTAGACGATGCACTTAGACGACGAGGCAATTCGTAGACAAGGCAGAACCACGTTGGGGCATCCGATAGAAATTACCTCCACCACTGCATCACGGTTGGTGCAATTCGCCGACAATCACAGAAAGTTTACAATGTGTCGACAGCCGATATGTATTATTAGTGTTTAATTATTAATACTCTACTACATTGTAAACCTTCCGAAATTGTCGGCGAATTGCAACCAACGTGGTCCAGTGTTGTAGGTAATTTCTACCGGATGCCCCTACGTGGTTCTGTCTTCTCTACGAATTGCCTCGTCGAGGGCCTGCACCGTCTACAGCACGAGATGCACCGGTTCAACCAGCACTGTGTCAAGCGCCGTAACAATGTTATTTTGCTTTCTGAACCGTAACAAACACACAAAGATACACGGCTGAAGATCTGGTGTGATTGTTGTTCACCCAACCAAGTTTACTGCACGAATCCTAGCGTAGATTGTTTATAATAGTAATAGTTGTATACTAAATGTACCGTTGGAAAAAAACTGGAAAATCGATGACACAGAATGATACGCCTCAAATTAAGTTGAACTGTAACAAATGGAATTTTGAAATTTCTCTCACGACTCACGAGTGTCTATTGGATTCTAGAAAATGTTTTAATTCAACTAGACCGCACTCAATATTTTTTTACCACAACGTTCGTTAACATTATCTCTCAGATCGTTTCATGGAAGATAACGTTAAATTTCAACTTTCATCGTAACAAAAAGAAGAAGAAGAGAGTGTATTTCGTGTGGTTTAGTAAATGTGAGGTTATTTTTAGATCCAGGTAAATTTAATAAGTTCATTACATCGTGCAATAGAAGTGCTAGTGAATTATATGAATAATATCACAGGTATTTGCATATATTTTGTATCAATATTCTAAGCTGAAAAATTAAAATTCCTTTATATGTTTGTCGTTTTTTATTGGGTACCTATACTTTTCATGGAAAGTCGTAATTTTTTCCTGACCTTCATGAATGTTAAACTTGCCAATTAACAAGAAGACTGGTACCAATTAACATTCTTCACACGTTCTTTGCGTCAGCGATAATCCGTATTGAGAATTACAATAGTGATAATTTGCACATCGTAAGTATGAATATTCAATAAGATGGTCTAGATAATTATTAGATAACACAATATAGCATATGAAATTCGCAACAATTACGTTCTCTTATATCATTGATCATTTTTAATTGAATTTATTAAAATCGAATCATTACTGAGTAATATAATCATTTACAACGTTAACTTGTCAATCATGAAGGAAGATGTTTTCCACATATCAAGGACAATCTGATTGATACATTACTAGTGAATTTTTTTTTGTCAGAAATTGTTAAATTCAAACGTCACAGTGACATGAAAAAGGATATGTTGTATGCGTGACAATATTGATAACAGTAATGCATAAAAACAAGAAAATAAATAATAGCTTTTTTTCCCAACATTAATTCATCCTGCAACATATTATTTTTATAAATGAGGAAACACATTAAACGCAGTTAGTAAATAACATTTAACACTAAAAAAAAGTGTAGACAAATATCGTGTTTTTGAGCGTTAGACAAAAAACAAACCTGTTTCGACTTGGTTGATAATTATGTGAAAACATTTCAATGCATCCATATCATCACACCGCGGCCGGTATGCATAAGTTCATGACCGTGTTTGTATCCTGTACAATTGCACATAGAATTACCGGTAACGATGTACCTATTCTTTAAGACCAACATCATTTTTTTTTTAATAACGGAAGGTTCCCAGGATATTTTTTTCTTTGGCCGATAAATCATCATGTTTGCATCGCGTGGGACCAACGGGACACGATTCAAAAAATATGTCTATTCACATTACAGTGTATACAGGTGTATGCACGTCATTATTTGTAATATTCATTATTCATAGTTTTTTCAATAGAACGGAGTGTAAAATAAAAATCATTTAAATTTTCTACCGTTGCATGAAATGCAGCACACGTAAGAGATGATGACGTGAAGAAAAAACACAACGTCCTTGAATAATAATAACGCGTTCGTTTAGACTACCGCATTCGCTGTTACATGATTGGTTGTAGCAATCCCTAAGGGCGGAGCTATCCCCCACCACTAATGTATTAAGAGGCGGGAATAATTTAAGCACTACAACAAAATATAGGCGGTACTGACATACTATCGTATATGAAAAGAAGATAGAATGTTGATATCGAATAGAGTAATTTGAAGATTACTTGTAAATCAAGATACAAGGAAATTACAGTAGCAATCTAAGGGGAATCTTATAATGATGTTGTCCATTTCCAGGTTGTAATCATTTCTAATGAAGTACGTATGAGAATTATTCAAGTTACGGAATGGAATAATACTACAGCACTAACAATAGTTTATATGTAATTTTGCAGAGAAAATACATTTCTCACGTTAACATGACCTTGACTTTATCAACGGTATTTTTTTTTTCCTATCTCTAGTGTATATTTTACGATTAACACCGTGGACAGAATTATTTGTTCGGTTCAAGTACGAAATAACCGACTTAAAATAAACAAATATTATTTATTTATTTAATAATATTTATTCTATACTATGTGTTTTGCAACGCATCAGAGATACAGATAATGAGGTTCCGGTTTCGCCAGACCTCTAAATAAGCATATTTAATGAGTTTTGTAATCCTTTGTTTACGTAAAACAATATGTCGGAGTTTTTATCTTCTGTTGTTGTACCGATGTCACAAAACACGTTGCAACAATACCTAGAACCATTACAGTTGAAAACGGTGAAGTAAAAATGCAAATAAAATTAATGAACTGGTTCCGACACGTTTGTAATGCGAATGTAAATTGTGTTTTTCTAATGATAGAACTGCATTACACACTGTTGACAATATTACCTCTCTCTTGTAATATGACAAGTAAATATTTTTATAAACATTTATTCTATAATAATTTCAAACGTTTTTATTCAAAATTAACAGATACAAACTAGCAAGTACATATATAATGAAGCATATTTATAAACACGTATACTTTTTTCCAAGTATGTACTAAACATTTTCAACTTTGCCTCAGGTTAATAAATAACATACGCGGTATGAAACTTACGGAACAAATTGTAATACAGTCCGATAACTTTTGATTTGAACTTCCTTATCCAAACTTGATAGAAACTTATTTTCACTTGACATGTTACAATAACAATACGTGCATTGATCAATAAATGATTTATATGCGAGTAGTAAATTCAAGCAATGTCATTGTACTTCCGTTATATTCGTAACTTAGTGGCTAATTGCATGTCTCTACTTGTATGTACGAAAATAAATATCTCTTCGTTGCATTATACAGTGTGCACGGTACCGCTGTAGAGACAAGAGCAAAAACGTACATACGGTCTGTACCGGAGATACAAGAAAAAATGCGCTATATATAGACTCGAAACCGGTATTAGCGTTTCACTTTTCTCATAAGGCATTTCGTAGACATAGTAGAACCAAAAATTATCACATATTACGGCCAGCTTTAGCATTCTAAACACAGGTATATTCCATCTAGTTTTAGTAGGCATTTCAAGGTCACTTTATAACAAAAAGGTTTTTCTTTTAAATAATTAACTGTTACTAAAATAATAGTTTTCTAGAATTAATTCAGTGTTAAATGAAATATTAATTTGCATGGATAATCGTGTATGTACATGTTTTGTAATGATGTAAAGTCCGGCGACAACTTTCTGCAAGTTTATACCTGTCTACGTTGTACTATAAATGGATGGAAAGTTGTACGTCTATTAAAAAAGGAAAATTATTAACACACACTATAGATTAAGTAACATGCATTGATTAGATGTGAAGATAACAAGAAAAAAAAAACTGTGATTCGCTTTCACTCGTAAATGGTAAAACCCGTACGCTGAATGCATAATCGAGTGATATTTAAAAACATATGTTGTATAACTGAAATATTCGAGAAATCTGTACACAGAAAAATTAAAAATAAATACGGGTTTCATTCCGTCACATGTGAAGTTAAATTATGTTTCCAATTATCTGTAATTTACAACTATAACACTGTGTTTGTAATTATTATTGAAAAAAAAAACTTCCATTAAATGTTTTTATTATCAGTTTTTTTTTTTGCTAATAATTCTTCGTTTTGATTATGTTTTATTCATAGAGCAGCCTAATACGTATATTAATAATATTAATCATTTATAGAATGTTATATTCAATATTGTCACAGCTGAGAATCAATCGAAAGTTCTAGAATTTCAACGTCTGGCTTTTGTGAATAATATAATATATAATATAATAACAAGGGGTAAGTTTCATTTGTACAAGTGCATTTGACAGCTTGTGCCATGTATTATTAACGCTTTCGTACACATCACAACGTGATGTTACTGTCAAATATGCTTGAGTTAGGGAACAATCCTGGGATATTGACGTCCAAACACGATATATATATATATATATATATATATATATATATATATATATATAATGATGCCATACAAAAGTCAATTTCAATAGAACAAAACACAATCCGTAAGGGCCTTAGATATATCGTCCAACGCCCGGATCCGGTCTAATTTTAAAAGCCAGTATCCGGAACATTTTTATTCGAAATTAACTAAACCCGACTTTATCTAAAGTTTAAATTCTAAACCAATATTTAACTACACATTAATCCTTTTGTCTTTAACCATACTAACAAACAAAAAAGTTTTAATCTAAAACGCATTCCGCATTCCACAAACTTTCGTACACGTTTTCTAAAAGCAAATTGTGTATTTGCAATGAAACAACCAATGCTGTATCACATTATCAAGGTACATCAAGAGGATCAAATTCTTTTGCATAATATTCAAGAGGAAAGCGCTTGATTCTATTCTATTTTCAATATGTTACTCGGGATGACAGGATGAAAAGAGTTTATGGAAAGATGTCACGCAAACTGGTGTGAAATTTAATAAAAATTCTGAAACTGAGTGTCTGTGACTGTCACATATCACCTTCGCGTAGTGTGAAAATTGACAAGTAACGCTGTATTCATTACCCCCACCCCCCCACAAATACATAATAACAGATGACGTATATTGATCCAGAAGAGCGCGACCATATGTTTGTAGGTAACAAAAGTAGGCATATAACCGTGCCGGTTTCAGCTGCTCGTACCGTATTACCACCACCGGTCTCAGGTACCACACGACCGCTACCGTTTGTTACCATTATTAGAGGGTTGCACGCGAAACACACCCTTCTCGTTACACGTCATATGTCTCTATATAATCAAGAAGCGTATGCACGCATTTGTTTGGGGTATACCCTACTCATACCTATCCCAAATTTTCGCAAAGGGGGATTGCACACCGCTGGATCTGAATAGGTGGACCGCGATTTTTTATTTAGTGAAAAAATTTTAGTAAAATAATATGTTATTTTCACATTCTTATATACAGTATAATTACAATTTAGCTTTTCTAGCAGAATTTGTACTGTCATGATACAGCATCCCCAATAAACTAACCATTACAAATCCAAAAGTCAGGAATATGATCGTGGAACAGACTATGTTAGGAAGTAGTGTCATGTTAAAGATATGGATTTTTTTGCAACATAAAGGAATATTTTTATGATTTGTAGATATCTTAGTACTAGTTTATCGGTAGAAACTGTTGTTGCATTATTTTTTTATTATGTTTCTGCTAGCGGGACACAGTTAATAGAAATGCGAATGAAAATATACAATTAAAACACCCATAAAGTGAACAAATAAACTGTATTTAAGTGTTCGTAAACGAACATCAGTTAGATCTAATTATTTATACACGTTCACGGCTTATTTTAGTTCATAAACAGTGACATAATGACTTACTTCATCACTCGGTTCATTTAGAAAACTTCCAATTTGAAAATGTATCAAACCAAAATTTCTCTAATGCATTATACTCTCTATGTGCATATACATTTACGCCTATATCAACTATATCAATCAATGAATTACAATTTTAATTACCGAATAAATATATCGTTGATTTACTATTACATTTGATGGAGTCGCAAATTCCATTTAGAAATATTATCGTAAATAATAATGACGAAGAAAATTGCATAATAATAAACTATAGACAGCGTATGACATCATTGAATGATAAAAATGTAAATTTAATATGACCATGTGGGATTTTGATGTATAGTCTGAGGCTGGAAGCAATTGTTGAAGGATTATTACAGGATATGCTGTGGTTTTTTTAAATTGTAACACAACCCAATTTACTATTATTTGAGATATGTGTGTTATTTTAACTAGCAGCCGTGAAACTATTGTTTTACCACTCATTTTCAACATTCCGTCGGCATGACTCATTCACATTATAATAAATGTATACAAGTTTTTTTCGTAAATGGTTTCAAGGTCTATCATATATTTCGTCGACGTCATATTAGTATAAATAAATCTGAACAAAAACAAAAAAAAAACAGTATTGTGTCGTTGATTTTTTTCATCTGCTAGTAGCTTTCAAATATGTAAAATATGGCTGAATAAAAGTTATTTTATTTAGAATATAGCTAAGGTGTAAGAATTTCTTTGAAACATTAGCTAGAAGATCGTAAGATATTATTAATTTCATGTTATAGTAATGTGAATTCGCCAGGCAAAATTTTCGTTTCCTTTTTAACGGTGCTGTACAACAAATGTCACAAGAATAACAACAGCAGCTGATAAAATACGTATATAGGTAACATATTTTTCTAAACACCCTGCTGAAAACCACATCTGTTTAAAACGATCTACATATCGCCCGCAAATGGTTTGTTTTTTAACATAACATGATTATTTATATATAACACACTCGCATAAGTAACACGGATGAACGCAGACACATTTGAATTGTAAAACTCATGTTATTGTATATGCAAAAGTGCTCGTAACTACATTGTCCAATTACGCACAAATGTGACGTGAAAGGCTCGTTTGATATAGAATAAACATAGATCAAGAGCGCCGTGAAACCGAGTGAAGAATTACCATAATTTGAATATGGTAAAATTTGAGAAAAATACTCATAACTCAGCGTGGATGTATTTATCCAATATAAACTTTAATATTTCTAATAAAACGAAGAATTTTGTCAATATAAATCTGCAAAGTTAACGTAATACATAAGGTATACATACGATTATAATTTTGACATTTATTCAACAGTCATGGCACACTGTGATAAAAACAGTTAAAAAAAACGCCGCATTAAAAAATTAATGTTTGTTCACCATTTAAAAACGAGTATTCGTTATAATACAACACCTTTTACGGAACAGTTCATGCAACTTAATATTTGTATTGCATATAAGGAGATATATTATGTTGAACTGGTACATATTGATATGCAAATGGCAGTAGGTTTCGAAATTAACAAACGTTTTGATTTGAACCAGTGTAGATTCATTGATCTGTCAAAACATTTTTTGGCCAACACTGAACAGACGAACTTATAATTCTTTATAAAATACATTGACTGCGTCTGGGTTGTGAACAAGTATGCAGATATAATTCAAGCAAATGTCAAGCCGAAAACAAGGGTGCGGTGTGGTCTGGTGTTTCAAAAAAAATCGACAAAGCGATAATGGTGTTCTAACCTGTTTGCCGGTGCGGGGCAGAGTCTCCATGTTGGTTCCATTGACAACGGGGGCCTTCTCGGAGTTGACCCCACCGTTGGCAGTGGCACTACCATTGCCTAAAGCCATTCTGGCACTTTCACTGTCCGTAATAAACAAAAAATCACACAAATCAACTTGGTTACAAATTTAAAACATCACATTTCACGGTAAATCACACGTTTCAAACATAATTTTGACTCAGTAACGTTTCTTTAAGCCAATGTACTGACATATTATGTACAGACACACACAATCTCAACCGGTTGTCTCTTAGAAATGAGGATTTTTTGTAACCAACGCTCTAAGCATTCTTTGTCTGCATTTATAAAAGACATTCTCTTAACACGCTGTATGTATTCCACTTCCATACCTGTACGGTGAACGTATGTCTGTGATAACTTGCGCAGTCGTGTACGCATGCGCGCTGGACTCCAGTGGTACTTCACATTTAAATTCGATACAACCATATCATTTTACTCTCATCTTTGGTGATAATCTACTTATCTCATTAAAAATTAATATTCCGCCAAAAACACTTCGCATATTGTTACTCTGATGTTTATGTATTTTGAAAAATACGGTATTCAATTATTTTCTACGCCACGCTAACAAATTTTGAAGGATACTTTTCAGTATTTTAATTTTATCACCCAGTAAATTAGTTAAAAACTTTTGAAATCCAATTTATACAGCGCGTATCTTTTCTTTCGTAGTATTATTCAACCGTAGTACATTTCAACCCACACAATTTCAATAAAAAGTCGTCTCGAATAACGGTATATTGTTACACTAGGAAACAAAGACATATCGAAACGTGTATTGAATAAATTCAAACACCTCTTATCAACAGATCTGTTATCCAGTTCATGTGTACATTGTGTACAAACATAATAACATAAATATAATAACGGTTAAACTAGTGAAACTTCAAACATGAACAATAAACATGTATGAATGTATAGTTGTTGTTTTTTTTTTTTGCAGCAGAAAAACAGTTTTAGTTATTATTATAATTAAATATTATGTACGCCTGCTAGTCAGGCAACCCAAACTTCAGTTTCGCATTGCAGAACTGAATACGGCATAGTTGAAAATATCGATACCTATTTCCATACCGAATGTGTTCTTTTTTCTTTCTCTGCTTTGTATTTAGTCAAGCTGAAAATGTTCCAGACGTATAACTTAAATATAACGTCAAGATAAGTTTTCTAAATGCATTGGCAATTGAAGAAATCTGATAAATTTCTCGATCAATAACGTTTTTTCATTTGTGGTTACAATAGAGAGAAAGTATTTCGCTGACAGACAAGAAGAAAATAGGAGGTTTAATTTTCTGAACTAACCAAGTGGTTCTTGTAATGACAACTGGTAATTTAAGTTAACAGTAATTATTCGCGTGGTCAGTAACCATGTTTTGACATCGGTT
Source organism: Carabus problematicus (assembly GCA_963422195.1). Taxonomy (NCBI): domain Eukaryota; kingdom Metazoa; phylum Arthropoda; class Insecta; order Coleoptera; family Carabidae; genus Carabus; species Carabus problematicus. Next base: position 1,708,193 of record OY728580.1, on the reverse strand, counting down.
GCAACGAGTGCACGTGCAAACAAATCAGTCTACTTAGTTGGTCAATGACCACGGTATTTCTCATGTCTGCAACCACTAACCAGGAGCTACAAAGACAAAAACGAAACGTTTTACTATAAATACTCGAGTACTTAACGAAATAAAATGGAACTTCTTTTGCAACCGTAACTTGATAAAACATACTGGTATTAGCAAGAAGTTGACAGTTAGAATTTATTTTCACAACTACAAAGAAATGAAGTACGTACTTTAATATATAAAGTACGATTTTACTAGCTAGATGATGTATAATTTACTAGGCAATTTGTTTTTGTATACAAATAATTTTGCAATATCACTTTACGCCGTATTAAATTCTTGTGGCTCTAAAAGAGGCGGAGACCGTTATTATCAACACGAATAGGAATTGTAAGCATTCTAACAATTGAGGAGGCGTGGAAAGGGGAGGAGTCAATTTTGCAAGTAAAGGGGATTGTTATCGGCACGAATAAAAAAGTGGGCGGAGTTAATCGCGAACATGGTTACACTTCAAGGTCAGGTTTTAGAACAACCCGAATTTAAAGTAACGATATTTCTTTGCTATCTTCTTTAACAGTCCTTCAGTATCATGTACATTGTATCAGGACATGCAGAATAACCAACATGGTAAAGTGGAATTTCGAACAAAACATTTTATATACATCTACTTCATGAATGAAAATTAAATTGATCCTTGACAACTTGTTAAAAAATCGTGTTTGCGCAAGTGCAAAAAGCTATGTTTGACATTGAAATTAGATTGATTAGAACATCTGTTTTTTCTGATTAATAAAACACAATCAATGAACAGTTCAATAGAATTATTGCAAAAACAAATAATAACACCGATGTTACGGGAACATGACTCTTTGTTTCGGAACACGTGAAGATCGATAAAACGATTTTAATTATCGTCCCAAATCGCGTGGTAGATTCTTCGCTCGGGTGTCATATCTGTGTTCAGCCGTCATGTTAACGCCAACTGACGGAACAAAGATATCCATCAGTGCATTTTACGTAATTATCGTCTATTTACTCGTCGGCATTTCAATGCGGCCGTGCGGACTTGTGTCATCTTTTTTTCTGTGAATGCGCCAGTGTTAATTGTATTCTAGTTATAGCGTATTGTCAATGCCAATTTCGCTTTCAGCCGCACACATCACACCGGAAGTCGCGCATAGACAGTATATGTAATGGAACAATGCTATCGTGACATTTGGTTGCTTTTCCTGACTCACTGAATATTTTAATCATCACCATGGTCAGGGTTACGATGTTATGTAACCCGGTATCATCTCTGGTATAAAAGCTAATGTCACTCATTGGGATTTCATTCGAATTAGAATAAACAAACACACACACAGAGAGAAACATGGCTCGCATTGCACTTGTGATCTGTTCGGTCTTTGTGATCCTGTGTTGCGGATTATCGCAATCGGTAAGTACACTTTCTATTCATACACCCTTCAATTAGACTGTCATTATCCACATGTCAATAACAGACAATTGTTCAATGATTATTTTGTTTACCAGATCAGATAATTACAAACGATTTGAATTATTTCTCCGTGATCTGAAAATATTATTCCTCTAATTTACAATTAATGTTGTCTGTGACATAAGACTCAATCATGAAATAGCATCAGCAATTTATCCGATATTTCATTATTTTTCCATATCAAATAGTCCTCCAACTTAGGCAAATGCATTTTATAAATATAATTTAAATACATTTTAATGGAATCAATAAAATGCTGTTAGTATATGAAAAAGTAATAGTACTTTACAGTAACGGTAATATGATAATACCAAACTCGTTCGTACTGTGTTAATCTAATTTAAATATAAGACCGTAACTCTCTGAGATGTTGTTGCGTTCGTTTCACGTTGTTAATCCGATATAAACCGTTAATAAATCAATAACAAATCCATCTGCTAATCAGTTTAAATCTAAATCGATACAATCAATTCCCGGTTGAGCCCACGTAAACATCGTTAGTTTGACGTTTGACTTTCTACGATTTGACACTAGCAAGTACGGTCGCTAGCTACATATATCTGAGAGGAAGGACTGAAATACTAAATAATTGTTGTGTGGTTATCATTACAACGTCAGAATTGAGAACTGAGCGTAGGTTAGTTAACAGTCATGCTGGTGTATGATTTAGGTCATACTGTAATTCTGACCATTCTGTATGCAGTACATGCTCGCCGGATGAGTCACGTCAGCAAGCAAACAGGCACAAGCAGGCACAAGCAAGCCTCAAGTCTCTGTTGACTTCCCTCTTCATCTCTCCACCTACCCTTAGCACGTTATCATATTGAAGTTTTTTTTACGAGTTCGACGAGGAAATACGCGATATGCGTGTGCGCGACCTCTGTACATTCATATCTCACTGAATATTTAATTTCATAAATGCGAGAATAATTTATTAATTTCGAAGTGGAACATGTAATAAATATACTTTATTTTATAATCCTGTACGTGTTATTGAACTCTCTATTTAATACGCGACATTCCGGTTGATTATTCGAATAGAATATTTGAGTGAGAATTCAGAATTATCAAACATATTTGTCAGTTGCTTTGATTACAGTATAATCAATCATAATTATCGTGTAATTATATTTTAATAAAATAGTATTCAGATAGAGTAGTAGATAATGGTTAATTAGCATCCGAGTTAGGCTGTATTTAAACCTGGTAATAGAATTATAATAGCCAGGTTAGTGCATGGTCAAGATTAGAAACACAAGTCATGACTACCGGAAGGGTCAAGAACAAAGTATGGAGGGTACATACAAATTATAATAGCACGCAGTATCATATTCATATTCAACACGTGTCCTCGCATTAACCTACAGCTTAATAATGATGACTCGAAATGAATGGACATCTGAAATTTATTTATTAATAGTCATTCAAGAAAAATAATAATTCAATTTGTTTTAATCAAGTTGCTTCTAGTAAATATATTTAAAACAGTCTCTTACGATAAAATACATTTGTTATGAACATTTTCATTCGATATTATTAATTTAAATCGTGATACGACAGATAAATGTTCACGAAGCACCTATTAATCTACCACCCGCTATACAATAATGTTTGCGGGGTTGCAGGACTATACAAGCATAGATTAAATTAATAATTCAATCTTCTCATCATTATTATTTTGAAATTATGCTCCGCAGTGGGAAAATTTGGCGCCCAGAGCGATGTGTTTCCTACAATTTAATTATGGTGATAAGCATAATTAAATGATATTAAATTTTTGTCGGCTCCCGTTCAATTTGGCACTCGAGGCAGTCACTTGCTAAGATTCCCCTTGTTATTATTTAATTTATATTAGTTCAACGTATAATGAAACCATAGTGTGGTGTTAACATATTTTCGTATATGATTCCAGGCACCGGTAGAGGATCTATCAGAAGGCAATGGCAAGGGAGATCTGGTACAGAGATTTGCCGAGTTTCTGCAACAAGATAAGGAGTTATCCGCCGTCTTGGGCAAAGCGTCTTTCACTAACGAAGCTCATCTGATTCGCAACCGAAGGGCAAATGATATGGACGATGTGGAATCTGTTGACGCAACTACTTTAGATACGAATACGGCTGGGTTCTTTGACAGAGCAGCTCATTTCGTGATGGAAGTTCTGCAGAGATTTCTGAGATGGGTCAACACAGATAAATAAATAATCATATTCCGTGTAATTAATTGTAAAATATGATCTTGTAACGTAGTTTATCTTCTGAAATGTATACTACTGTATATTAACTGTAAATGAATTATGATTTTATATGTAATTAGGCAAGTACAATAATAAAGTTCCAAATTATAACAGCATATTTTTGTCTATTTTATTAGAAATGTACGTTCTTCAATTTTATTCAATTAACTGCGTTGGTTTAGACGTGTGGAACGAATGTCAAATGATAGACTCATTGAGAAGATTTATTTGGGTGAAATTGAAGGAGCACGTATGCGAATGAATAAATATGACAGAAAATATTTTGAGTGAATGTAAAATTATAAGCAGAAATAATAAGAGAACATGTATGACAAGATGTGCGGAAATGAACGAGGTGAGATTTATGTAAAGATAGGAATATGTGGCGAGCAATTGTTAGAAAATGAGGAATGAAATGCAGACTTCTGTGGACGGAATGCACTGGTTTGCCGGAGAAAACTTTGTTTATTGCAGAAACTGCATAGTGTTTTGTTGAATAGATAAATGTTTCAAAAAGTGTGTGGCGAGTGATTATGGAGAAATAAAGGGTCTGCTACCCCAGTAATGGGAAAGGCGTGATGTTAGGTATGTAACTTTAAATTAAATATTCAAATTGGCTTGTGTCTCAAAATATATCTAAAGATTAAAAATAATTGCTTTTGAAATTGTCAATAGTGGGCACATTGCCTGATATAAATTGGAAAATTTAATTGAAAAATCTGTTCAAAATCTAATTTACAATTTCAATTACTAAATTTCTTGTCTTGTTTGTATAATTTCGGTTAAAATATTCAGTAATTTGCTTCGTTCCCGTTCATGCTCAACAAAACGTATAAGGAATAAATGTGTATGTATTCGTTTTACAAATGGAGACTTCCTCGAACAATTAAAAACTCAATTCCAAAAACCGCATTTTTAAAGTACAGGGCGTGTTTCTGTGCGAGAGAGTGTTAATATAAACCATTTTTTTTCTCATGTCATACATTTTTGCATCAAAAAGTGTACCGACTTTTCGAAAAAATCACAACAGAACTGTGAGTTATGGGATTTTGACTGTTATTGTACATTAGTTGTTGCTCGAATAAGATTATTTGTCAAGTAAACTTAATAGTTTAAACCGTGAATATTCTACTATAATAACACAAAACCATAAGAAACATTATTGGTCCTTAAATCAATATTGGATGTATGTATTAATTTTAATGTCCGAACCGGATATTGTGCAAATCACCGGATACCATAAATTAATTGTTACAATCATCTACAGTTCTAGGGAATATTGCCATGTAATTACGACTTATTACATGCATATTCCATAACAATACAGCACGTAGTCTGAAATAAAATTAAGGCTGTTTGGAATCATTTGCTCTGCGAAAGGATAATTATACCGATGCGAAAACAGGATGCTTTTGGACTATATAAATCACTGAAATGAACAGTAGTGTATCATTGTGAGAATACACCTGTTATTGTGAACTACTGTGGTGCAACATTGGATCGCCATGATTTTTTACTATCTGGTGTTTAGTTTGATGTCATTCATTGCGTTGGTAAGTAAAAGTAAAGAAACTTTCAAGTTGTACTAAAACAGTTCGATTGCGTTAGAATGAGCTGAAAATATGTATATTCACGGTTTTTAACATGTAAAGAACGTAATAAATGTAGCCATAGAAAACATATTCTTAACGAACAAACGCGTAGAATAAATTGTACATTACCAGCAGTGCACAGTGCGCTGGTAAGATTCTTAATCGAATAATCTACTCTATATGTTTAGTGTGACGAATCGTGTGAAAGGCCAGCGCTATTGTTAGACTACGAAGAATCATGCAAAACCGATCCGGAAGTCACGGGAAACACCGGAAGCTTCCTCGAGCAATTGCAGGAGAACATTGCAGCGGCTGTCGAGCAAGGCAAAAGGTTAATCAATATTGCAAAGAAGAAATTAGGCATTACATACGACGAACAACCGACCGAGGAGCAAATCAAAAAGGTAATGTTCTAGTATTTATTCACGAACGAATATGAACCGGTAGCTAATTCATTACATTACAGTGCGAGTATTATCAATGTATATTCCGGAAAATGGATACGGTAAGCCAAAATACGTGTATATTTAATAAAAAAGTGAACAATTTTAATGAAAATATGATTATTTTAAGCTCGGAGCGAATCGGTATCCTAATATGACGTTGATGGAAAGTTGGGTTAAGGAAAAAGTAGATGACGGTAAAAAGGAATCAACGTTATTTAAAGTGAACAGTTGTTTTAACGCAGTAGCGATAAATATTGGTAAGTAAATATAATGATTTAAAACAATCATGAGTCCATAACAATGTATTCATTGCGAGTAAAATTGCGATTGAGAATTCGGTATGATACTTACGTTCTACAGCTAAAGATCAGATATCAAGCAGTATGTTTGATGACGACGGTGCAACAGTTATAGGTGTGAGTAGAACTGACACTACCCAAACAGGTACTGTAAAGTTTACAGTGTAATATGAAGAGGGTAAATAACAAAATTAACAAACATTGCTAACGTACATTCGGAAAATAGTGTAGCAATATTGTAAATACACAATGAAAAACTTTAACACACGAATGCTAGCAAATATGTTATTATTATAGCTAGTACTACATATGAATATCTAGTGACAGTACTGCACAATCATGGCTTATTAATTACCGTAATAACACATATTAAATATCTTCTTGATTAGTTCTAATCACTACTGTTTGGTTTGAAGTGTACAACAAAATAATCCTACAAAGAATGTGTATGAATTAGTGAAAATCAAATGTAATTTTTATGCTATAGATTCAGCCGATAATATGGATGTCGATCTGACAGATATTCAATCTGCTTGCGATGTATCTGCAAAACTAATGATGTGCCTTAAAGCAGACAAAATGGTAGGCACATAACCAAATAGTTTTGACAAGCTACTAAAATTTTATTTATTTCAGTGTTCAGTATTCAAATATCCGTGAAGAGAAAAAAATGAAGAATTCCTATTATTAATTATATTTCAAATAAAACTAACATACTAATCATAATTAACATGTATTATATTGCATTATGAAATAAAAAATTATTAAAAAACACTGTATTATTATAAAAATATACTTACCTTTTTACTTACTAAAGAAATTTAAAACAAGCTAAAAATTAAATATACAAATTAATATCGAGATGTGTTTTAAATAAAGATATTAATTAGGTTTATATGATTTTATTAACTTATAAAAGACATTTTTCTTATAAGAAAGGGCAGAATGCACGTAAGATGTTCATTTATTGTGATTAGAATATATTTATAATCAGTGTAAATTCTCGGAATACAAATACACCGAAACCACAATGTGCGTACACTCCAACCGTCGACGGGAACTCACTGAAACATAAAATAAAATTAGTAACCAACATAACATATAATCGTATTTAGCAGAGAATAAATTTATCCATCAATTTGTCAAAGAAAAATTGTAATTTTCTATTCGATAAATTAATATGAAACAAACAATTGATGGACTATTTTAATAAACGTTAAATGTATTCTCTTATTAAAACTATTTTTTTAATAGCACACAATTCAAAAAACCTATAAATTAGAAGCTTTTCAATATTTACAGCAAATATAAAAAATTGCAATTCATGTTAAAATAATCTAGTGTAAGAATTATTAATGATAGAAAAATCACTGCACACGAGTTAATAAGGTGTTAATAAGTAGAAAAGTAGTTACTGTAATGCTAGGAGCACACGGGAGAAACTCTAGCAAACCATGCATTAAAATCAATAATACCTAACCGAAGAGTAAGTGAATAAAATGATTCCATTTATTTCTTTCCGCCCTGTAATCAGTTGAATGAAAGTTAGAAGAAATATTACACAAAATATAACGAAATAAATAAGAATACCAATAGTTTATCTAGAGATACGACTAAATATTTTACACCGTCCGAAGAGACGACGATTTATGAATTGTGAATATGTATTATTTTATTGAAATGATTAGCGTACCTTCTTGGAAGCAGCTCCTACTTTGCTCTTGCCTGTACCACGGACCTTCTTCATTCTGTTCTTACGTTCCTTGCGCTGTTTGCGTGTCTGTTGTTTCTTTTCATACAAACCGTGACGTGCAAGCCTGTGTTTTGGCTCGAATTTCTTAGCATAGTCCAAGGTATCATATATTAACGCAAAACCAGTGGACTTGCCACCTCCGAAGTTCGTACGGAAACCAAACACGAATACTACATCTGGGGTAACCTACCACAATTAACAAATAGTTAATAGACACTCGTTTCAACTATATTCAATAAGGTTCTGATGTTGAAAAAGATGAGACACATACCTTGTACATTTTAGCGAGCTTTTCCCTGATTTCTGTTTTCTTAACAGAGGGCTGGCCGGGATGCAGCACATCGCATACCATTTGTTTTCGACACAACAATCTGTTGGTCATGAATTTGCGGGTGCGAATAGTTGCTGTGCTTTCACTCTAAAGAAACAAAACAATAATTAACAAAACTCACGTTCTAATTCACTAATAACAACACACAACACAAGAGGTTAGAATTAATTCCAAATTTAAACTAAATATCCCAGCGATAAAATATTTGCAATATACACAGAGGTTGTTTAAATTATACTTAAATCTTTTACTGATTAATATTAAACAGACATGGTTAGAGAGGTTCTATTACCATGCTGACATCAAACACTTAAAAGTTGTAATATCATCAATATACGAAAAATATTCACAGATACACTTTTTAATAATCAATAGGACCACTAGATTTTGTAAAAACTTATTTATTTTAACAGATGATTAAGTATTTTTCGGATTTATTTACGTACCATTTTGCTTGTTTTAGCACTGAAACACGAAAAGAGCGGTGGTGGCGCACTGCCGAGTGAATATGAAACTGTTTGACACTTGCTTCCGTAAGATGGCGCTACATTCAAATATATATAAGAATCAGAACATACTTCACTGATATACACTATATATTTTTTAAATTATTAAATATCTTTTTGATAAAATCTAAATATGTATATATTTTTAATTGGTTCTATCTTTTCATTGTAGATAATAATTAATATTTCATAAAATTAGATCCTCAACTTCCATTTGTCAATTGGAACAATAAAAACGAAATACACCTAATGTTTACATATATTTTTTAATAAATTCAAAATATTGTACAATAATTGTATTATTTCACACACATTACCAAATTCATTTTATGGAATTTATATAATTTTAGAAGGCACATGTAGTACTGCAGATTAATGGAGTTATTAGTAAAAAATATTTCTCATAATTATATTTTCTTTGTGTGAAATTTTTTAAATACATTAATTTTGTTTACATCATGTGCGAATATGGACGTGGTATACAATTCGTTGTAAGTACATTTATGTGTAATAAAGTACAAAAAATTCTTATACATAATTGCTTTGAAGATGACATTTACTTTATAGGTGTATATAATCTATAAATTTAATTATATTGCTTTAATTATAATACTACGCATATAATATATAAAATGCTAAATGCTGGTAATGCAAATAATTGGAAATTAATTCATATTATCTAGCGATTTCTACAAACATTTGCGACTAAGCATTATAGAGAAAGATACCGTATACATATACTACAATACATTTGCTCGCTAGGAGCAAATTGAAAATATTTTATTTTCAATCACAACCTAAGATTGAGTATTTTTTATTTGTTACATACAAATCAATACAAAGAGGTAAATTGTTCCGATATTTGCATCATTGCTAAATATATAATAATAATACATATTCGGTACAATAGCCAATTATAAAATATATACCAATTATATAATTTCAATAAATCACCAAAAATCCATAATTTCTTTGAACAGTTGCTTCTAAACCAATATCTAAACAACTATTTTTACTTTATTTTTAACAGCCACTATCCTTTTTATTAAACATTTTATAAAAAAATTTCATTCCTCCATTTTTTAATCGCTGCAAACTATATTTTTTGTTTTTTTCTCGTGATCTATAAAAAATATATTTGAAAAGATATACGGACGTATGTTTGTATACAAGACATTGAATGTGGCAGTATTTGTTCCGCGTTTCTGTAAATGTTGCTTACTTGGGAACAAATTTTACTAGACGCGTTAGCATTGTTGTCACGCAAGGGATCTGTTTCTGTCGGTGCATGATATGTGAATCAGGAACATTACTTTCATAATCTAGGGCCACACGTTGACATACGAACGTCATTATCGTCAGCATATCCGATTCGTACTGGTTTGCACGTAATTCATCACATAATGCTTGAATAAACCAGGAACCTCGAGTTGTATTACGCCACGAATAATAACCTGTAAGTAATATGTTCAACAATGAGGATTTAAGAGAATAATATAACCTTCAAATATACCAGGTATAGTTGAGTAGGCGATCAGAAAATCAGCATGAGAGGGAATCCTGTAGGAATGGCCTGGTTGTCCATCAGTTTCAGTACGGGACAAAGTTACACCTTTATCTAAATTATCACCCTGGCAAGCTTGAATGAAAAACATTTTCGGTTTTCCTGAAATACAATTGTAATATCAACAATAGTAAACATTGTTTTCTGGTTGATTAATACTTTGTACCGGCAAGAGTTTTACATTTATCTGCAGTGAATGGCAACCAAAGGTTATCTGGTTTATAAGGAGCATCTTTAGCGTATAATATTCCCATATCACCGTGTGACATTACACAAATCAAAAAGCAATCATTCTCTGAATGATCAGTTTCCGCAGCTAAAAATATTAACATCAGTTAGAATAAAATAATTACAAAAGTTATTATTTACTTGCCAGTTTCAATCACCCGTCGCAAATCGTTGAAATTCAAATCATTGTACACTTCCACATCGAAACACAACTCTTTCAAACGTTCCACGAAACTTTGACAGTCGGCATGAGTTCCAGATCTGGATTTTAAGTTTGATAAGTTAAAATGCTCATGATTAAAGACAAGAGCAATTCCTCTTCGTTGATGATCCATTCTATAATGTGTAGCCTTCCGTTCAACAGGCATTTTAGCTACAACATCAGTAGCATAATATCTGCAATAATCTACGTTGTAATATTATAACTATTTATAAATAAAAAAATTACCCATTGGTTTTTCCCAGTGCATCTTTCTCATCGCCAGATTCCTCAGATTTCATACAGCTCAACGGATTTCCGTCTCCAGAATCCATTTTCTTTATTATTGCACTTTTTCCGCGTTCTATACCACAATTAACCGTTAACAAGAACCAAAGTCTGAGTAATCACAAAATTCTTTGTCAAAATTCCTGCTAACAAGAAACTTCTGGTTTATCGTGCTTCTTCTTCTTTTTACAAACAAATAACGTCAGACGAAGAAGACTGTAATTGAAGAAAAAGAAGAATGCACATTCGTATGTTTTCCGTTATTTGCTGCTAAGTAACAACAACATCATTCCCGCCAGTTTACGCAGTGAATCAACAGACGTTGTTTGAAGAAGTTTCGTGAAAACGCATAAAATTTTGTTTGATTTTACAAATAATTGAAGTATTTCACAATGTCTGGTCGTGGCAAAGGTGGAAAAGCTAAAGGCAAGGCAAAGTCTCGTTCCAATCGTGCTGGATTACAATTTCCAGTTGGTCGTATTCATCGTTTACTGCGAAAAGGAAATTATGCGGAACGTGTTGGAGCTGGTGCTCCAGTGTATTTGGCAGCTGTGATGGAATATCTTGCTGCTGAAGTGTTGGAATTGGCTGGCAATGCTGCTCGTGATAATAAGAAGACCAGAATTATTCCGCGCCACTTGCAACTAGCCATCAGAAATGATGAAGAACTGAACAAACTTCTGTCTGGCGTCACAATTGCCCAAGGTGGTGTCCTGCCAAATATCCAGGCTGTGCTTCTACCGAAGAAGACATCCAATACCGCAACTGCATCCGCAAAGGGTGGTAAATCTCAGTCCCAAGAATATTAGTCATTGTTCTTGTTCTCTCATGTGTCATTTATTAAACATATGCTTTTTGTTCTATGTACAAAGTTACTAATATATCATATTCATGTTAGTTATCTCATATAAACCTAGATTTATTAAATTCAATGTTCTTGAAAAATGTACATGTAACATATATTTCATAATATGTAAATGTTAAGAACTGTTTTTAAGCATACAACTGTGAAATAAAATTTAATTGCTATAATTTTTTTTATTAACCTTATTTTGTCAGAAGAACCGTCACTGTAATATATCAAACGAATGTATAACTTATGATTATTTCACTAGTGTTGCTGATAACACCTGCTTATATTGGCTAGCAGAACAATAACAAACATATATAATAGCTATAACCTTTATTTCAAATATATTACAAGTCACTAATCAGTACAAAAATTCAAAAGATTTTTATCTTTAACGGGCCATATCTTGAATACATTATTTTTCAGTTGATTCCAAACAGTATTGTATTTTTCTGCTTTATTTTTTGCTACATTATAGGTCAAGGTGCCTATTTTTGATACGGTCAGATGTTCATAGATCGAAGCTACCGTTATGAATAATTCTTTTTTACATATTAATAATCTTGATCCGGGTTTATTTTTATTCTTTTTCGTTACACCTTGTTTTCGACCATCTACTGCAACTTCATGCGGTCTGTAATTGATAAATATTGAGATGGGGAAATAAATAATATAATAGAAATTACCTTTCTAGTACATTACACCAAATTATGCTAGAAGGACATGGACGTTTCTCGTCATCTTTACAAAATTCAAATACACACTCTGCTTGACCAAGTGAAGGAACGATATGTTGGTAAGGTTTCGCAAGTTCGATATCACTGAATCGATTTTCAACTGCTCGCAGTAGGGATTCTTGGCAAAATGGTACACCTCCAGCAATTGTAATAGATTCTATGTAAATTGGATTAATGAATATCGTTAAGAGTGCCCCTTGAATTCCTAGATATGTCCATTTAGCTAGCTTATCACTACATGATACTGATAACGTAGCATCACCACGACCTACAAATTAAATATTGACAATTTATTTAATATTTTTCAAAATAAAAAAGAAACATAACCTGGCTTAGTTCGAACAGCCCCTAATGTATGATACATATGCCCACTTAATTTTGAATCCTGTTTAGTATCATTTCCTAAACATTTAGCACCCGTTCTAAACAAATCTGCTTCACTATCGGTTTTCATTCGTTTATTTACCGATTCAGTTTCATCATCCAATGACCGTTTTAAAGAATGTCGAGTATTTGCTTCAATCAAACACGTTCCAAAATCCTCTGAACTTTGTTTTGGAAAAATTGCAGCATCGCCACAAGGCATATGCGAAGAGAAAAAGTGAAAACTCAAACTACTTTTTAAAATTAATTTATCGTTTTTTATAAATATACCAGAAGTGTCATTATGAAACGTATATTTGATCTCATTGTATAAATATCTTATAAATGCTCTACGACATATAACTTCCGCGTGAGAATCATTTAGGATGTCACCATCTGGTGACATCTTCTTAGCACCAATACATTTTGAACCAGTACCCAAAGCAACTATTTCTAGATCATCCGTGTTCTTATCATACTTTAAGATGGTTGCCAAAACCGTCCATTCATCTTGATTTGGTTTACCAGTTTTAGGCAGTGTGTTAAAATGGCTAATACTTAGTTGTGCAATTCTATTAGAAAAACTAGTGTTAAAATCGAACATCATAACTTAACGAAATCCTAATCCTAATTAAAAATATTTAAATGCAATGTAACTAAGAAATTAAACTACTACTGTGGGATCCCATGCATATTTGTCATCTTTTTTTATATTATTCAATAAGTTCACGTCTTCCTCGGAGATGACAAAGTTCAGTTTAATGTTGTCTTCAATGTGTTCTTTGGACCTCGCTTTCGGGATAATTCCTACGTCTTGTTGTAAAGCCCAGCGTAAAAGTATCTAGAACAATTATTTATAATAATCTATTTAATAAGTACACTATTATCGATAGTTACCTGTGCGGGACTTTTATTGAGTTTTTTCGCTACACTATTCACTACTGGATCTCTGAGTAATGTTTTATCATTGCTACTACCCAATGAAGAGTAAGCTTGCAACAAAATGCCTTCTTTTCTACACAACTCTAGCAAATCTATTTGATAATAATGGGGATGCCATTCAACCTGTAATAAAACTTACATTAATTCGAATATATGAAAAGAAAATATCGTTCTATTTACCTGGTTTACATCAGGTTTAACACCGTAACAGTTGCTTATCAGTTCTTGCATATGTCTGACTGTATAATTTGAAACACCAATAGCTTTCAGGTATCCCTTTTGCTTAGCTTTAACAAGTGCTTTCCAGCTGTAAGATCTTAAAGCACGGTTGTCTGTACTGTCTACAGGTATACCTGACGCTCCAGGCCAATGAATTAAATACAAATCTAAGTATTTAAGTCCTAGGTTTGACAGAGATCTTTTAATTGCAGTTTCTACACGATCAGCATGATCACTTGGAGCTGATAAAAAAATACCCATATAAATTGTATACTCTCTAAAGAATTTTTGTCAATATATCTTACATAACTTAGAAGTTATAAATACGTCTTCTCGCTGAAGATTGTACCTTGGCAGTAGTTCCTTTAAAGCTAAACCAATATCTTGTTCATTACCATACACAGCAGCAGTATCTAAAATTTCAATCATGAAGACATTGGTTGAACAATTTAAAATAATATTTACCGAATGACCTAAATCCAACATTTAAAGCATTGTTTAATACATCATATATTAACTGTCTGCCACGGATTTGAAAAGTTCCAACTAAAAAAAAGTAAATAAAATTTGTAAATACAATAAGTGAGGTTATGTTAAACAAAATTAATCCAATATTGGCTTTATTTATCGTACATCCAATAAGTGGCATAATATTTCCACTAAGAAGTTTTACACTCATAATTGAACAATCCATAATTTTGTTGTAAATTATGTATAATAAATGTTTACGTACACAGAACTGCAAAGTACAGTACTTTTACACTGCACCACACTGCACAAGTCCGTAGAGTTGGTCTTCCTGCCAGTCGCTGCTACAGGAGTATGTAAAACTGCCTTTAATTCAAGGCCATAGACTCTATTTTTGTTCGTCGTAAACATCCTGATAAATAAGTCAAGTATTGCAAGCATACATACGTGACGTCTCCGAGCAAAATATTTGTTTTCTTTGTAAAATTATACCAAAAGTATTCAGGCACAGTGCTTATTGTTCATTGCGTGTATATTTTGGATATTGTTAGAAATTTAATATTGCGTAATAGTGTTTTACGCCCAGATTAACTGTAAGTACATAAAAATAGAGGAAAAAAACAAGTGATTTCATTAATATGATTCATTTCTGCTAGGTAATGTTTGTAAACTAGTTACATACAAAATGTTGACGAGTAACAAAGACAAGTGTTTATCGCCAAACCCAGATTTCATTTTCGACGAGGCTTGTCTCGATATTTTCACAGACAGGGATGTCCAAATTAGGGCTCAATATCTGGAATGTCAAAATTGCTCGTTTCAAGATTGGGGAAGTGGCAAGTCATATTTAGTGAATACAAAATATCAACTCAAGTTTCAAGCACTGTTTGATAAAGTAACATGCAAGTATGTACAGTGGTTCTAATTTTAAGACGTCAACATATTTTCAAAAAAATATCTTTTAGCCGAACATTAAAATTCGATGAACACGCTCGATATGGATGGAACATAACAAAAGACAATTGTTCAAACATTTATGTGGAAAAAGCTGCTGATAATGCATATTTGCGTAAGTTCATAATTGGATCAGGAATAGTAAATGTATGATGTCACAGGCTTTGTTATGATTACAGCAATTTTGGGGGCCATTATTGTGTTTCTATGTTTTGGCACGTTGTGGTATATGATAAAATGTATTTATAAGTGCACGTATAATAGTGGACGAAACTGGCAAAATTATTTTAGGACATCCGAATTAACAAATGTGTGTATTGCCGGCATTCATTTATATTTCGAATAGAATTCTACGTTATTTTGCTTGTAGGATTTGGGGAGCCCGTTAGATAATGCACCTTTGGTCGTCGAACAAATTCCAAGACGCAAACATCCGACTCGCATCAAGTCTATCGATGTGTTCCGCGGCCTGTGTATAATTCTGATGATATTTGTGAATTATGGCGGTGGACAGTATTGGTTCTTTAAACATTCAGTCTGGAATGGTTTAACTGTTGCTGATCTGGTTTTTCCATGGTTAGTAGACAATTATCGTTTTCACTAGAAACTTCTAATGTTTAAACATGTTTATTTATGCAGGTTCATGTGGATTATGGGATTCAGTATCACTATTTCGCTACGAAGTCGTTTACGAACAGCAATGCCACGCAAACAAATCGCCATGAAAATTCTTTGTCGTGCCTCGCTTCTTATTCTTCTTGGAATTGTGTTAAACTCGCATGGCAAACGATCAGAACTGGACGATCTTCGATTTCCCGGCGTCTTGCAACGTTTGGCACTGGCGTACTTATGTGTTGGTTTATTGGAGACCATATTCACAAAGCGAAGTGCAAGTGAAGATGTAATAAACACAGAATGTTGTTAATACAATTGATGAATTCATGAAACACGTTTGTTACAGTATGGACGATTGCGGTGTATTGAAGATATCGTTGTAGCCTGGCCGCAGTGGCTTGTCGTTATATGTCTGGTTGCTTTGCATACTTGTTTCACATTTTTACTACCTGTGCCAGGTTGTCCAGCTGGATATTTAGGTCCTGGCGGGTTACATGCTGGAGGAATGTACGAAAATTGTACGGGGGGAGCGGCGGGGTATATGGATAGAATGGTGTTCGGTACGCACATGTACAAGAATCCGTCTTGCCATGTCATGTATGAAACGAAAGTATTCTATGATCCGGAAGGCAAGTGAACTAACCTGCTACATTGTAAATCATTCTCTGTTAACTATGCTAATAATTAACATTATTTTCGCACGGTTTGTTTCAGGTTTATTGGGAACGTTGACAGCGATCTTAACCGTTTATCTAGGCACTCAGGCTGGTAGAATTCTCCAAACATACACTACATTATCTGGAAAAATAAGTCGTTGGACGGTCTGGGCAATATTAACTGTACGTATTGATCACAAAACAAAACCATCAAGTTTGAGAGTACGTGTTCATTTTACAGGGATTGATTGCCGGCATATTGTGCAATTTCTCCAAAAACGATGGTATTATTCCCGTGAACAAGAATCTTTGGTCGTTGTCCTTTGCGTTGGCGTTGTCCAGTATGGCATTCATGGTTGAATGCGTGCTGTATGTACTCGTTGACATTACTCGTAAGTGGGGTGGTAGACCGTTCTTTTATCCCGGCATGAACGCAATATTACTCTATATTGGCCACGAAGTTATGCGCAACACGTTCCCGTTTGCATGGGTGCCAAGTTACAAGAATCACCGTGAATATCTGGCCATGAATTTGTGGGGCACATTCGTATGGGTGGCCATTTCGATTTTCTTGTATAAGAGAAACATATTCTTTAAAATTTAAAGACTAACCTTTTGTTCGAAATCTCTGCGTCATTTCTCGGTGAACAGTAAATATATCATGGAGTGATTCTGCAAGCGAATTCAAACGAATTATATATTTATTCTTGAACATCGCGTCGATATCTGATAATTGCTGTACAACGTGAAATAATGTTTAATTTTAAAATCCCCAATACAATAAACTTACATCTTATAGCCTTTATTATATTCGAGCTTATAATGTTTGCGCAAAATTTTGGAATTGTGATATACTAAATAACTTCCAAAAAATAAAGCTTTGTTTACGATTAACTTCATATTTTGTGCTCAGTTTTAACTTGTTGCAAATAGTTGATAGAGTTCTATTTTAGTGTAGATAAGAATGCATTTTTATAAATTATACTGTACTTGATATTGATATCAGATATTTCTTCAAATATATAGTGTTCGACTGTTAGAAATTAGATTTTAGAGTAACCTATTTATGCACTAGATTAAGCCACTGTTGTTTTTAGTTTCAATGGAGCAGATCACTTTTCGGTCACTTCAAATATAAATGAAAACAGTAGTAAAATTATTTAAGATTAACATAACTACCGTTCATTTGAATCGAGTTTCAAGTGACATATTTTAACATCCAAGTAGGCTTATATTGATATTTGAAAGCTCAATACTTAAATCAATAGTCACAGTGCTAACTACTAATTACAAGCAAAAGACAGTGCACTTTATTTAACATCGACTGTTGATTTCAGAATAGAGCTATCACTAGTGCACAATATAGTATGATTAATTATTTAAAGTGATTTTTTGAACTGATGCTAAGTCACTGATATTGCTAGTGTATGGTTAAGGTAGTTTTGTATTGATTTTTTGAAAGGTTTTATAGAAGTTGCTCTGAATGTATATATGACACATTATAAACAAACAAACAAAAAACACTTTGTATTATTTTCATGTATCGTTTTATTAAACATTGTAGAGTATTATTGTTGGTGGTACATTGTTTTATTTTAAATACAGATCATTATTACAAGTAGTAAACAAATAGATGTGATATTTAGTTAGTTAACAATAGCGAAAGCATGGACGTATATGTTTCAGTATATAGCAGTTTAAGTAAACACTTATAGGATTCTTTTTATTTGGACATTTTGCATTAAGGCATTGATGAACAACTGGTGTAAGATTTAAGTCATTCTAGAAGTATTTTAATTCGAAATTACAAGTGCTCCAGTTTTAATCACCTTTGATATGCTGTATTCATTGTCGAGTATTTATTATTCCAAGTTTGAAGTTCCCACGTTTATTACGACCGCGTCTCTGACGTTACTTTTAGAATGACCTATTATAAAATTCTTGTGTTGCATACACAATAGAGTTTTTCTTTTGGCTTGAAGCGAGATTCATTTGTACATATCGGAATATATGAAAACATAGTGTGGTGTTTTGAGAAGCGGTTCCGTGATCAAATATAAAAATACGATCAAGCTCGATAGTACAATCCGTGTGACAAGGTAGTGTGACATAAACTCATTGAGTTGCTATTCAAATAATATTAGAATTGAAAGTTGACAAACTCAATACCGCGGAGTGGACGGATTTAGAAATGTGATGTGTCAAATCAGAAGTAAACTATTAATAATATCTTTAACAATCTTCATATACCACATATATTATTTTGGCAATTATTACTTCAAGTAATATAATAAATTTGTAAAAATGTATTAATTTGCTTAGAACTATATTATATGTTTGTTACAACCGATAATAAACAGTCAAATCATGACAATATATGTTCAAAGTAGTATATAAATGTGTTATGATACTGGCAAGTTTCAGGCACAACATTAATAAACCAATAATATGTGATGTGTGATATTTTCAATTTCAGAATGTATTCTGAATATTAAAGTTAATATATATATTTTTTTTTAAACATAGAGATTCGTACATGGCCCGCATTTAAGCATACAAACACGTATCAACAAGTATGTTTCACCCTGAATCCTTGTTTTTAATAATATCTTTTTAAACGTAAACATATTTATAGACATCTAGATAAACATTGCTACTTTCGGAGTATGTGTTTGTTTTGGTTCTCTTATATGTACTTTTTGTATTCGAAGCGTTTCAAAGTTTGGCACTTCGTTAAATCCTTAACACAAGCGTAATAATTCTTTATTATATTAGAGACGATTTTTGTGAATCGATATTCCTCGAATTCTGTCAAGTACATTCTTTATAAAGAACATTTCTACAATAATTTATTGTATTTATGTATATATTCTTTGGGAATATGCAAATAGCTAAATAAATGTTATATTATTGTTATAAAATACATACTTTAAAATATATGGGCATTTGCAATCAAACTTGCCCGCTGAAATGCTAAGCGTATAGAAATATATAACGTATTCTTTGAACAATTTTTGGTTAACAATGTACATCACAGAATTCAAGTGTATTTAATAAGTTTTCCAGATCTGAACACCGTGATGTTTTGTACTAAATCTGTAGTATTTTTAAGTAACAATACCCATAAACCATTGACTTATTTATAAGTGCTGATTTTTAATATGTATATAACCTGAATTGGTATGCGTAGGCATTCGGCGATATAATTCAAATGTCACATCCAAACTTTACAATTAAAGTTATACGTATTATAAACCTGTCATTAATATTTCATTATTGTAATAGTTTATAATTTGTATAATCGTATTACCAAGTTCATATAAATGATATGTGTAGGATATTTGCTAGCCAAATCAGCGCGCTTTTATTTGCTTGAAACATTTAGATTTGTTATTGTACATTCACGTTAAGAATGCCGTTCCCGTATAAAATGTGATAAATCAATAACTTTGATTGTACTGTTGGTATAGCGTAAGTATTTTGGTGAATATGTATTACATACATTGAATGCAGCATTAGCAATCACCGTTATAGTAATATTGCCCAGCTAAATTTAACCTTAATTATTACCCATGCCCGTGTTAAACGCCATTTTTCAGTAACTTATAACGGAAATTAATCTTTGCGCCATGAATCCTCTGCGGTCTTGTAATGATTTTTAGCACTGGCCGAATGATAATTAGAAGAGTAATTATTACCGTTGTATATAGATATGTGTGTAAATTGGCAAATCTATTTGGCGACCAGAATACTGTGTACTGCAATGTATCATCGTGTTCTAGAACATACATACATACATGTTTATATAACATACATTTAACATGAATTTTCTTTCCATCCGTATCCACTTCAAACACATTGTTCATATTCTATTCACGTGTATTTTTGAACTTACCAATTTTTGCACCTCCATATCCGACATGTCTCGTTCCCATGCGATACGAACAGGTAGGAATTATTATTTCATGAATGTCGTTCTTGGTTAATTGGTACTCATGTATTTTGTTATCATGTGCACTTAAGTCGGATATTTTTCTATGCTGTTGTAAATGATTGGTCTGTACAAGTTTCGACTTGTGTTCGTGTGCAGAAAATATTAATCTTGGTTTTAATATATCTAATGTCTGAAATGTATCTGACGTACTTAACCTGTATGGTGAATGTTTAATGATGTGTATTATTACCTTGTCCACATACAAGCCTGGTACTAAAAGAAGTGGCATATGACTCACTACAACCGACAAATGATCAGCTTTGATATTAGCGTATGCGAAAGATTGTGGCGGGTCCGGTAACATTCGATTCACTTTACTGAATTTGATATGTTTTACATGTATCACAGAAGGTTGTAAAAATGCCTCCTCAAACCGTCTGACATTTTGGTCTGTAACCATATCTGTTTCGCCACCAATATCGTTGTCACCCGGTAGCCAGATGTGCTGAAATTATAAATCTGCTAATCACATTTTCTTAAAAATATTGTGTACCATTTATAGATAATAAATGTTACTTACAATCATAGGAAAACCAGTCGTAAATACATCGAAAAATCGTGATAGATATCTGCTGAACTGTTCATGGTTAGCTATTGATCCTTCATCAAATAAATCACCCAGAAATACAATTACATCCGGCTTTAAATGGTTGACAACGGTACTATAAGTTTTTTCCAAAAACCTAAGAAAAATAGAATTTGAAATACAGTCTTTTTTTATACTTAATTCTATACAAAACCTGTCACTATCCCAAACTGAAATCGGAGTAATAACGTGATATATTTCATTTTTTTCGCCTATAAGTTGTGGATCTGCTACCAATAATACTTTAACGCAGTTTGTTTCATTTTTGCATGTTAATTTTGCCCAAGACCAACTGTTAATTGTGTAAATAATGAATTCATTATATGTAATAACTAATATTAATAATATAAACGAAAGTTTGTAAATTGAACTGAAAAAAAGTAAAATATCTAAATATATTGTTATTACGACGGTAATATGTGTTTACCTTAATCTTCTCCCCATATTTCAACGTACAGATATATAAATAAATGTAAGAACAACATAATTGAATTATCTAAATCATGTTCTCTTTTATTGCTGGTCAAATGTCAGATTTGACATACACGACCTTGACATTTCATTTCGCGTCGTGACCTTTTTTTATTAAAAATATTGGCGAATATTCTTTTAGAATATTTTAGTAGTTTAGCAACGATAGTAGCAACATTAAATACGCAAATGACCTTAAATGAATATTTTATTTATTGTATATATTATTTCATAAACAACAAATGTTAACTGATAATATTATTCTTTGTCGGATGTATGTATAGTGTATGCTTTCTCTGTTTATTTTAAATCAGAGTTTTTTTCTCTTTATTTTGCAATTGTTGCTAATATCATTGACCACTATTTATGATTTTTCTTGCATGCCATTTCACTTCAGCTTATGCAAGACATGTATGTCTGTCTCGCTTGACTGTGTGGGATGGGAATTGCCCTTTATCAACATTATCAATTAACTTTTGTGTCAAAATGTCATGTAAACAAGATCGTTTCATTTCATAGTCGATTAAATCTTCTTCTCTTCCATAGTGGTGCATTTCATCATGTGATTGTTAATATAAAGAACGCAAAATACCGTAACAGAGAAATGTTACGAGTGAAAAACTTTAGTGACGTATAGTGTTCTAACCTTACCTGTCAATTGGACCTATCAATTTGTACATATTGAAACAAACTATTTTTTTCTTCAGTGTATTTATATCAATCAGCATTCACACCTAGTTGCATAAATAGGCCAAGCTAGATATGAATTAGTTAATTTAACTGTTTTATGATCTATTGTTATCTAGTGTAATTAATTAAAGTGGAATATGGTAGTGTAAATTAGTTATTGTTTGTAAAATTGGTGTACAAATAAGTTGAAAATGACGACTATAGCCATGGAAGAGTATGAGCTGATGAAAGATTCAAAATATCGTATGTATGTGGCGGCAGTCGACAAAGCGTTGAAGAATTTTGAATACACGTCAGAATGGCCAGATCTTATATCAGCCCTAGGGAAATTAAATAAGGTACGTGTCACTCGACATTCTCTGTAATCATTGCATTCTCAGTTTATTTCATCGCTTGTTTCTAAAGGTTTTATTGAATTATACCAAGTTTCCTGTTATCCCGAGGAGGATTAAGATTAGTAAACGTTTAGCCCAATGTATGCATCCAGCTTTACCTTCAGGTGTTCATCTGAAGGCCTTAGAAACGTACGATGTTATTTTCAAGTGTATGGGCACAAATAGACTTTCTCATGAATTGTTTATATACAGTGCAGGTATGTAAACATTTATGTCTGTGCAAATTACAACATTACATCTGTGTGAACTCGTAGGACTTTTTCCCTTACTCGGTCATGCCGCCATGAATGTGAGGCCGTCGTTGCTAAAGGTGTATGAAACACACTTTGTACCTTTAGGAGAACGACTGAGGCCAGCTTTAAGTGGTTTTCTTAGTGGAGTATTGCCCGGTCTTGATTCTGGTTCTGACCATTTTGAAAGGTAACATTTCTTTCTTTTTCTATTATATTTATTAATCTTATCGTAGTTAGATAACGCAATGCGGGTATAACTGATTTTCAATTCTCAGAATAAATACGGAAATTTGCCGTTATCAGTGGTATGTTATCAACATTGTATTGTACACGGAAACAATCGTATTAAGTCTATTTTGGACAGAATTATTCAATTCTTTTTAAAATTATCTATTTACAGAAAAATGTTTAATCGAAATTGTTGTAATATATTTAATTTTTAATATTTTTTTGTTTGTCATCAAAACATTTATATTACTTCAACGATTACAAAATGTATGATTTTTAGGACAAATTCATTACTGGAGAAAGTATGTGAAGGGGTAGGTGCGGCCTGGTTCTATACTTGCATTTGGCAGTGTGTACGAAGCAACAGTCCTGTTAGACTTCCAGCCATCAGCTATGTATTGCAGCATTTTAACAAAAAACTCAGCATGGAAGATCAACTTTACTTGATGGGAAATGACATCGACGTTATGGTAAGAAACAACCTCTCACATTTCTCCGTCAAGAACGTAGATGTTGGATTTAAATATGTGGCTATAATGTTTAGGTATCCGGATTGTGTGCTGGTGTGCAAGACTCGAGTGTGCTAGTCCAGCGATCTGCTCTGGATCTACTTCTAGTTGGATTTCCAATGCACAATACACAATTATTGTACACCGACATGGTACGACTAGTTACAGCATCCTTAGCTACAATCTTACGCCGAGATATGTCACTGAACAGGTAACATATTTCTGCTCAATGTAAAAACAAAATATTATCTGCACATCTGTTGTTAACAGACGATTATATTCCTGGCTGCTTGGATCCGAAGTAAACGTTTCTCTTCTCCATTCTGAGCATCCGTTAGTTAAAAAAGTAAACGCCTCGGACAATAAAAGCCACACTGACAAATACTTTGAACTCTACTCTATTGATATTCTAGTGGAAGCTATCCGTGTAATCTTAGCACAATCATGTTCCGAACAGAACATTGATGTGAAACCGTACAGACTGCTAACGTCTCTGCTGGACAAACCACAAATCGGCCCCGTGATATTGGACACGATATTGTACGATGTTTTCCGATCGTTGTATCTAACGTGTATGCATCAAGCTAACATACAGAATAATGTCAACGGTCGGTGTGTTTCGTTTACGGGAAATCTGAGCAGTTTAAAGTACGGATCAACCTTTGCTTCCAAAAGTTTATTGTCTCGCCAATTCTTGAACAAAAAATGCCAAGAGTTAATTAAGAATGCGAATCTGTTGTTTAACACTTTAGAAGCGTACTATATCTGGAATTATCTGGGCCGAGCGTATGAAACTGCGATAGCGAATGCGGCCAAAGATACTACGAGCAAGGTGGGACAAGTAAATGATATTGGTTTCGGCAAACCGAACGTGTTAGAACTGTGTCTGTTAACAGAGTTCTTACTAGACGTTATTCCGATAGAAACATACATTGATAACACGTCGGAAATATTACCGAATTTGTTTATAAAAATCATCACACTCATGAAAGACAACATCAAGATACTAAATAAGCTACAAATTACACAAAGTTTAGAGTTATGTACGAAAATACTGAACAAGATTCAACCGGTTGTTGTGAAGAACATTGCTAAACCTGAAATAGACGTGAATAGCTCTGTGGACTCGACAGATGCCCCGAATCCTACCATTTTGACAGACCAATCGAGTCAGGAAAGTAACACGTCGGGAGTGAATGATAGTGTAAAAACAGAGAATAATCTGAGCAAATCGTTCAGCGGCAAAGAATTGAAATTCGGTGCACAACTTGAAAAGAGTAAATCTGATTCGAAAATTAATGAAAATGGTTTAGGAAGTGAATTGCACATTGATCTGAACCGGGAGCGATCGAATAGTAATCAAATGTTCAAAAAGAAATCCAGCCCGCGGATAGATAAGAAGAATAAAAATAAGAAGTCCAAATCCAGTTCTAAATTGTACGATTTAAAGAAAGATGAACGGGAAGATTTGGCAACGTCGGAAGCAGTCAGTGAGAATCTAGATATTGCATTGAGAGATGAAACAGAGACACTGCCGGTACCAGTACAGACAAAAACCGAAAATAAACATATTATCAAATGTTTGAATGTGTATAGGAAATTCTATGTAGTATTCATTGTATCGAAAATTATACCAGAAATAAACGTTAGTAACACATTTGAGAAACTGCGATATAACGTGGACAACAGGACAAGAGATTTGGAGACTCTGTTACAAAAGAGCATGACCTGTCAAGAAGAATTTGCAGCAAAGTCTCACACCAGTTATAGGAAAGTGTCGAACATAAGTTTCTCAGAGCGACCAGTCAATCATAATCAAGAATTCAATTCTGCAATGAAATTGGCGTCGAGTATTTTATTAGAATTCAATACGTTTCCGAATATAACCGACGAACATAAGAATGATAATGATTTTCCATATTGGATGAAGGTGTTGATTGTTTGCGGGTGTTATCCACAGAAAAATAACCAGGAGATTCAGATGATTGCTATCAATACGTTGTTGGAAATGCTAAGTTTGGCCAAAGCACAGAGTTATCAGAGAATTGACAATGAAAATAACACGAAAATCGTAGTCATGGGTATATTACGGAATACGCATGTAAATTATTTAGAAAATTCTACTCACATTATAGAGGTAAATTTATATATATACATATTGTTAAATATCTTAACATATTCGAATATGATTATTTTAGGTGATGTCGCAAATACTATGGGACTTGCTTGGAATAGTTTGTAACCAGAGTCAAATATTATTGTGTGTGACACTGTTATATCAAATACACAATATATTTGAAACTAAATCATGTGTGGAGCAAGTGATTGGTCGATATTTAATAGCCGAAAATTTAACTGTTGAGTATTTTAAAAGATTTACAATTATTTGGCATTTAGGAAGAGATTTAGATATAAAAATTCCACTTGGTCAGAGGACAATAAGAAATTTTGACAGGTGTGTATGTTTCTTATAATAAATGATTTGCCAGATTCTTATCAAATATTTGTGACTTATTAATAATATAATTTTATTTTGTTTAGGTCACTGCTTAAGATTCTAGATAATTTACAGAACAGTTCAAAGATAAATATAAAACTCTTGTCCGAAACATTCCTCGTCCACAGCCTACTGCGTAATGACATTACGCGAATAATGAATTCGTTATTTACAATGTTCTTAAGCCCAAATACCGCCAGAATATCTATAAGCCATGTGCATATACAGAAAAGTGACGAGAAATTCGAGAGCAGTTCTACAGATTTACAAAAACTCGAAGATGCAAATATGAAGAAGATATGCGCAATTAGTTCGGTTAACGGTAATGTAGTGTATCACGTTACCGATAACGTTACGCCAAAACCGCCGACGAAACTGAAGAGTTTTCTCTTCAGTAAAACCGCCAAGAAGCAAACTGGCATTATTAATATGACCACTAGCATAACTGATAACGCCAGCGTGGTGACACGGAAGAACCGAGATTTTAAAACGGTCGAAGACATACCACAAATAGAAGCGCCACCTAAATCCAATGTCAAATTATTTATTAACCCTTTGAGTTCGAAAGAAATCTATTCGGACAGTGTTGTGGGTTCTTATACTAAATATGAATCTAATTCATCTGAGAATTCATCGATTGAAAGTCTGTCGTCCGCAAATGACATAACCCAGACAAGTTCAGAGTCGAATAATGAAATTTCAAAATCGTTCGAGGAATCGAACGATACTAGTATGGAGTATGAATTGTCTAATAATAATGATGGATTCGAGTGTGCTCCGTCACATGCAACTATAAAACATCGAAATAGCGATGGTGCTGCTGTGCAAACTTCAGCATTTTCATCAAAGTATCTGACCAGCTATCTGGAACAAATTGAACCAATAGCAGACGGAATAAGTGACGTATCGGGCGAATATGGTGGCAAAAAGATGGGGATGCACGCAGGAAGATTATCGAAATCACAATCATTGGAAGAAAAGAGTGATCATGAGAAATTGGATAGCTACGAGAATACGGGTCTAGTGCATAGTTGGTCGTACTGTATGTCGGATTCCGAGAAAATAAGTGCCGAGTTAGAGATCAGTACGGCGGCTGAAGAGTTTTTCAAGGATTCGCAAATAATCGCATCGGAAATCATGGAAGATATTCTGGACAAAGTGTACTGTATCAAGGAAGAAAAACGTGTGGAGAATGAGAACAGAGCGAGAAAGAAGGAAATTAATATGAAGGCAAGAATTAGTGATAAAAGTAATCAACCGGTAAATATTTACACGATTCATCATCATATTCTTCTATACTGTGATGTATTCGATTCGAATTTGATTCTGTATGCGTTTAGCACGTTGAAGAATAGCATTCTAACCAATCCAAGGTTATTCATTAGTTCACTGGCAACGACCGGTCTGCAATCGTCGAACAATACAGACTTACTTCATTTACTCGGCCGACATAGAAAGTCTATATTCGGCCTGGGATTTCCGGGTGATTTGAATACGGAATACATTAACTTCTACCGTGGTTTCATGTTCCTCGAGATACTTATCTCGGTGTGTCTAAACTATGCGCGCAGTTTCTATCCGAATCTGGATAATTCCAGGTTGAACGAAGAGGAGATAAACAATAATTTAAAGATACAATTGGCCAGTTTAGATTTACTAGATATAATTGTTAGGAATTTAATTACACTAGTACATGAGAATACGAAGGGGTTTTCTTGTTATATTGGAGACATGTTGTCCAAATGTAAATTGCAGAAAATTTTGTTACATTGTTTGTTAACGTCAGTGAGAAATTTTGACAGCGAAATGACTTTTGCCGAAGATATTTTATTGTTTAATCATTTTCAACTTTACGATTCGCACAAGAAAGTCTCGGAACACGTCGAAGCGTATCAGATACAGTTGTTAAGGTAAATAATACTGAATGTACAGTGTGTGTACATGATGTGTGACTATTGAGAGTTTTGTTGGTTGTTACAGGCTTGTTCAGTCACTGATCATACTAGAACATCACGTGTTTTCACAGCAGGATCCTGTTGTGAACCCACCACAACAAGCGTCCGGTGTAACATCTGAGAATCTAAAGTATACACCGACAGTGTTAATACCGCAACAGCAAATGTTTCTGTCCGCTATTCTAAGTGCTTTGCGTCATCAGAATATGAAACATTTACATCAGAACTGGTGCAATATGATAACATCTTGCTTGCCGTACATAGGTCAGAATCTCAAACAAATATCGCTGAGTATCATCCATCAGATTTGCAATAACATAGAGAAAATCGCGGAAACTTACAAAGCGACCGACATGAATCGTGAATTGGCTTCCGATTATGCTATAACGCAGCTTGAAGCTTTAACCATCATATGCCATTACTGTCTACTCGATTCCCAGCAGTCCACAATGCAAACACACGCGGGCACAAGTTCATCCGTCACCAATTCCGCGCAGATATTTAACAATCTGCTGAACGTGTTCTTGCCACCCATCACGTACGACGGCACGGCTGCCAATAAACAGAACTCCGACCACTATCAGCTGGCACGGAAGACCGTACTGGGACATATGCCTCGGATCATAACAAGCGTAGCGAAGCTGTGGCAAACCATATGTACCACGGACGCAGACTTCAATAGCGTGTTTGGCTACTCGAAGGTAGTGAAACAACAGTTACTCGAGTTCTTAAGTCCTATTTCATTGCATCATAGTGCGAACTTTTTGGCTGCAGTGGCAGTTGCTTGGTATGAGAGAAGAACGGCCATCGCTAATATGAGAAAGGTTTCTATCCCGTGCCACATGATGCTCAATCTCACACACACACACACACACATCCACTTACACAGTGTTTTATTTCAGGTATTGCCCGAGCCGAACGCTAGTCAGCGAAACCTAGTGTACTTGATATCGGCGATACGAGTGATTCCGATAGATAATTTAGTGCAAACAGTACACATTGTTATCAAGTCACCACCGCCGACAGAGGGTCTCAGTGCTGATATTTGTCTAGATGTGCCGCTGTTAGAGCTGTTTTACTGGTTCGTATTTGCTCGTTACGCGACGGTAACACGGACAGTTATTCCATCATAGGCAGCCGACTGCTAATCTGATTTATTTGTCTAGTTACATGCAAAATGCTACCGGCACGCAACTGTTGGAAGCGTGGAGTTCGTTGCAGGCTCTGCTCAGGGAGAGTTTCACCTTGGCACCGCCTGCACAATTTTTGGTTATTGCCATTTTGCACGAGCTTATGATCAAATGTTGTCCATTGAACGACCGTAAGGATCAGAAAGATTTGCAGGATGTAACATCAAAGGTAAAAATAAAATGTCACTTTTAATATGTCAAAAATATAGTGCTACGAAATAGTTTTCTCATTTTATATAATTACATACCATTATATATGTTCATTCCTACATACGATTTAGAAAATATATTTATCATAAATTGTTTTGCAGTTGATTGAATGCGTATCTCAAGTATGTGGATCTTGTTTGGAACAAACGACATGGTTACGTCGAAATCTGGCTGTAAAAGAGCAAGAGATTGAAGTAGATTCTAATAGCATTACATCAAAACCCGGTACTACAACTGACAGTCCAACAACACAAGTATACAGTGTACATGCGCAGTTGGTAAGACATATTATACAATATGCATTTACATATTATATGACAAACTAAGAACGTTAACGAAAATAAGATCTATTCATTGTTACATTACAGGTTCTAGCAGAAATATTAGCACCCGTTTTAGACATTTGTTTCGGATCTCAGGAAAAAGATAAAGTAGTAACTATTTTAACCTCACTCATGTACAACATTGTGCCATATTTGCGAACGCATACGCAACGCAATATGGCCAGTTTTCAAGCATGCTCTAAGCTGTTGGCCAGCCTGAGCAGTTATCAGTACACGAGAAAAGCGTGGCGGAAAGATGTGTTTGATTTGTTACTCGATAACAACTTGTTTCAAATGGAGTATTCCAGTTTGAAGTACTGGAAAATTATTATTGATAATTTGATGACACATGACAATACCACGTTCCGTGATCTGATGAGTAAGTTAAATTTTTTTTTCAATATTGGTATCTGTGGGTTTCATGTGTTGGTTTGTAGGTAGAGTTTCTATGACGCAAAGCGGAAGTCTTAGTATATTTTCTTCGCGAGAACAGGAGTACGAACAACGAGCACAGTTATTGAAACGACTTGCCTTTGTGATTATGTGTAGTGAAATAGATCAGTATGCTAAATATATGCCTGATATTCAAGGTATGTAACGTCTAGATACATTGCATTTTAGTTGGTATTGCGATTTTATTTCAAAAAGCACCTATAATTTAACAATTTGAAATAAACTTAAATAGATAGTAATAATGTATATTTAAAGTCTTTATGGATTTCAAGTAATATGAATTTATGTTTTTAGAACAATTAGCCAGCAGTTTACGGCTTTCCGTACCGAACGTACAAGCACAAGTGTTCTTGTGTTTCCGTGTAATATTGTTACGGATGAGTCCGTTACACGTCACTTCGCTTTGGCCCATTATTATATCCGAGATGCTCCAAGTATTCTTACAAATTGAACAAGAACTAAGCACAGACACTGAAGAATTCAGGTACGAATTAATGAAATATATAATCTGTATTTACAACTATACACACTTAAGCACCATGTTCTTAACTATAGTCATAAATAATTATTAACAGCTCATAAATTATTAACAGTCGGAGGGGTGCTTGGGTTAAAGTTGAAATTTATTCTTTGAATTATGTTTTGGGTACAATTTTTTTGTCGACAATAGAATACGGTTAACAGTGCTGATATACTATTGTCGAGAAAAGTTTGTGAGTGTGTGTATCTAACATAGTTTAATATAAATGATTTGTTCCATAATAATGGTTGCTAAAATGGTTTGTTTATTGTTCATGGGGTGTGCTGGATTGCTTGATTCACGGATGAAGGACCAATAGCAGGTAATGTTACATGTAACTAGCCAATAGTATCACGCTTCTCTAACAACACTGTCTCTATCTCTTGCTTATGTACTTTTATGTTAACTCTTCTTTTCGTTGATATCGATGCTTTTTAACTGATCATACATATATGCGAGATCTCTAACATGCAAGCTTGAACTTGCGCACGTGTATACAAGCACTGAACATTTATATATAGAGCGTTAATGCATGTTGATAACTTGTTAAGTTTCCTTTCAACTGAAATGACATTTTTAGTTCTCATATCAAATTACTTTCCACGCTGGACCCTAGCTGGAGTACGAACAGTAATAATGGACTACATGCCCATGGTCATCCGCACTGGTTGCAGCTGCAACTGGCCACTGCGAAACTACTCGATTTGGCGTTAATATTGCCCGCCACTGCTTTGCCCCAATTTCAAATGTAAGTCATCCGACGCCAACGTGGATAATAAATCAGTAGTAATCAGAAACAACGGTAGCGTCACACACACACAGTATAAAACACGCTTTTACCATTGTGGTTAGGTTACAGACACACACTTGTGAACAGAAATTGCTATATTTTTGTTGAATTTAAATTAGACTGAACGCAATATAGTCTGTCGTTTGATTTTTTAAGTAGAATAATATGTTCTCGTATTCATTTACAATTTAATATACGTTTACTTTTTAGGTATCGATGGGCGTTTGTAGGAGACGATTCGGCACATTCCTTTAACGTGAATATACCAACATTCGTACCGCACGTCACAAGGATTGCCAACTTGATGGATCAGAAATTTGTCGATAAACAAATTGAGACGTTACCGACCAAACAGAACGAATTGTTACTGACGACTAATCATATAACGCAACTGAAAGACTTGCATAGTTTCTTTAAAACGCTTAGTTTGTGTTCGAACCGACATAGGACTGATTGTAACGGCACCGTACCCAATGATCACAGTCACAATGATAGACAAACGGATAAACAATTGACAGCAGTTTTAGAAAAACTGGACAAAGTAATCGAGTCGGATTTCCTTGACAAAATACAGAAATAAGTGTTGTTATTCATACATACATACATACATTCATCTCACTTCTGAAACATACATGCGAATATGTATCTTAGTTTTATTTTTGTTCTTTGCTATTATTACCAACTAATATGTACGATTAAGTAATGTTTGTTACAGAATTTATGTAAGTTTTATTTATTTCATTAATTTCAGTATTCCATTTATCATCTGTCATGCATATCAGGGATTTATTTTCATACATCATCAATATGCATTTTTTATTTCAAGACCTGCAAAATATACAGCATAATTACATTGTGGGTGAAAATAAAAATGAATTTGATTTTAAGTAAAACAAAGCTCACATACATTTTTTTTATCACTATTATTACCTCTGATAAATTTTTATCTCTTTCACAAAGGTTTAAATGTAACACAAAACTGTAAGCAGTGCCACCGCCAAAAACAAAACAAGACATTTTTATGTGCACAAAAATATAAGTGAATATAAGCAGACGTATAAATGTAATTATTGGTTTACTTTGCTTGAAATTTGCCGGTGTTTTCTTCAGTTTTCTTTTATGTATTTTGATTCAGTAGGTTGTGAAATGAATAGGGATTGTAGTAAAAGGAAAAAGATAATGGAGACTATATGAAAATGAATGTAAAAAGCTGCTATATAAAATATGTACTTGTGAATAAGAATCTATGGGTTATTTTTATACAGTTATAAATTTATGGTTTTGTGCAATGTTTTCTAATGTTCCATGTATAGTGTACATATGATATTCACGTGTAAGGTACATATATGTGATTCTATTATTGTGATTAACAACTAATATATTGTTAGTAGTTCAATGGGCTAAGCTTTGGGCCTATTTTATATTTTGATTGATTCAATTTTCGATGTACATTGATTTTTATCAGTTATTTCTATGTGAATATTAAACTAGCAGCCAATTTGGTTTTATTATAGGAATATATTCAACTGAGTATAATTATTTGTTTTTAGTGAATTAAGCATTATTTCGTTACGTTATTGAAATTCAATAATCTGTTGTAGAGTCTATTTAATTTATAACTTGAAACTTGCATTTAATATATTATAAGAAATAAATAAACATAAAATTTCTAAAACCGCATTTCTCTGGTTTCTACAGTAATTATATGTATATATATATATATATGTATCATTAAAACAAGACCTAAAAAAGTTTAAATATCTTGCGTTTGAGAAGCGCTGTTATAAGTCCTTTTTTTAGTCACCTATACGCGGCGCCACAAACAATTTTCCCCACCACTTGTCATTATTAGTTTGAAAATTGTTGATATTTTGTAACGGTTGCCGTTTGTCAGTTGGATCTGGTCAGAGATAAATATCTAATCTGGTCATAGTTAGATTTGCCAGCATTTGTAATCGAAGTGAATATTATTTAGACAGTTTTATATATTCAATATGTGTGCTTCACCAGCAATGTTATCTGAAGATGATTTGCTTGCCATTGGCAAGGAAAATGTGGCTGCACTGTTGGCCATACCAGACAGATACAGAAGTGATGCTATTGAAACTGTTAAAAATATGATAAAGCATGGTGCTTATGGGAATGAAAAGTAAATATATTATTTTACGTATATCTATGTTTTGCATGTATGTGTTTTACTAACATGTCCCTTTAAAACAGTTACGTATGGTCATTGGATGATTTTGAATTGGGGAATCGTCTCGGTCGAGGGAAATTTGGCAGAGTATTTCTGGCCAGGGAGAAGAAATCGAAAATGGTAGTTGCTTTGAAGACTCTGATAAAAAATGAAATCGTCAAAGGAAGAGTTGAAAGACAGATTTTGCGGGAAATTGAAATTCAAACACATTTAAGGTTATTAAAAATATATCTAGTTGTATTGTTACCGATTCTAACTTAATGTTTTTCTTTATATATAGACATCCGCATATTCTACAAATGTTGACATGGTTTTATGATGAATATCGTGTGTATCTCGTGCTAGAGTATGCAGGACAAGGTGAATTATACAAGCACTTGAAGAATTCTCCAAACGGTCGCTTCAATGAGCATTTGTATGTGAAATATCTGGGATTATGTATGGATTGTTTATGTGTATAATGAGGAAATATTACAGATCAGCTAAATACACGCACCAAGTCGCTGACGCTCTGCATTACTGCCACCTGAACAATGTTATTCATAGAGATATTAAACCGGAAAATCTTATGCTTACAATTGATGGTAATATCAAGTTGGCTGACTTTGGTTGGTCGGTGCATGCGCCGAAGTCTGAGTAAGTAAAAGAACCAAATTCATTCCATATCTGTGTTCCTGGTTTATAGTTTGTAGTGACGTGAAATAATTGTTATTTAGCCGTCGAACAATGTGCGGTACATTGGATTACTTGCCGCCTGAGATGGTGGACGGCCAAGATTATAACAAGTCCGTGGATCACTGGTGTCTGGGCATTTTATGTTACGAATTTCTTGTGGGAAATCCGCCATTTGAGAGTCCCGATTCAGAGGCCACGTACAAACGTATTCGATCATTAGACATACATTTTCCCAGTTGTGTGCCTCTAGGCGCGAAGGATGTCATAATAAAGGTATATTAACGGTGTATTTAATTTGTTGCCACGTTATTTATCAATATGACTTCTTATTTTTTTTAGCTCCTTAGAAGACATGGCAGTTCAAGAATTTCGTTGCCAGAAGTCATGCAACATCCATGGATTGTTGCAAATAAATAAAATACTTGTTTGATATGTTTTCACTATTTTTTTATGTATGTATATATTTATAAGACTTGAATAATGCATTTAATATTTGTAATAAATTGTTTCTTTCTGAATATCGTTAGTCATTGATTCAATGATGCACAATGAGCCCCATTTGAGTTTTCATGCATAATTTAATAATTAAATTAATTAAGTTTTAGTTAATCAAGTATGTATTATTATGAAATATTAATATAAATTATCAAATTATAAGAAGCAAGAAGAGTAAATGACTTGCCAATTAACTGCCGATATTTTGTACAGAACACTTGAAATTCAAACTTATAAATTGTTCAGTTCCTTTTGTTTAACATTTATTATCTTAAAGTATTTTCCACATAAAAATATATTAATATTTAAAGAATTTAATACACTCCTTATTTTGCACAATAATTACTAGTTCTATGACTAATTTGTTCAAGAAAAACCGCGAATTTGACCGAAGATTAATATTGGTAGTTTACACTGAATGTGTTACCATTTCTTACTTCAATACTAAACTACATATGCGTAAAAGCCATTTTACATATCAGTACGCAATTTTTAACAAGAAAAAGTACACACAAAAGATTAGTTAACCTTTTTCTATCATTTTTATTATATTTACATTTAATAAAATTGAGCAGTAGCAAGTGCGCAAACGCGAATGTGCTGACATCTTTGTTTACCTGCACATGCTTGTTTATAAGTGGAGGGGGTAGACCTTGTTGTATATTGTTGTCAATATATATTATAATTAAGAAACTTCTTAAGTATGGAAATATTAAGAAAAAGTAAGTGCCTGATATATACAATATATGGTTTACTAATAATTAAAACAATTTTACAATATATTGTGTATTTTCGATTGTAATTGAGGTTATGTTTAGGCCCTGATGCCGCTCCGGCAATTGTAGTAGACGCGGCTGAGCCCTCGGCCCCAATTACTCGAAGAGGTGTGCTAACTTCGTTCAAAACAGGCAAACCAATGTCGATACCTGACAGTGATGTTGTAAGTACACTATTTGTATAAACATGACTTGTATCTTTGATAATTTTTTTTTGTAGTTGGGCCGATGCAGATTTGTATCAGAGTTTGAAAAACTTAATCGCATTGGAGAAGGCACTTATGGGATTGTTTGTAAGTATTTAGCTTATATTGTACGTTGCAGCATCTACAAATTGAGTGATATTGCAGATCGTGCTAAAGATACTATATCAGACAAAATCGTTGCGTTGAAGAAAGTTCGTATGGAACATGAGAAGGATGGCATTCCAGTTAGTGGCCTGAGAGAGATTCAAGTTCTGTTAAGTTGTCGACACGAGAATATTGTGCATCTGAAGGAAGTAGTAGTCGGCAGAAGTCTTGAAAGGTACAGATTTACCGTCAAATAAACAGCAATTCGCAGACATTTATATATTAATTTCAGTAAATTTTTTTGCAGTATATTTCTGGCTATGGAATATTGCGAACAAGATTTGGCTTCGTTATTGGACAATATGCAAGCTCCGTTTTCAGAATCGCAAGTAAAATGCATCATGTTACAAGTTCTGAGAGGTTTACGATATTTACACTACAATTTTATTGTTCATCGCGACTTGAAAGTGTCAAATTTGTTAATGACTGATAAGGGATGTGTGAAGATTGGTACGTGTATTAATTTTATTGGTGTATATATTATATTTTTACTAATTTGATGATGATTTCTTTCAGCTGATTTTGGTTTGGCACGTTGGTTTGGTGTACCGTTACGTCCGATGACACCGCGGGTGGTGACACTGTGGTACCGTGCGCCTGAGTTATTGTTGCAGGCCCCCACACAAACCACTAGTGTAGATATGTGGGCTGCTGGATGTATACTGGGTGAATTACTGGGTCACAAACCGTTACTACCCGGCCGCTCAGAGATACAACAGTTGGAACTGATTGTCGATTTGTTAGGTAAAATAATTCACACACCTTGTATTCATTCATATATACTGTTCATGCGAAAACTCGTTCGATGGAAATGTACTGTATATAGTCATGTAAAAATGCAATGCGATTGTATTTGTTTACACACTTGAAGGTACTCCATCTGATGCAATATGGCCCGGGTTCAGTGAGTTACCGGCACTGCAAAACTTCACTTTGAAACAACAACCGTACAACAATTTGAAACAACGATTCCCCTGGCTATCTGCCGCCGGACTGCGCTTGTTAAATTTCTTGTTCATGTACGATCCACGTAAACGAGCGACTGCCGAGGAATGTTTACAGAGCAGTTACTTTAAAGAAGCACCATTGCGTAAGACTGACATTTACCGTAGTCGGATTAAAACGGTCCTAATTAATGTCGTTAATATTCCAGCATGCGACCCGAAGTTAATGCCAACATTCCCACAACATCGTAACATTAAGGGCACTAAAGGATTAGTTGCATCAACGGATAGCGGCGTTAATACCGGAGCCAATGATCAGACGAATAATTTACCGGCAATTTCAGAATTGGTAATACATTGCTGTTTGCAAACAAAACTAAGTACTATTGTACTGATTTGTTATTTATTATTTTTACAGTTGGGATCCTTAGTCAAGAAACGAAGAATAGAGTAGGAGACCAATGCAAAATTATGTTTTATTTTATTTTAAGTACATGTATGTTTTTTGAAACAGATTTTTTCCACAGTGTGAATGAATGTGTGAATAAAGTATAATTAACAAGTATTTTGTCATTGTTTTTGTTATTTATTTTCGTGCTTTGTGATCACCTGCTCTTGCTTGAAATGCCACATGTTTTGTTTTTTTTTTGTTCAGGACAGTTTTACCGCGTAAATGAAAATATTGATGAGCGCATGAGCAGTATCCCTCCATGTGTGTGAACGTTTTGCAAACGTTAACCGGTGTAAGCGTGTTCACAATTTACACATGGATTATATTTATAATAACTAATTTGACAATGAGTGTATGTGAATTTCGTTCGTACAAGCATGGTAAGTGATTTTAAATTATCTGGTGCTATAAAATTTTAAAATATTTATTAATGAATTTGTCAAAAAATATTGAGGTTATATAAATAAATTTAATATTTACGTCTTGTTTTTAGGATGTATTACAGAAACCAGTCGAAAATCTGCTTCTAATTAAAGAGAAGATCATTAAAACTGAGTAAGTAAAATGTACAATACATGGTTTCAATATATTTTTGTAGATTTCTTTGTACAGGTTATTATATTGTTGTCGTGTTTCAGTGAGGTTTTAAAGTTATTGGCGGATAAGAGCAAGAATTTGCAAAGAGTAGAGAAAAAGTACAAGAAACTGTTGATAAAATTTTCCGAAAAGAATCATGATATTGAACAATTGAAGCTAAAATACAGGGACGTACAAGTTCGTTTGAACCAGTGTATAACTTTACAAAATCCTCTGGAAGCTGTAAGTTAATATAATGATATTTTTAAGTATTATGCATCAACTAACATTTTGTTATATTTCAAGGATCTTTCTGAATTAAAAGTTCGTCACGAATCACTGGAAAAAACTCATTACGACTATGTAAACACCTCTCATGTTAAGTATCAGTCTGCTTGCCAAGAAGTTGATATCTTAAATAAAACATGTGATACACTGAAAAAGAAAATTGAGCAACTGGAGAAAAAAGAACCTAAATCTGGACAAAATGTATGTTTTTCAGAATTATTTGAATGTATATTTGTTAATTATTTATTTTACTATTTTGTAGATCAAGAAGTTAAAAGGAGATTTGGACCAGGCGAATGCCAAATTAAACGAGAGTTCTAATAAATACGAAGGAATAATAACAAATAATAAAAAAATTATAGAAGAATTTAAAGCAAAATGTATGAAATTAGAGGAGGAACGAAATAAAGACTTAAAACATCTGGTTGAGATACAGCAGGAATGTGATAGACTTAAGAAATTATTAGATAATAATAATCATTCGAAAGACGCTAAATTAGATTTACAGAAGCAAATTGAAAACTTTGAACGTGAACTCAAACATTCGACCAATGAATTGGAAATTTTGAAGGTTGCTCACGAGAATAATATTGTCGAATTAACAAGGAAATATGAAAAAGAGAATCAATTGTTGAATGATAAACTAGCTGTTTTTACACAGAAAGAGTCTGAGAAACTGGAAAATAAGAAAAGTGTAGCAAGTGTGTGTATTCAGACGGATTTGGAGGATTTGTATGATGTGGAAGATATATTTACCGAGATGATAACTGTACCAGAATTAGTGTCACCTTTAAATCCTGCGAGTGTGGTCAAGGAAAATGATGAAGAATCTGTAGACATTCCATATGTAAATAAATTTAGTTCAGTGGCAGTTGGCCTGGACATAGTAATACCAAATTTTAAAGATTCTAGTACACAGACATGTGATCTAGACCAAGTTTCAACAAGAATGCAAGAAATAGACGAATCTGTTATGGAAACATTTATGTGCGGTGATAATATTTCGACACGGTCGCAAACTGTTGAAGAATTAGTTACATCGATAGCGGAACCAGCTACAGAAAATCATTTAGCAAAGATTGTCAGATTAGAACATTCTCAAAGTGGAATTTTCCAGATTAAAAATCATGCGGCCGAAGCATCTGAGGATGAAGTACCCCCGAAAAAATTTAAACCAAAGAATAAAAATAAAATGATCAAGAAATATAATAATACTTTAAACAAAATATTGAAAATTGTGCGGAAGTCAAAAATTAGATCAAAGAAGATACTGGATAAATTTGTGGGCGTAGATAATCCCGTAATTATCTTGGCTGATGGAACAAATTTATCATCTCCATTAGATCGTTTGTCAACAAATCATGCAGGTCATCATCCTTGTTGCGACAATCACTTTTCGTTACCGACATGTTCAAACATGTATAGTTATTACAATAATTGTCATCCAACGTGTAGGTATAATTATTGTCCAAGCCAGCTTAATTTTTCTAATGGTAACAGTAAAAAAAGAATTTCTTCGAAGACGCAAGGTATTAGCGACGGTGAAAGTGAAAATTATGTACAAAATTTGCGAGAATCAATGCGAAGGCGACGCAATTTACATGTTGATAGTAATATACAAAGAAGTAATAATGGGCAACTTGCGGAATGGAAGAAAAAATTGAGAAAAAACAAAAATAGTTCGAATAGAATATCAGTATCGTCCTGGAAAGATATTCTAGAATTGAAGAAAGAACGGCTTACTGAAAGCAACGTTTCCAGCGAATACCAATATTCTTTGGAAGAAATAGAAAATCGTATAAGGAAACGATATTCGAGAAGGAGAAGAATAATTTATTCGTCCGATGAAGAAGAATCCCAGGATAAAATGTATGAAGAAATGGAATCATCGAAGATACGTGAAAAAAGTGTCGATTCGTCTAGTGTTTCAGTTAAAGCTGGTGCAAGTGTATTGTTAAATAA
The DNA here is from genome assembly GCA_963422195.1 of Carabus problematicus. Classification (NCBI taxonomy): domain Eukaryota; kingdom Metazoa; phylum Arthropoda; class Insecta; order Coleoptera; family Carabidae; genus Carabus; species Carabus problematicus. The sequence goes on along the minus strand of OY728580.1, from coordinate 1,667,676 downwards.
GTATTTGGACAGCATACCGGTACATACTCGTTTAGAAAACGACGGAATCAGTTCAAAATCGGCGAAATTCTCTGACACGGATTCTGGGATTGAAACATTGTCAATAAAGAATATTCAGTCGCCTTCCAGTGCGCATGAACTGACAGAAGTCGACAGCAACGAAACCAATTGCGTAGCTGATGAATCCGTTAAACAAAAAGCAATTACGAAGGAACAAAACAAATCTTTGGATGATAGTGGTATTAAGATTAGTACTTTGAAAAGTTGTCGGAAAGTGAAAAGAAAATCGAAAGAAAATCCGCTTGCTTGCGAAATTCCTGTTGTAGTAGAAACAGAAACGTCAATTTTAAATGAAAAGGTAATCGAAGTACCTGAAAAAAATATACCAGTTGAGAGAGAAAAATCAATAGAAAAAGAAATGATTGTTACGAAAGGAAACTCAATTGATAAAGAAACGACCGTTACGAAAGAAAATTCAGCCGGAAATGAAAATATTACAGGTAAAAAACGCAAACGTAATTCAGTTGATAATTCCGAGTACAAACGGCAGAAATTAAAAATATTTGGTTCGGAAACGGATACAGATTCGGAACCGTTAATAAATTTACTTCCGCCAAAGAAGCAGGTGGCGTATAAAAAAAGAATTATCAATTTAAGAAAGAAAATTAATATTGTACCATGTTCTGTATCGGCGGTAGCTCAAAAAAGTGTAGAAAAAAGCAATAATCAAACTTCTGCAAGTTCCGCAAAAGTAAGTGATTCGGGAGTGTTAACTAATGTAATATCAACAAAGAAACGTGTTGCACATACACGAAGAAGTTCTTTGGAATTATCGAACGAAGAATTACTAAAACCTGCGTCAGTAGTAGAGGTTTCTACAGAACGTCGAACGAAATTAATAGAGAAGTTAGTTAAGAATCACAAGAATGCAATGGATAATCTTCAAATTGGAACACAACAAATAACAAAACCCTCGTCTATATATAGGAAACCAGAAAAAGTAAAAGCAATATCTTCTTTCCCTCTAAATGTTAATACGGCTGGATGTTATGAAAATAACAATTGTGCTAAACCGGAACAAATAAGTTACATAGCAAATAATTTCAATGCGGTGGTGAAAAAACCTGCATCAACGAATATTCCCCCGCCATGTCCAATGTCGCCTGAATTCTTAGAGAATGTTCACGTAGAACCGAAAATTATCCCGCAGGAAAAACCGAAACCATTAAATATTAGTAAGTAAATTAGTAGTTATAAAATGTAATAACAAAAACTAAATGATTTGTTGATTTTTTTTACAGACATTGGAAGGAAATTAGTATCCGATATTGCAAAGTTAGATTGGAATAAAGATTTAATGATCACTGTTGTGAATTGTTTGTCGAAAGAGGATCCCGAATACGTAGCGAGGTAAGATTGATATTATTACTTTATGAATACATGTGTAATACATGCGCATTGTTTTAGTTTAATCGTTAATGAAGCTGCGAAAGATTTTTCACAAGAATTCGACAAGACTTTTACGCCACCTGCACCATTGTTGACAGTTACGCAACAAAAATTGCTTGTTTTATTAAGTCAATTGCAAAAGAATAATTTGACAGGAATTGAAGAATGCTTTTTGCGATTTGTAGAGGAAAGATTGTACAAAGAAAAGAAGGTTGAGGTTGTGCATCCTCTTACAAGGTTTGTAACTTAAAAATAAGTTCTATTAACAAATAACCTCTGATCAATGTGTGTTATTTAATAATTTGTGTTATAGATTGTATGTAGCGGTGTGCAAAGTTAAGTTTGACATAGAACGAGTACGAATATTCTGCTGTAATGCAGCATATTATATGGGTGATCTATTTGTTCCATTAATGTTTATTGTCGTGACAATGTGGGGAGATGTTATACCGATGGCGGCGGAATCTGAAGGTAAAACAAAAATGAAATACGATTCACAAAATGACGTATTACTCCTCGTTTTTAAGGATCATGAAACATTGACAACATTCCTAACTTGACTCTTCTTTGTTTGTAATCATTTCAGATATTTATCTGGCCGGTGTGTTAGTATATGTTTCGCAGTTAAAGAAGTGTAACCAACCCGGTTATAATAACAACAACCTGAAGTGTTTGCTAACCAAGTATTATGGCTATAAGATTGGTAATACGAATCACGATGAAATAATGACAAAATTAGTTAAAGCTTATTCAGGTAAATTAAATTATTACAAAGAATGATCTGTATTTCAAATTAAACTTATGTTTAATTTTTTTCCAGAAAACTGCTCAAAGCTAGCGTATACAGCTATTTTGGTTTTGTGCAAAAATTTACCCTCAAAATGGACTTGCAGTCAAATTAATAAACATCTTATGCCATTGATTGAAAACAGATTGAAAAATAAGCTCGATTCTGATTTGATATCAATGACAATTGCATTAATTAACCGATTAATGGAGACGTTCGATGAAAATGTAGATAAAGAATATTTAATAGAAGTTAAAAGTTGGATGATCAAACTTCTGCGTGAAAATAGTAAGTTTCTCAGTGTTAATCAATGTAATCTTTGATTATTATATTGTTCATTTACAGGTACGTTATCAGCAGAAGAGAACACTATTGTTGAAGCATGCTCATTGTAAATTGAACTAAATTTACAACAATTATGATATATTATTTACTTGTCTTTATGTGATTGTACAAATGTATTTCAATTTTTACATGCCTAATGCCATGTATAGTTTTTTTGTTTTTTTATTATTATTATTATGATTAAATAATCTAAAAGTATGTGTTGTATCTTGTAACAGTGAAGTCCTTTTCTACAGATAAATTCAAGGTCGCTTTCACAACCACGTATATGGTAGGTATATCACGCTTTTCGCGTTAAAAATATTTTGCCGCGAAATGTTTAAGTTTAGAAAGAATTTCAAAAAATGTATGTAATACTGTACTAGCATACTGTTGCGTTAGTACAGTTTTTCTTGCTTATGGTGAAGTATCGTTTCCTGCGGTAACTCATTCTTACGATGGATCGCAATAGAAAAATGTTTACTATTTCAATTTTTTTAATTCATTTTAATATATTATGTTTTTATTCTAAATATCAACCGATGACATTTTCGATTTCAAGTTAAAGTTTGACATTAGGTACATAAGTTTTTAATAAAATGCAGAAACTGTTTTTATGCAATGTTTATTAATATACTATAAGTACATACATAAATTAAATATATACAATCCTGATTATGACACTTTTTCATATATACAAAGGTTCTCGTAACTACACAGGTACTTAATAGTTGTAACCACCGTTTCCGTTACCGTTAGATTTTGGGTAACCGCCACCGTTGCCATTGCCTCCTTCGTAGGTGATCATAGGTTTGTAACCTTCGTTGTCAGCGGTGTACATAACAATTTGTTTGCGACCGTCGGGAAGCAGAACGTAGTATCTGCCTTGAGCGACATCGCCTTCACGGGATTCCTGATGACCGAAATCATTACCGGATTCGGCATCTTCAACGGCGTATTCAAACTGGTAGCTGGCTGGTGCCTATAACATAAATGATTGCATTTTGGGAGATTGTTATGCAGAAGTATGATTAGTAATATTTAAGTAAAATATTGTGATATATCTATACTATATATACAGGGATTTTAAGGATAATTTGACAGATTAAGCGGATACTTACAGAATCTTCTCCACCATTTGGTGCACCGTACTGTGTGTTAGGCGCTCCATACTGAGGGCTGGGTCTCTGACCGCCTCCGTTTTGACCGAATCCGTTAGACGGAGCACCGTAGCTGGACGATGGGGCACCATTGTTGGCTGGCAAGTACTGGTTACTGGGTACGTGTGGTTCAGCGACCACGGCGGCTACAAGAGCGAACAAACACACTGCGAACTGTAACAGAAATATGCATTAAATACACCAGTCAGAACATGTTTATCAAAGTACAAATACAGGCTAGGAAATGACTTGTACGTTGTGCCGTAATAATGTGAGTCGAAGTACGTAGAGGAATTTCGATTTCTACAGGCATTTGACAACAAAGTTTAGTAAATAAATCAGTCTCGTTGGTGAAGTTAAATATATCTGAACACCGAGTGTGTAAGTACGCGATGTCGTTGCAGATGTAACATTGCTATAAATCCGCACACGAGTGAATTTACGAGAAGTGTTATATAAAGGCGTGCAGATGTAACATTCCCAGGCGGTGACGAGCCGTGTGTACTCACTTTCATGATGATGCGTGATCGGTAGATCTCGATTGTTACGTAGAAGGTTGGTTAAATCAGGTGAATTACTATCACTTTGATAGACAGCTGTTTTGCTACTGTACACAGATGCTTAACCAGTGAAGACCGAAGATGTTCTGAATTTGAATCCAGCAGCGAATCTTTTTATACCTGGTCCAAATTGGTAGTGGGTGTCATCCCTGCAATAGTGGTGGCTACTTTCAATGTTCAAACCTTGTTTCTTGTAATACTGGACTATTCATCACATACATTCATACATAACTAACACATTCACATGCTTACAAACAGTAGGTATGAGAAGTAAGATGTTCGTTAGTATACCGTCTCTTTCTTATAAGGAAAATTCTTGAATCGACATTTGAAAATTTACTGGAACATCTGTAATTATATTATTGAAAGCCATTCGCGTTATGAAACATTTTCGGACTACTTTTTTGATTGCTTCATTTGCGACCATCTTATCCTTGACTGATGAGTATCGAATTTGAGTTAATTGCGTATGTTTAATTATAATTAGCGAACGTTACAAATCGATCGCAATTAACTTGACAGTGTAATAATCGTGTTTTATCTGTTGTAAAATGTATTATTTCTATAAAATACTTCTCTTGCGAAAAGATTAAATAATATTAAATTATTTTATATGGAACAAATAGGTTTATAGGATATTCGCGTTTGTTAAATAGTATTTTTTATTAAATCAATCTATAATTTATATTTTATATACGTTTACGGATGTATGTAGGTACATAAGTATTTGAAGACCAAATATGTAAATAATATATTCAAACTGTAATAGCATAGCATTCACTTTATTTGAATCCGTGAACTTTTCAAACTATTCTTGCATGTATTGTACGAAATTAAACACATTATAAACTTACATCATTAATTTTATTTTTATTGTCCAAATATTTCATAGGAAGTTGTGCATTTATTTAGGTTATCTAGTATCTAAATATCTTTCATAATAATGAGTTCAAAATGAGTTCTATATAATTATCTCGTTTTTAATTAAACTGAAACATTTTTATACTTTTCATCAACAAAATACACTCCGTGTGTGTATGTGTGTGTAATATTGAAATAAAAATATTCGAATTAGGCAACGTTATGCGTTTAGGTGCATTTAGTAATTAGAAATAAATAAATTTAATAGCGGCTCATAAATTTATTCACCTGCAGGAATTGTGAGTGGAACATGGATTTATAAGATTCCTCATATGTATAATATAAATTTTAATTGATGCGAGAAGTGTGAGCGATAAAATATATATGTGTATGTATGTTACCATTACAATAATTTGTAATCGTGTCGTTAAATGAATAATTCCAGCTTGTCTATGTAAACATGGAAATTAATGTTTAACTGGAACCAAATTTTGTAATTCATTAGCTAGTCGTTTATGGCTTTTATATTTCATTAAATGTTGACAATCTGTACTAAGCGTAAGCGTACATTAGAACTCAAAAGAATAGTCTATGTTGTGACAATAATACTAAACATTTGTAGGGAAATATAAATATCATAAAAAATAAACACTTGTAAATGATTGAAGTATGCATATGAATTGCCAATAAAATTGAATGTTTATATTTAAATAATGTATTTAAAACTTTTATTATTATGTACATATGTACGAATAAAATGAATGTTTATGTGCAAAAATTAATTTATACATGTTAGGTAGGCAATCAATAGATTGAAATTAATAATAATAATAGTGTAATTAAATGAAAAAGTTGTATTTTTTTAATATAGGTAGCGCTTTATTTATTTATAAAAATACATAAATATATTTATATATACAATAGGTTATGATACAAGTACAGTGTTGTGTACGAAGCCAATGTTAGATTCTAAACATACTCAAGCAAATATCTAGTATCTGTATCCGCCGTTTCCATTGCGAGTTGTTGGATAACCTCCGCTGACATCTTCGTAAGAGATCATTGGCTTGTATCCTTCGTTGTCAGCGGTATATTCCACGGTCTGCCTGCGACCATCGGGCAGTGTGACGTAGTATTTACCGATGGCTACATCTCCTTCACGGGCTTCTTGGTGTCCGAAGTCGTTATCGGATTCAGCATCCTCTACAGCGTACTCGAACTGATAGCTAGCGGGAGTCTAGAGGATAATACAGAAAATATTAAAACGTTCATATATGCAACAGATTCATTGCTTACTTCTTCTTGGTATCCACCATTGGGAGCGCCGTAGACGGATTTAGGGGTACCGTATTGAGCAGCTGGTCTTTGAGGAGCACCGTACTGGGTGTTGGGTCTGATGATGGCGGTGGTAAGTCCGTTGAATCCGTTGGAACGAGCACCGTTCGCATGGTGAGCATGACCATTGTTGTCGTTGGCAAATCCATTGAAACCGTTGGAAGGTGCACCATACTGAGCAGAAGGAGCAGTAAAGCCATTGCCGTTACCGTTTCCGTTTCCATTTCCATTTAGAGGAGCTCCATATTGACTAGATGGAGTACCATACTGCATAGATGGAGCACCAAATCCATTTCCACCGTTACCATTCTGATGATGTCTATCACCATTGGCATAACCGATTCCATTACCGTTCCTTGCTGGTAAGTAACGGTTGCTAGGTACTGGAGGTTCAGCGACCACAGCGCCAACGAGGGCTAACAAACAAATAGCGACCTGAAAAGAGCCAATATACATTTTAAATTATAGTCGTTTCATTAATCCCTAATCCTATTAGTTCAATTACAACGTGTTGCTTGTATAATACAGAATGATTATATACGTAATAATAATTACCTTCATGTTGTAGCTGGAACAGTTCTTCAAATGGAAGATATTATTAGTGTACGAATGCAAAGCAGCGAAAGAAGTTATTAGAATAGTTGTGTTTGGTGTTGTGATGGTTTGTCATTCAGTGATTCGAGTTTATATAGCTGGACCAGATCAGTAGTGGGTGCTGCACCTTGATGATGAAACCTTCCATCTTACTCCCATTGACCATTTCATATCGCACACACTCACACCATACACACTACATGTATGTGGCATAAGAATACTGCTATATCGTTCTCTCTCTCTCTCTCGTTCGGAAGAAGAAGAAATTGTCTAATTCTAGGATCATTCTAATAATATAAATACAAGTAAGTGATGGATTATTTGGAAAGCATTTTTGAAAGCCCGATCTATTTTAAATTGATGAGCATTTTCAGGGTTAAGCTCTTGTATTATATAAAAATTTATTACGTGATGTGTTATTAACGAATCTTAGTTGTCAGTAGTAATTATTGGTTAATAAATTACATATTTGCTAATGATTTTTTTATGAGTAAAAGTAATAAAGAAAAAAAAGAGCGTCCTTATTTGGTTTCTTTGTGGATGTTTTACCTATTGACGAGTATAATTTTAAAATCGAAATGATTATAAACAGTAATAAAAATTTAAACTATAAATAATAATTACTTCAATGACGCTTACATTTCTAAGATATAATTAAAATTGAAAAGAATATCTTTTGTTATATTTGCATAAATATAACATGTAAGTTAGTTATGGGTAGGTTAATGTTAATTAAAATTTTAATGTTATTCCTGTAAGCAACGAATTATTATAACCAATGTACGCAATTATTTGCGCAATAAAAATCGGTATACATATTAGTATGTACGTTACACAAGCGTCAACATAAAATGATGATCGCTGTGACCCTGATTCCGTTGTTCACAGTGAATAGTGTGATTATATTACTATTATTAAGTTCATCAATATATTATTATAGTTATTGGTACTAAAAACGTCATATTACTTTGAATATTTTATTTAATTCGAAACGGCGGTATGTAATAGATAAAATTCTAATTTAACACCATATTATGTTTAAACAATTTAATATTGGAGATATGCTTTCGATAATGTGCTTCTAATCTAAATGTACAGGGGCGTAACGAAGATAACGTCGTTGGTCCTATTTTCTATTCGACTATCTCTAGATTTAAGAATTTGATTTCATTCTATTATCTTAGGCAATTTATTACAAATTCTGTTTTATTAGTCCATTACATTTGTATAGTAAACGTTTATATTTAAAATAGGAATCATTATAATCAAGTAAAGATAGGTTTATTAAGAAACATAATTCTTCAAGTATGTATTTAGAATATAATTTTGAATATGTGAAAATTGTTTCTGATATTAAATTAACACAGCTGATATGCATATTGTATTATACTATTTAGTTCAAGTGTTATATCATCCCGGTAAGTTTGGTGGATGCGCATTCTGTTGGTGGTAAATTTTAGTGGAGGTGCCTTTCGGTAAAAGTGTATTTTACTAGATATTTTTTTAATTATTTCATTAATTGAATTATAGTTTTGTAGATCATAATTATTAATAATTAAATTGTTTAATTACAATTTTAATTATCTTATAATTTTATTAGTAATTTGATTCATGTTATATTGCATGAACTGTGACGATAGAATGATATACGTAGGTGTTATTTTAATTAAAAATACATATTTATTTGATATTGCTCTCTTTATTTATTTAATAAAATACATAAATATATTTATATACAATACATTATAATACTGATGCACTATAAGTGTACAGTTCTAAGTATCAGACGATATGTAATATTTTCAGTAATGGTAACCACCGTTCGTTGAGGGATAACCGTTACCGTTACCATTGCCATTACCGTTTCCATTGTGGCCATTTCCATTGCCATTGGCGCCGTTTCCATTAGAATAACCGTTACCGTTGGCATAACCGTTACCATTGCTGTATCCATTACCGTTTACTTTAGGGTATCCACCGTTACCGTTACCGTTACCATTACCGTTGCTTGGATAACCACCGTTTTCATAACCACCTTCATAAGACACTACTGGTTTGTATCCTTCGGTATCAGCGGTATATTCAACAGTCTGTTTGCGACCATCAGGAAGTGTGACGTAGTATTTACCCATGGCGAAGTCTCCTTCACGAGCTTCTTCGTGCCCGAAGTCGTTACCGGATTCAGCATCCTCTACAGCGTACTCGAACTGGTAGCTGGCGGGAGCCTGTAAGAAAACACAAAGGATATAAGTACGTTCAGCTATGCGCGAGAGTGATGAATGCTTACTTCTTCTTCGTGTCCGCCGTTGGCAGCACCGTACACAGAGCTGGGGACACCATATTGGGCAGAAGGAGCACTGTATTGACCGTTAGGCTTGATGATGGCGGTGGTAAGTCCGTTGACACCGTTAGCATGACCATTGGCACCATTGCCGAATCCATTACCGTTGGCTGGAGCACCGTATTGAGAAGATGGAGGTCCGTATTTGGCGGAGAGTCCGTTACCATTACCGTTACTGTATCCATTTCCATTACCGTTCTTGCGACCGTTTCCATTGCCGTTTTTGTGGCCGTTTCCGTTGTCATTTCCGTTTCTGTGACCGTTACCATTACCGTTTAGTGGAGCGCCATATTGGGTTGAAGGTGCACCATATTGAGTTGATGGAGCAGTAAGTCCATTTCCATTGCCATTTCCAAATCCGTTACCGTTTCCATTGGCATGACCATTACCATTGGTGTGACCGTTGCCATTTCCATTACCGTTGGCGTGACCGTTCAATGGAGCTCCATACTGGGTTGAGGGTGCTCCATATTGAGCAGAAGGAGCGCCATACTGAGCTGATGGAGCAGCGAATCCGTTTCCATTACCATTTCCGTTGTTGAAACCATTGCCGTTACCGTTTCCATGACCAATGCCGTTACCATTTCCATGATTATTGCCGTTGTCATTACCGTTTCCATTACCGTTCACTGGAACTCCATATTGAGTTGATGGTGGTCCGTACTGAGCTGATGGAGCAACGAATCCATTTCCATTGCCGTTGCCGTTTCCAAATCCGTTACCGTTGGTGTAACCGTTACCATTGACACGACCATTGCCATTAGCATGACCGTTACCGTTGCCATTTCCATGACCATTTCCGTTACCGTTTCCAAATCCATTACCGTTGCTATTACCATTCAATGGAGCTCCATACTGAGCGGCTGGTGGGCCATATTGAGCAGATGGAGGTCCATAGGAAGATGAAAGAGCACCATTACCATTGCCGTTTCCGATACCATTACCGTTACTAAGACTATTACCGTTTCCATTACCATTGGCATAACCATTGCCATTGCTGGCTGGTAAATAACGGTTGCTAGGCACTGGTGGTTCAGCAAGAACAGCACTTACGAGCGCTAATAAGCAAATGGCGACCTGTGAAACATTTATTTTAAACTTTACTAATCTTGTGTAATGCTGATAAACGTAGATATTTCCATCAAATAAATGATTTATGACAGAATATTAGAAATACATAGAGTATTAACTCGAATTTAATTTTATCATGTCACATAAAATTAGTTGGCTATTCATTTCATTATAATTAATTGTAATAGCGAATTGATATAGACTATGTATTGAAATATATACTTTAGTGTAAAATTTGATTTTATTAGAATATGATAGTAACTTACCTTCATGGTGAGATAGAAGTTAGAACACAGAGTGTTAACGATGATGGTATATTGCTGCAGAACACCCCGGCTGGTTATTAGATTAGCTGAGTTGATGTTGTGATGGTGTGTCATCCAGTGGATCATCCTTATATACCTGGACCAGATCAGTAGTGGGTGATGCTTCTTGGTGATGGAAGCGTCCATTTTGCTTATCTATCACATAACGCATGCTGTGCTATATGGATGCACCGTCTCTTTTTCGTACAGAAATTGCGTCAATTCATTCGCTTAAACCGTAATAGCCGTATATGGACTATCAAAAAAATTACACACGTTCATTTTTGAAAGTCTGAATTATTTTAAATCAATCGACAGATTTCAGGGTTGCATTCACGTAATTAATAATTATCTGATCATCTTTTATTATAGGTTATTAGCTATTACATACTTGTCAAAGTAAGTTATTAATTCATAACTCATGTTATAGGTTCTAATGTTGTGTTTTTGTGTGTTAAATCTTTGAATACGGATGTACTGTACTAATTATATAGGTACATCTCTGAAAAGAAGCATTCGGTTATGAATAGATGTTTAATTACTTAATAAAATTTGACATTTAGATCACAACCATATTTTACACCTGACTAATATAATTTTAATGTATACAAATAAATACATGTTTTTTAATAGCTGTAATTCATAATTATTTAAAATATTTATGTATTTTGTCAGTTGTTAAACCATACTAATTCAGCCAAAACGCATTTCATTTATATTTGCAATTATAAGGGATTCTTAAATATATTGTCATAGTTCATATGTTCTTTAGGGAGCAAAATTCTCAAATTCATAATCAGTAAAGTAACGATATTACATAATAGTTAAAAAAAAAAACGATGACCCTGGTTCCGTTACCACATATCTGATCATCCGAAATATAAAAGTAGATCTAATGATAGGTATAGGTAAGTTAAAGCGTAAGTAGTAAACATAATTAATAGTATGTTACGTTAATCATTATTTGAATACTTTCTTAAAACAATTTTATACGTGCACGTCAATAACCGTCCGTCATAAATTAGTCTCGTCGATGTTTATGCAGTAAGATTTTTTCTGCATTTTGGCCTTCATATCCATCAGCATCCGTTTCGTATATCGATTGATCTAACTCATTACTAGGTAAATCATGGAAACACATCATGCGTATCATATGAATACGATTTCATTTTTGTCCCTTGTAAGTGAACGAACACATTTCGAATGAAAAGTAGCGAGTCACGTCAAATGGTTACGGAACCAGCCGATGTGGATCTCTAATATTTTATTCAAAACATAAAGAACTACTTATGTTTTATATTTGTCCACAGGTAGTATTACATCAAATGCCGGGGTACTTAATGATAATCAAGATTTTAATCTAATATTTCACAATTCGGAAACATGTATTGAATTTCAGCAAATAGAATAACACATTTATTATGAAATATAATTTTATATTCAATTTCCAATCCATCACTGGTCTCGTAAAAATACAAATCGAAATCTATTTGATTACGGCACTTAAATTGTTGATGTCAGATAATTACTTTGTATCATTGGAGCGTGCAGTTTTCGTAGAAAATTATGTTCTGTTTCACATTCGTTACTGCACACATCTCTCTGTCTCTTATGAAACCGTTTATCAAAAAAGTCCTAATAAATTCCATTTAGAAAGTATGTTACACAAAATACGCCGAGGAATTGTTCGAGATACGTACGTGATAAACATTTTAAGGACTTTGGGGTATTACTTGCAGTCATAACCACGTCGTTTATGGACTGAAGATGTCAGTTTCTGTCGCCATCAGCTATCGTAACGTTTGCAGACGTCATTTGCGCTTGTCGTCATAAGTTTTCGTGTACAGTAGCAGTTACTCTCATCGATACGGATTGAAAGTATTCACTGACAATGTATGTTCAATTTGTTATTTATCTGTTTAATGTAAACATGACGTGATAATAACGCTATTAGTATTTATGGATTATAACATAACATAGTGTTATATATAGGATATATTTTATAGTTCTGAATCTTGACGATAATTCATGCTGAGAATTAGCCTGAACCATAGGCAATATCGTATCAAGAACTGTTTCATAACAGTCTTGTATTCCATGATGTTCGTGGTTTTACGTGAATGCTCAGAGTAAAGTTTTAGAATTGTAAAAATCATATGTACCACTGGTGTACTGTTAATCTTTTTATCAAAGGGTTCGTTGATTATGTATATCTTTAGTTTCTAATAGCAAAGATAGGACATTAAATAACTAATAAGAATAAGTCTAATCAACGAATTTATTGCTATTACTATGCTTTTCATATGTATAACAGGGATCCCATCTTTAATTCATTCAAAGCTTACTGTCAACCTTTTCCTTTCAATAAGATTAAGGATTATCAATAAATTTTGGAGGTTAGAAAATAATTAGAAAATTTAGTTAGTGAGTACCTATAAATAGATTTGCTACTTGAATATCACCGTTGCAGTTTTATTTCCATACCTACTGTAAATATAAATGCATCTATTTGTTCGAAGCGAGAGTAGGTGGAATCGATCATGTGTTGAATACAACAAATGCTAGAAAGTGAAATAACGTAACAAACATAAATAATTTAGTCTGTATAATTCAGGGTCACGTGTTGTTAACGGAACTGCGAGTATATAATGTCCTGTTATCTATAGTAGGTATAGTCTATTCCATAGCCGGAATAATATTCATTCATTGATGCGTTACACTAGATTAATACACATTTCGTTCCAGCATAATACATAAATAATGATTTTATTAATATATATTTTATTGTTAAATCTCCAACTTTATCAATGTTTCCGTATGCATTCCTATTGAATAACTTTGTCTATTTCTTACATGTCTTTCAAATAAATCATTGCATTTAGAAAAATTTGTTTCATCATTTAGCAAGAAAGTGAAATTCCTGAACAAGCATCAATACAGTTACATTAGCCACACTTCCTATCACATACAATTTAATAGCTGCGGGCAACAAATCGATAGATTTGTTTACGATTATTCCGCGACATTACTTCAATCAAACGTTACGTGCGGTGTTTTTTTTTTCTTGACAAAATACTTTATTTTAGCCTTTTGAACTTTAAAATCTGAATTTATGGCTAGGATTTCTAATAATGCGTTTTGCTCGGTTCATCAAATTCGTACAAACATTTCCTCAATGCATTCCTCGAGCTTGTGTTCATGTGTTTCCTTGAATTTAGTAAAGCATAACACGTAGTTATTGTGTTCGTATTTGCGGAAGTTCCTCGTATTTAGTTCCGCAAAAGACAATAATCATTAATAACAACTCTCATTGATGATGTAACATCAGAAGTTCTTCTCTGCAATCTGTCAAAACTAATTGGTTCAGGTAGGTTAGGAAAAACCATTGTATAATTTTAATATTGCTATTTATTTATATATATAAAAAAATATTTATAATACACGCATAAAAGTATGAAATACTCTATTCTACAGTAGAAATACTATAATGTATATGGCAGTTATCGCACTATAATACATAAATGATTGTACATATTATTTTACGAACATATAATCAGAGAGTGCCATTTCATCATAAATGGAAAAGAATAAGAAGAAATAAATATTACAATTAGACTGCGTTGCTCTACGAGTTGAAATGGAATTTCTATTTACATTTGGGAACAACGCGATCTATTCTTTTCAATAATAAACTAATTTTGCACGAATGATTCTTTAGTTAGTGCCAAGAGACGTATAGTGGTAGATAGTGGCTGTCACAAGAAGCTATAAGACATAATTACAAGGATAAACTAGTGTTAAAACGCTGAAAGAAAACTAGTGTTTGAGAATTACAAGCACTAAGCCAAACGAATCACTCGACTGCTTATGATGATATGTACTTAGAGGTTGTAATTAATTAATAACGGTATCCACCGTTACCACCGGCACCTCCTGGGTAACTTCCCGGTCCGCTTGGGTATCCGCCACCGCTTGGGTAACCACCAGCACCTCCAGCAGCACCACCTTCGTAGGATACCTTGGGGTGGTAACCGTCGTTATCAGCGGTGTACTCAACAACTTGTTTGCGACCGTCGGGAAGCACCACGTAGTATTTGCCTACAGCAACGTCTCCCTGGCGAGACTCCTGGTGACCAAAGTCATTACCGGAGGCGGCGTCTTGCACGGTGTATTCGAATTGGTAGTTGGCTGGTTCCTAATTGAAAACAAAATAAGTATTTCTCAGAACATATAAAGAATTACAATATAAATGTCTGGCATAGAAACTGCAAACACTGAAAGTTGATATATTTTAATACTGTTAGATAATTTCTCCGAAACGTACGTTGAGAAATGTTGCTATTAAATGATTTGCAAAAATCCAGTGTGTACAAGTTGATTAGTAAGAGTTTCCTAGCAGGTACTTGAGATTAAATCGCGTGCGCATGAATGAAATGATTATAACCAGCTCATAAACAGCGCGCGTGTATTTATGCACGTAAATGTTTATCAGAGAATGTAAATTTCTCTAAAAACTATTGCGAACAGGAAGGTAACGAGTGTGCCATGTGATGTGGATAAATGTTTGCAAGTTTCGCACAAACATTGCCCGCATCATATAACGATAAGTTTGCAAGCGTGCGTGTATAACATACTTGTTCGAACGTGGTTGTTAGGTGAGTGTAAAAACAACACGTTTTTACCACAAAAGAAAGCCATTTAATTAAGGTTACGTACAGAGGGGCCATCGTAGCCACCACCGGGAGCTCCGTACTGAGAGCTAGGCCTTTGCGGAGCACCGTATTGAGAACTAGGTCTGAGGATGGCATCCGTTTGGCCGCCAAAACTTGGTGGACTGTACTGGTTGGACGGCAAGTACTGGTTACTGGGTACTGGTGGTTCAGCAACCACAACAGCGACAAGAGCAAGCAAGCAAATGGCGACCTGCAAATGTAACAATAACATACATCTTTCACAAATCATGTTCCAAGCAAAAAGTATTCTATTTTCTTTGCTAATGAATCTCGAATTGAAAAGTTACAATCTGAATATATGAATGATTCAGGATATACACGTTTGTAGTTATAATGTAGAACTCGCTATTTATTTGAATTTTGTTTAAAATCCATGCCGTTCATCAGTAATGTAAAGTTACAATTTTGCAAATGAGTAAAATGTCGCAATATTTGAATTATTATAGTTTAATTCGCATGTTACATAAGTTTTATATGCAATGATCGAGTATACAAAATTAATGAACAGATATGAATATTAAATTAGTTAATTTGTAATTTGTAAATTTGTACTTTTTGCTTATTTATTTATTGTTTAAGTAAACTTCTAGCGATGTAATTTTTGACAATGGAATATAATATTGGAATTGATTATTTTGATATTTAAATAAATTATTGCAAATGAAATTTAACATTATATTGACATTGCGGTATATTTAAAAACATGCTTTGAATAGTTATTTTGTTCTAAATATAAATAATATATTAAAACAATTCTAAATTAGATCATTGTACAATTTACAATTACATATATTTACTTTTCAATAGGAATGCAATATGAAATATTCAGTACAATATGAATTGACTTTTATGAAATAGAAACAAGTATGTTTACCTTCATTGTTGTTTGGTTATGTTGCGAATGTACACTGTAGCACTTGTAAAGTGTATCAAGGTGTGTATGTACACTTGGGTTAGACAAGCGAAGATGAGATGTGTTCTGCCGCTTCTTTGACTAGCAGATGCTTATATACCTGGTCCAGATTAGGAGTGGGTGGTACCCCTATTGCGTACACGGCACTTTCAGATGCCTCTTGATGAGCCATACCTCTCGTATTATTGGATTACATTATAACCATACATTATTATTATTATTGACAGAGTAACACTCTAATTAGACAAGTTATAGCTCCTCTGTTTTTGTTTTATCGTTCACATGGATTATTTTTTTAAACGAATCCTTGATTGCTTCCTTGCGGATACCAGAAGCGACATAATGTATTTGTTTGATTTGTTTATTAATGCGTTATTTGTTAATTAAAGTTAAGAAAAATAGTTTTCGTTGTATATCTTCCTCAAGGACAATATTGAAGCCCCATTATATGGGAAGTCTTTAGTCGGGAAGATTCTTTTTGTTTTAGTTTTTTTATGCATACATTTAAAAGAAAATGTAAAGTTTAAATGCTTAATTAAATGCGGTTATTCGCATTACAATATAATAAAACATACACTAATAGTAAAAAAAGTTTCCTGTTCTTGATATGTAAATATAAATCAGATGTTTATTTATTCAATTTACATAAATGATACATATGTAAAAAAAATTCTAGTTATGAGAGAATATTTCATTTAATTATACCTATTTTATGAATATTAATTGTGAGACTATAATTTAATAAATTTGTTATTTTAAGCACATAAAAAATATAAAAACATAGAGATTCAATTATAAATTTTTATGGGAAATATATGTAATTATTGTGTAATATAAATCTACGACCATTTTCAGAACAATTCTTTTCGTTTTGAAACCAGGGAAAGCATAAACAATTTGAAACAAATAGGGAAATGTGATTGTTGCTGTATGATTCCCATTCATTTTAAAATTAATGATACAGACGTACATTTGTTCTGGTAATATTCGTATTATTACAGCGAGAATCTTGCAACTGCAACGTACTTATTTGCACATAGAAAAAATGGAATTTTCACGAAGTTTCATCTTCTTCTTGGGGAGTATAAATTTATATAATTTTATTAGAGTTGTGCAATTGGTTAATTAAATAATATATTAACGAGCAATTATCTTACAAATATGGCAACTTTAATAATTTGTTATAGCTATATTTAAGGTTTCAGTATTTCTTTAATCGGATTTATTAGTATCTAGATATATTTTGTGGATTACAATGTTTAATGTGTAACATGAAAATTCATATTTGAAGTGCTTGATGACAATGCATATTTGTTCTGGCACATAATGAAGTAATAAATATTATTTATTACTACCAGTTTGCAACCATTTTATCATCTTGAACCAATTTTACACAAATCCATTGCAACATTCATCTCTCGTCTCAGCTATTAAAACAATCCACGCTATGCGAAAATGATATCATGATTGCTTAATAAAAATTTATTTAATACCGGTAATGTTAAGAAATCATTCTTGATCCATTAAAGATATGAGTGTGCCGTGTATAATCCATCTGTGAATTCGTGCATGAAGATTATTTGAATCCTTCAATAAAACATCAAATACACAAATGACGTTACATTCAATCCGATTAAATAACTGCAATGCATTTCACGAATATCATGTCGATACTTCAAGACCTATTCTGTCGTCTGTTGTCGTCTTCCTTTCTCTCATTTTTCTACATTTTGTTTCGTGCTGGACCCGGTGGCCGCTCCTTGTTTGCAGTTTACAACGTTGGTACGTATGTTGCAAGTATCAGTTAGCGTGTACACACTTTCCGTGAAGATCTGTAACTGCACGTTCACCATTTGAACCGTGAAGATGAAATTTGCACTCACAATTAATACCGCAAATCAAGGCTGCCATGTTTTAGTAATTTTGTCCAACAGATTACAAACTGTATGTGCGCGTCACCATTTAGTAATTAATCTTCGGTTCAGTTGTCGCCGATAATGGCGAATATCTCGCTTGTTAACTGACTGACATTGTTGTCTATAAATGCCAGAAAGAACAAAGTATGATTCATCAAGTAAGCAAGTATATTTTGGTAATTGTGGTTCGTGAACAGTACATTAGTTTGTTACTGTAATTTAAACAAGTTCACGTTTCTTCCGATAGGTGTACGGAATTGTATAAGAACTATTATGCATTGTTATTGTTTTGTATTGTAGGAAATGAATTGTTTCTCCAAGCTACTGGTCTACGACATGTTTGGTTAGGTTGCGGAAAAAATTGTTTCTTTCCAAAACAAAAGATTTGATTGTTTTTTTGATGCAGAACTTGTCAAGTCAATTATGGTCTAGCTTTCTGTTTAATTCTAAACATTACAGGGTTAAAAGATAATCTGATCCCTGTGAAATCCTGTACTTAATTAAATGCTGCACTTCGTGAATCGATATATCTTCTGTTTTCCTATTAAACTGAATCAGTAGAATGTACATTTGCACGTATGTATATGGTAATTACCAGAGAGTAGAAGGTACCATGTTGTGTGCCACAGTTAACGATGTTGTACAAGTACTAAAACAAGTGTTTTTCTATCTTTGACTAAAATTCCAACTCTGAGTGTTTTATTTTACAGTACATTTTATTGCAGCTTGGTTATTGTTGGTCATTATAAATAATGATCTATTCTACATATTCAACAAAATCTACATGCAAACATTTATGCAATATTCGTTATGAAATACAATCGTTACGAATCTTATTCATTCGGCCTAAAGTCTGATACATTCAATAAATCAGCACTGAAATTTACCGTCGACAGATTTGATAGATTCAGTTTGAAATAATATATTATAGGTTAAGGTCCATACTGCAGTAGAAGAAATAGCTGTCAGAATTTACATAAGTATAAATGATTAACCATATCGTTTCGTGTTGATTACGGTGGATTATTGTAAGCAGTCTGATGTTCTTTAATTATGTTACTGATCATTAGTTAAAAATCTAGAGTTGAAAAACTAAAGTAGGACGCACGTTGATGTACGAACGGAAGGTGCATCAGCAACAGCAGCACTAGGCAAGGCAAGGTAACGTAACGTTAATGGTAAAGTAAAGACGAGATAGATCAGTTCTATGTACGGCATTCGTACACTTGTCCTGTGTTACCGACGTGCTCAACAAATCTGACGCAATAACCTCTCTCTGTGTGTGTGTGTGTGCGCAAGCGAAAATAACGTTTATCTGTTCTTTTCAGTCCGGCAAATCGTATATTTTGCACTCTCCCGTGCATCACCCATGAATAGGGATGGATGCTGTAGTCTGTATACGCTACTAAACTGACAGCTTTGTGCTCTACTTTACCTACTATATACTGCAAACGTGCACAGACATGTTCACTTTCGATTAATATCTGTTACACAAATTCATTTGCATTTTTCTAAATGCCGTTTAAAGAACAACACGCAACGGGTTTTGCAAGGTGGTAAAATCATAAAAGCGTTCTCATATTTGTGTCATTACTTTAAAAGACAAATTGTATCTATAATAACAGTTATAAAAGCGAGGTTATGTTTGAATAAAACAATAGATCATTCTGAGCTGCATCGAGTCAGCTAGATTTGGTTTATATTGCTTTATACAATGTTGCAAAACATATACAGTATCAATATTTTATAAAAAAAATGGTTTCATGTTCATGATAATAGAGCGTGTTTTCAGTAAGTGGTTTTCTGCAAACCTCATACATAACCGTTACAAAACCACGACGAGTCGTGTTCGAACCGAGCATGTACCATCTGATGGTTTTTCTCACACGATCAATGTGGTTCACATTCTCTACATACCATATTAGTACGATATACATATATATATATATATATATATATATATATATATATATATATATATATATATATATATATATATATACCAGCACTTAGACAGTTCTGCACTCCCTGCTCAGCTGACATAATAATCTAGAATAAAGCAGAGTATTGTAAGATACACACTGTACGTTGCAGTTTCCTTAGTGAGATTGTCCAGTAAGTAGGACGTATATATAATTTTACTGTCTCATCTTATGGTATTGCGTTTTGCATTGAATTACACACTCAATTTGCATTATCATTTTTTTCGATGGCACTTCAGATAAGTCCTGTTACGTATTCGAGTGCTTTCATTTTTGTTTCATATGCAAAACAAATGTGAACAAGTAACTACCTACCTATTAAAGAGGCACTAAAGAAAATATCGCATATATGTTTAATTTATCCAGAATCAAGTTTATTAGCTTACGTACTGGCATTTGTAAAGTTTAGAGACTTCAATGCTAGGTCAAGTAAAATATCCAGAATATTCTATTCTCTTTAAATAACCATATTATTATTATAATAGTTATCAATAAATACATATTTAATTGCATAAAGGGTCTTGGTTTATTTCAATATTGAGAAATAGAACATGTTTATACGTGTGTGGGTTGAATATGCAAGTACTGTGACGTCCGATACAGTATCGAGTGGAATATATACGAGCCTGCGATTGTTATTTATATACGGTACTATTGTACGAATCGTTCTATTGTCACATTATAGGGACTTGAATCACTATCATTCACATTCCTGTTCACAAGCCTACACTTGACTCTCTCGCAGAATGTCACTTTTCTACCAGATCATATCGATACAAATATTTAGCCGGCATAAATTATAACGAAACTGCATTATTTGCATCACAAACATAAACACTATACATATTCATTAGAATGCTATCGGTAAAACTAATAAGTATTAATCAAATCTATTAAAGTGAAAGCTATTTATCGTTACATAATATTTTTTTTTTGTAGATTTTTATTCACACTTCAGAGTAAGATAAAAAAAATATAACTATTAGTATTTTCAAATAAATAATCATTATCAATTTCGTATTGCTGAAAAAAGTCGTGATTGAAAAATGTATATATTATTTTAAACCACACCGAATGTCATAATTAATATATTCATACGTTGATGTAACCTGTACGTGTATTTGAAGAGCCGTCATGCTGTTTGCTAATTTGAATCTTGTTTCAAAGTGTGATGTATTCATTTTCGCAAGATTAAATGAACGTAAATTCTGTTTTAATTGATGTATGTAGCACACAAATTCTACTTCCTGTGTTTATGAACATTTCTGTATAGTTCACGCAGAGCACTTTCTTGTTTTAGATCAGTTCCTTTGAATAATCAGTAGGATAAATATGTCCATTGCAACGCCAGCAAATATGCGTGTATTGGGAATTATGTTACATGAGTTAAACGATTAATATTTTAATTACAATGTTACCGTGTTTTGTTCCAATTAGTACAGAGTAAAAAACGACAAAAAGCTGTTGCTATTGTTTCAACAGACAACAGTGTTTAACATTTTAAAATCTCTGGGAAGATCTGCGGAGGCTCGCCCGCAAACCTAGTCGCAAGACACAATTACATCACATTTTACAGTCCAAACTGTGCTGTGCAAAGCAGAGCAAAAAACAACCGTCGCAACATCAACGAAACAGTATTTAATTATTTACGAATAACGTTCTGATATTACTTACCAGATACTAGACGCTTGACGCGTTTAGAAACTGAACAAGTTAATATCAGTTTGCAATTACTTTTTTTCAAAAGGAAGGTGGTTTAGGATAAATGTATTTCATTCATTCATTCTGGCAGCAATTCAATTCAGATCAATGCCATAAGGAAGTGGATGTATGGACAAAATTACGGAGATTATCGTTGAAGCAGGCAATATAATTCACTCACGAACTGGACGTTATAGATACCGTAACTATATTTAATTAATAGCGGTAGTAGCTGCTCGAAAATTGAATTCCGGACAAATCTTAATGTCTATATCACTAGTAGAAATATATATATGACTTGGGTCTGTTTTTTGGTAATATAATACACGCCATTTGCTAATATATATATATATATATATATATATATATATATATATATATATATATATATATATATATATATATATATATACAGATAGAGTAATTAATTGTTGCTAATTTGTAACAAGTGTCGTTAGTCCATTTATGTGTGGGGGGGTGTGGGTGAACAACAATAACTAATAAATCAAACACAAGCGCATTCACTTAAACCAGTCGTAAATAAAATTAATTTATTTTCAGACAAATTAATTAGTAGGTTGTTGTGCGGTAGATTCTATTGTTAATTTATCTGTCCTCCTGACGGTGTGTTCCGTCCCTCACACGTTTTGCAATTAAACTTTACCCGCTGTTTGATACTAATTAAATCTTTGCGAAACGCCGCAATGCAATGAGCTCTAATTGATTATCATCTTCGAACCATTGCCGAGGAATTTAATTTTATTTGTTGAATAAGTTTTAGCTGAATCAAAGAGAAAAAAAAAATGGACAACTTTCACTGGAGTACCGCATGGATAGATGGATAGCTGATATGCTATGCAAGAGATGCTCTGCTATGGTGTAATAATATCAAATGTGTAACATAACCTAGCAACTACACAGTTTGACACACATACACTGAAGCACATATCTTGTTAAATATGAAATACGTGAAGGTTGGCGAAAACACATTTGACATGTTCAAGAGATTTACATTTCTTTGGCTCTAGCTATTGTAAAATGGTATGTTTGCTTTTATTTTTTGCCTACTACATTTTTGCATTAATGCGTATAATTGTAATATTGTAATTTTGCTGATAATTCAAACGATTTTTAAATGATTAAATGTGGTCTTAGTTTATAGAAAATATAAGTATTTTATTGACACACTATCTTTAATATTGTTAATATACCTAAACGTAAATGTAAATATTGTTCGTATAACTTGTTACATGCATTGTTATTAATAAATGTCAATATTTATATCATACAATAGCTTTCGCATCTGCGTGTTCATTTGTATATCACTGACGAGGTAAAATGTGTGGTTGTGTGTAGTTCTTGAACAATGCGGAAACAAGTTCATCTATTTTACACTTCTTGTGAGGCATCTTCTAGTTTTATTATTTGAAGTATTTCCCTTGCAAAGATCTGATAGAGATATTATAATTTGATATTCGGATAATACATCTAGAATAGTGCAAAGCAATAAAATATTTAAATAGCTTGCGAGTCGATTCCTGTCACATGCAATTCCATTGTCATTTCGCAGTAGTCATGCACGTATTTGACATTCCGCGAAAAACTATAGAGAGAAGATTTTAAATAGATAGGAATGTGCGATAAATGTTTGCCCGTAAAGGAACTTTAAATGTAAACAATAAAAAGAGACACCACAAGACAAAATCGGTACAAAAAAATAACAAATACAGTCTGGCACAAATGGCTCTATTACCTACTAAAATACAAATAACCATGAACTCAATATTAGTCTCGAACAATCATCTAATTGAAACATATAACGTAATACTAATTTGATTGCTATTAAACAATCAATCGTACTCAATCTAATTTACGAAAAATCCTCGGGCAACTATTTGTGAACTTGTCATTAGCATTGTAGTGAAGGTCATGTAGTCAATGTAATTTCAACGAAAGATAAGTCTTATTTCAAATGGCCTTAATTAACTAGTTCATCATTACGTTTCTAATCATTTATGACACAAATATAAATACATATAATAATAAATATATTATAGGGTATGTTAATTTTCTTGTATCGTGGAATAATTTATCAGTAGTGTAAATAGCTTACTGGGTAAATTTGAAGTTCTTAAACATTATACTATTTTCTTTAAACATACTAAAATTATAATATATTTTGTCAATTGATATTTTATTTGAATTCATGGTTTTTATATTCAAAACCGCAAAGTTACGTTCTTACATTACGGATACGTATGAATGTTTTATTTCCGAATGGTGTAATTGTGCATTCGTCATTTCGTTAAGGATCTTCGGCAAATCCACTTCATAAATAGAATCATGGCCGTTTTACATGCAACAAGTCGTAATCAACCGGGATGTATAATATGTATCAGAGGAGATCGCGAAGGACATGGCTCCTCTTCACCTCTGTTTATCCCACCGCGGCGATCCGCCAATCTAAATCGTTAAGGGAACTGAACGTGATTTAACGATTGTTTCGACAATGAATGCCTGTGGTGTTTGTTCGTTGAAGAACATGTTGCGACACACGTCGACCTCGAACGTAGTGAAATACAGATCGTTTTATGAAGGTATAATTTGCGATGGCGCTCAGGATTTTCCTTTAATGAAAGTGATGAGTACCGCGAAGAGTATTTGCACCTTGTACCGTGCACCAAATACCAACGCGATGATCCATACACAGACGTGTGCGTGTGCGTATGTGTGTGTGCACTGGCAAGTGTGTAGGCAGTACTTGACTTTTCTAACCAATATATTATACCGATAAATGATTTGACCCGAGGGATAACAGAGATTTTTAACAAGATAATACTTTACACACCGTTTCAAACAAGACGAGGATTGCGTGTGTTTCACCTAAATACTGCAGCCGTATCGGATGCAGTAATTCTAATTAAATGTAATTTACACGTACAAGGATTCAATTGAGCGACGGCTGGTCGATGAAGTCAAGTTAATAATCATCGAGCTCTTGATGTCCAACTTGATTGAAATTGTATTTTTATTATTGATATAAATGAAATGTCACTGTCAGAAAATGAAAATTGTGTAACAAATTTTTCAAACGATCTTCAACATTATGTATGTTGTTATATTATTAAATTAACGATATTAAGGGTATTATTTACATATAATTTGAGAAAGATTACCAGTTATACAACAGGTTAGAGAAATTGGATTACAGCTGTCGGAACTCACGAATCAGCTACTTGTTTAACGTGCAATACACGAAGCAAAATAATTATAGTTTTAAAATATGCCCTTGTAAAATTCTTTTTTTTTAGAGGTAATGTCTAAAAGAAAGTTTCAGGACATTAATTTTTGTTTTTATATAATGATTGTAATTTATATGCAAAATCATTTCTCACATCTTGCGTTTATTTCTATTACTATAATTAAACAAAAACAATATTAGTACGTGAGTTTATGAGCAATAAATTCAAATATGCTCTGTTGTTAATATTGCAAAGCATGCAGATAAAATATATTATCATCACATTAAAAATATGTCCGCTAACTATGCTGAAATCCCATTAGCTCATCATGATTTTAGAAATGCATTTTATTATTTAAATAATAACAGTGATGAATATGATAATAAATAAGTTTTATCTTATAAAAATAAACAAATACAATGTTTTTTGGTGGACATTCCATATCTATTAACAAATATCAGACATGTATAAAAATATATTAAAGTAGACGTACATATAGATGAGTTAAGACAATAATTAATAGTATTTTAAATGAACATCAATTTAAGATTATCAGCAGCGGCTGTTAACGAAATCGCGTTGAGATTTACAAGTATGTGTGAGTTTATACAGGTTTAATTATGGAAATTTAAATGCAAATATAACAAGTTTTGCGTTGTAGAATTATGAATGAATTAATAATGTTTGTATAAAAGGTTATGAATCTAGCAATGAAACTAAGTATATTTGTATGAATACTAAT
This sequence comes from Carabus problematicus, assembly GCA_963422195.1. NCBI lineage: Eukaryota > Metazoa > Arthropoda > Insecta > Coleoptera > Carabidae > Carabus > Carabus problematicus. The sequence continues at coordinate 1,641,660 of OY728580.1, read as the reverse complement.
ATTATAGTAGCTTTTTTTTTATAATATATATATATATATATATATATATATATATATAATTTTAATCATGTTTACATAGCTCAAGAATGCAGATTACATGTATTTGTATTTAAAAAACTACAAATTAATTAGTAATAAAAATTCCACAGCATATTTTATGACGTTTCCAATGCAACGATAAATTATATGTAAAGTAAGTTAACGGGCCACTTTATAATTTAATTTAACTGTCATTAAATATGTTTATGTTTACTAAAAATTACATTAAATCCGGTTAATATTTGACATGTTACGTATCACGTTGATGATGGCGAGTATGGTCTAAAGATCATTTGACATTTGCAGGCATGGGTGGTCGCAAATTATAAACAAGATACACGCTAGATGCAAGATTAGAAACTTGGATAAGGAAAAATGATCGGTAATTGATAACTTGCGGCTAAACGGTATTGGTTTTTAATTTGATTATATGCGATCGAAATTACAGGTGTATGCAAACATGTTTGAACATGTTCTTTCTGAATTGTCACGTGTGTAGTCTTACTATTAACACCTGCTCGTACAATAATGTGATCGTTCGTTCAATATTAAACACAAGACGGAAGAATTTATAAACATATGTAGCAATAAATACTTTATTAGATATTTCAAAGCATATGTATGCATATGCGTGTAAGTATATGAATATATCGAATAATTTAGAATGACGTAATAAGCTTTTTTCTTAATAATTCCATACATTGATGACCTGTATTTCTTTTGAACAAATATGAATGTGATAGGTACATATGTAGAGTATAAATGTACTGATTGTTTGGCAATGATGATAACCGCTTCTAGCCATCATGCCGTAATCATCTAGTTAGTATTGCTTTCAGTTTTAAGGAAGTTTAACTTTGCCTTAGTTGTGTATATGCTACAAATTTATGTTTATTGCAATACACTACATAAGCGTAGTACAGACTTGAGTTACGCGAATGAAATTACAAATATTTGAATGTGAATTTGGTTGGGATGTGTATTAGATGTTTTGCAATTTCCCTCGGTACAAATGTACGTACTTTCTCACTAGCAGATTAAAATAATTACACGGGTACAGTATATATTCCTTGTGAAATGTAATCAAGCAATTTTGTTACTTTAGTAAATATGTAACGTTCCGGCGGCAAGAAAGCAATTAATATTTTCTCAATCTGAGCAATTACTGATGACAGAAATAAATGTTTTAAATCTATTTAGAGCATCGTTATAAACAAACACGATTGCGCAAGACATATGAACAATATATCGTTAATATTTGCATTTATCGTTAGAAATAAATTCAAAGATCCGATATCAGATCGCGGATTAACTATTTGAATACTTCATTTAGTATTCCATTTCATTTGCATACATTATAGAAGAAGAAGAAACAACGGCAGATAAACATTTAAACGCCACAGACATTATAGTAAGTGTACTTGCATAATGAACACTTTCATTGCAGTAGTTACATAATTATGTACTGTGCACATTCCCGTGCAACAGATAATGTAACAAAATCGTACTTAAAACGGAGGTGAGATAGAATAGGAATCGTTATTTTCTTTGCAACAGGGGTGCATTATTAGTTTGTGCTTGTTGATAGTGATGCAGTGTTCGCATCCAGTAGAAACGTATACTGTTTGCTAGATCTGGGTAAGCAACGGAAAGTATTTTGAAATTTTACGTACTAATTGTCAACATTTCTAACGTCTCTTTAGCGGTTTGTGCCAAGTCCGATACTGATCCAAGTCTCCCGTCGAGATTTACTGCTTGCAGCAGATCACAAACACACTCACGAACCAGCCGATCTGTTCGCTCTTGCTACGTGTTACACTTTTGCAGTTTTGCTTTATTTTTCCGTAAGTGATACATCGTGGCGCAATGTAGCGCTCGCAATATTGTTAAAATTATGTAAGATAATTATGATTTATTACAGAGATTGGCAGATTTAAACTGCATCGTAATGGCGCATCGGTAAATTCCGTTTTTGATTGATCGATGTTCGAATGAGATTAAATTCTTTTCGAAATTAGCGATGCTTGTTTCGCAGAATTTTTCTACGGCGATTAATTTATTCATTATTGTTATTAGCTTGTTAATTTTGCGGTTGTTGTCAGTGATTTAATGGATTAAGACGTGATTGCGATTTTCTGACTTGTTAAGTCATGCTATAGATATATGGATACTGACTGGGTACTTATATATACTCTGAAATACGTACTCGAATATCTCTACAAAAAAAGTAGTTTATATTTAAGAAAATCTAAATACATTACATGTCGGCACTGTATGATTATCATTATCTTAAATTGTAATTCATTTCTGGTTATTCTATACATACATTCTCACGTATTATTTAGAATTGTGTGAAGAAAATTCGTTTGCTTTTAATATGGGAAATATTAACTGTCAATTCGAAAATAATTCCACAAATCTATTATAGTACAAATCTATTATAGTACAGTACAAGGAAAAGAGCTGAATATTTTTTAATTGGCAACCGAATGTTGAAACCACAAATTCGGTTATCTTCATCTGGTCATGACTATATTATGATATATAGTTGATGAGAACCAATTACGTAGAGGCGTTTGTATAATATGCTAAATGCAAGACACCTTTTAAATACAGTGATCGTGCACAATACGTTGTCTGATCTATCAACAATACGGATTTTTAATTGATGCTCGGCTACATTGGTGAAATCAGCCCTGACACCATTTATTCCCTGAAGAAGCTCTAGTAATGGCTGCTAATAATAACAAACTATGTTCTAATAATTCATATTTGTAGTAGTCGGTTAACGATAATAACTGTAATAAATTTTCAATAAGCCACTTGCTTCTTGCATCAGAGCTAATTACTCAGACCGAACATTGATTGACTGATATTAATTGTTATTACCATAGTTATTTTAATCGAATTCAGCCTCTCTTGATTATTTACAGAATCGTGTCTATATTTGACTATCCTTTATATTTCATTATGGGATTGTTAAATACCTGTAGTTCTCGTTAAAAGAAGAACTTGAACACTAGTTGTCCGGGTTTGTTAAGATAAACTGTTCAACAATTACTCGTACAAATACGGAGTGATTAATTGAAGAAAATGAGTAGGGCAATTTCCCTAAGAGTGTATTCTTCGTACCGGTTTAGAATCTAAACGAGTAACTTATGTTTGCCGTACCAAATACGATGTTTGCAAGTAACGTTAGTGCGTATTTCGTTGTGCAGGACTGGTCGAGTGCGTCTCTTACGTTGCAATTCTCATTTGTTACAATTCTCATTTGTTACAATTTCTCATTTGTTGCAATTCTCATTTCTTACAATTGTAACAAATGAGAAATTGTAACAAATGAGAAATTGTAACAAATGAGAATTGTAACAAATGAGAATTGCAACGTAAGAGACGCTTCGGACTGGTCAGCCGCAACAACACGTGATCCGTGATGCGTGCGAATATAGATGCAGAGATGCGAAGTGGAGCATCCGTTAGATTTATTACGATAACGTCACGTGAATGTAGTATCTGTAAATTCGATAAAAAGTGAAAGTACGTACTGTGTAACGCATTGGGTTATAATATTATTACAACGAACTATATGGCTACTGTACTTACCAGCGATGTTCGTCAACAATCAAGATACATCAGTCTCCATTTACTTTATATATTTAACTAATTTCAGACGGCATGTGTAGAGTTTATGTTACAGATAAACCAAGATTGGTCTCACATGCAGCTGAGATTGATGTTACTGTATTTTTCAAGTAAACGGATACAATTTTCCAGAATAATGTTAACTTATTACCAGTTTCTACTCTATAGAATATTGATAAAGTTAATACTTTTAATTTATAATTTTTAATTTATAATGTTCGTATAACGATTTGTTTTATTTAAGTAATACATATATGTATTTTTATTTCCATGTCGAATTTGTAAAATACAAAATTGATTTTCCTCATGTATTATTATAGTAATTATTTCTGAATAAATTTCACCTGTACACCTACTAATTCAATTAGTAGTATTCAACATTTTACTTACAGCTATATTTTCGCCTACAGAACTAGTAATATTTCAATAATACTCACACACCGCTTGCTTGCGTAGGTCGTAATGAAGTAATGCAACAAAGAATGACTTTGAACTTATATTTTAAAATTATGAAATAACATGTTCAGCTGTCGGCGCAAATGTACGAGTTTCAGAGCAAAATCTACATATAAAATATTATTAATAACTGCAAGGCATTGACGTTAATTGCCCTGCTATATAACAGATCACGTTGAATTACATTTAAAGATGAGCAAATGCTTTCTCAATACAGCCATAAAATTCTTGGTGAATTTAAACGTATGAAAATGATAATTATACGTTAGGAGTTTTATATCATCATTATTAAATTTGATTGTTGCCTTAGGAAGTGTGTGATAGGCCTATTATTGTTACTTAACATCCTTAAATTACCTATTTACCGGATACCGAAACTCATTTGTCTTTTCAGTATTTCGCAATGTTTTTATTTTTATTTGACATGCGTAGGTGATGAAGACCAAGATGTAAGCTTCATCATTCTATAGTTTAAAGATCGATTATGAAATATGTAAATCACATTCATTGCAAAAATACTGATCGAATATTTAATATACTACATTAAATGCTTTTAATTAACTTTGCAAAAATTTAAATGAACATGATTTATTGTTGATTGGCGCCTTACAGCAATCAAAATGAAATGATACGGCAAACTTATAATTATTATTATTAATTTGGAATATATTGCTAGTATAATAATGATTATTTCGATGAATTCATATGCAAACATTTGTTAATTTGGGGGTAAGATAAATGAAAGCACATATTTTAGGTTTTTAACATATCGTATATTAAAAAGACACTTATTCATCTATAAACCTGAATACATTGGTAAACAAATTAAGAAAATAACATAGACGGCTGTTTGTACGTGTTGCCTAAATTATTAGCAGACAATTAGTACAATAATTAACTATATTCAATATACCATTAAATCGGTGCTATGTCGTCATTGTTAATTCAATTACTTATAACTAATCTATATAATTAAATATTGTTGGTATAGCTTATAAATAATACTCCAATGAATATAAAATAATAAATGAAGTGCAAATGCAAATAGATAAATGATTTAAAAATAAATAAGGATTTTCCAATTTGATGAAAATTGTACTAAAGGATACAGTGCTCGATGTTCAATAAAATGCGTGAGAAAATTGGGATAAAAAATAAAATGAAAATATCTAAAGCTGTTAATATGGACCTAAACCATCGCCTCCATTACTACTGGGTCCTCCTGAAGGATATCCTCCATTGCCCCTAGAGTGGCCGCCGTTTCCAACAGGACCTCTTGATGGATATCTTCCATTATTATTACCACCAGGTCCTCATTTGGGGACACTACACCTTGTTACCTTAACCATTATTACGTGAAGTTGCTGAATTGGTTGTTAGTAGATATCCTGTTGGATTGAAATGATGCGGATTGAATGATTTTCCACCACATTTGGAAGAGATTATATACTTATTTGAGCCTGATATGAGACAATGTATTGCAGAAGAGATCCGTATTGGCGGTATTTTTACAAGCATAATATTCTTATTTTTCCTTGGTTGACGATTTTATTCGTGACTTCGAACAAAATTCATGGAGGTTAAACTATCTGAGCATCGTCAATACTTTATTCCACATGTACAAATCCTTTATTTATTTAGTCGAAGGATAAACGTGTGTCTTCATTCTACATTAGTTTCCAGTACAGGGTTTACGGTAACGTGTGCACGTAATAACGGTAGTTGTCGTGATCTTACTGTATATTTGTAGTGAAACAACGTAAGCGAATCTGATCAGTTACCGTAAAACGGTTCTCGCGAGACACACGAGCATCATCATATACGTAGGCATCGTACTTTTGTACGATTTTGCAATAATAATAAAAGAAAGTCTAATAATTCGCGCTACGGCCATCCTTAAATGGGATGTTATAATTAGCGGTATCATTAGTTATGGCTTACAATGTTTATTGTAAGAAGTCTTTATGTAATCGTACAGTAACAGTATCGATGTTTACCTAGAACTGTCGATCAGAAAATCATGCGTCATCTTACATATTATGTGTAATCTAAAAACTGTAATTACCAAATGTAACTAATAATCTGTGACGCGATGCAATTCTACTTTATTTAAACTCCAAATAACACTTGAATTATGTTCCATTAATTGAACAATCTCGGACAATCGTGATGCATTTGTTTTTAAACACTGTAATCAATTAATCTCATCCGAATAGGGAAGTATCGGGTGAAATGGAGCGTAAATGTTCGATTTAGCTGCAAGTATGAACATGTTCGGTCTAGTTCAGTTCTGTACGAATATGTTGACGTGCACTGGTTGAGATGCGCACACAATAGTCGTGGCAACGGAAAGCGAGAGCGCTTCTGATAGCAGATCTATATTTCAGGAATTTTTAAACCTACATTAGACGTGAACGCTAGACAACGCATTCACTAGAATCACAATTATGTACATGCAATGTGTGTCGCCTTTAATTCAAGGATGTCATTAGAGTAGTCCCGTTTCGTCTACGATTTATTCCACGCTACGCGGTCATAAATACTCTGACAGGCCTGAGGATAAATGCATTAGCATTTTTATAGAATCCACACAAGTAAGAAACAAAAACACTATTCAATGAACTTCGTACAGAGAACTGAGTGAATCTTACGTCAAACTATTCAGCGTTGTGTTGTGAATGGATTCACAGATAATTGCGTTGTTTAAATGCATTGTCATGCAGTTAATGAAGATCTTCTCTATAAACCTTATTAGGAGTAACCCAGTTCCGCATTTAGTGCATAGACCGATTCGAGTAGTATCTCACCCAGCGGAATGAATAGTTCGGGTGCTAAGTGCCAATTAATCTTGCACGTGGAGACCACAATTTCACTTGAAATTGAAATTAATGTTGGCCAATTGTCTCACAGAAGCCGTGTTAATTATACGCCTTGGGTTAATCATTTTAACACACCATTGATGACATTTGTGTATTATTTATCAAGAAACATCTTTTGTTTCACTCATTCGTTCCAATTTATCTTTCTTTGTATATGTCTGCATAAATATTCAGATTACAACATGCATTTTCTTTACTGGCGTTTATAATATGGCATAACATATATTATTTATTTTTAAGTAGAACTTATATGTTCTTGGAAGACCCACATGATAAGTGAAATACGTACATCCTAACATACATAAACTATTTATATACTGGTATAAATTATTTTATACTGTTTTTAATGTATACTGTAAAAAATGATTTATTATATTTGCGATGAATTTTTACGTGCATCTCTTGGTGGTATTTAATGACCTAAAGTGAGTTGTACAGCCTAGACATTTCGGTCAGGTCGGTGTTATTATATTGTAAATGATTCAATAAACTCCAGAACGTTTGCTTGAACATTTTGAAGTATTCTAGATTTAATGTTGTGAATAGAAAATAAATATAAAACATTGCGTAAGATCAGCAACATTAATTAACACAGTCGCATCTGTTTTAGTAATTTGTTTAATCCGAGTTACGCATTCAGTTGAAGACAAGACGCACGTAGGTACATGATGCATGATCTGTCTTGTACAAGATCTAAGGTTCGCTCTATTATTTTGTAACATGCTCCCGCACCAAATGTTTATGGGTACACATAACGGTTGTAGGAGTGCAGAGAGTTTCCTAACCTGATCACTTGTCCATATTCAGAATCATTACTAGTCGTGTGGGTTTCAGCAATGCCCAACAGTGCATCTCTGCAATATTCCAGTTTCAGTTAATGTGAATACGTTCACCTATTCTCCATCTGAAGATGGTACACTGGTATCCCACGGGGATCTGTTATAGAAGCTGAGCTCATCAACGTTACTCGCTTCATTACCATCAGTTGCTATGGTTATTGCCCTGTTTATGAACAGCAATGGTTTTCGGTCGCAATTTTCTACGTTTAATTAGATTGTTACGACGGTTAATTGCATTCAGTATGTTATTTTTTTTTGTACACGATTAAATGTTTGCGAAATTGTAATTAAGTTTTACATAAATTGTAATTAAATACTTATTGTTAGTGCGAAAATTTAAAATGTTTTCCTACCACGACAAGAGTATAATTAGACAGTTAATTTAAGAATACATATATTAAGTGTTGCATATATATTGTTAAAATATTCCTACTGATTTTTATTACATTGTAATAAGTAACAAAAAGGAATTATCTACACGAGAATCAGCTGATATCAAATTACTGTTGTGTCAGATATATTTAATCACATTCGTTAATTGTTTTAAATAAAAAAAATAAATGGAATAATCTTCAAAAACTTGTTATTCAATCTAAGTTTAAAATATTTTCTGTTAATTGGATTAGTATTTGTTATCCAATACAGTTTACTATGACATAATTTTAGTTTTAACATATTTGTTTCTGTTAGTGTAGTACTGTTGTCAGTGTTGGATCGCATATTTGTGAATTTTATTGTAGTGTTTTCAAGTGATTGCGAATTAGTTTCTGTCATATTATCGAACTAATTCATTTTATTTGCGCTATAACAAATGGTAAGCATCCTTGGTTCTTTAGAATTTATTTCTAAATTTATTTAATCAACCATTATGAATACAATAATTGTGAAATATGTAAAATGTATTTCATTATATTAGACTTACATATTACTGAATAAGATATGACTAGATAACTTGAATATTAAAAATGGTATCACATTAGCTCCACAAGGAATTAATAAATAAATAAATGTACGTGGTAACTTAATACAATGATATTTCATTGTTCTTGAAGTTTGACAAGTTATGGTACAACTTGTATCTGGTTATTCCTTGGTTACCACCGATCGAATCCACGGTATGTACTCGGATAATCGGGTGTAGAGACCTGGTAAGTATGGTCGTGCACAACCAATACCAGTTGACACCACTCCGACCACAATGACATGGTTTTCACTACCAACCATTAACGGACCACCGCTGTCAGCCTGTGGAATATACACCCACACAAATGTCAGCGGTAGAGTATTGTTCTACAATAAACGACATGATTTACCCAGCATGAATCGACTCCTCCTTGCTTGTGACCCGCACAGATTTGGCTGTCTTGGATTTTAGTCTTCTTTCCCTGTGATTTGTACCACTGTCTGCAAGTTTCTGTTCCGATTACGTTCACGTTAGCCTTCTGCAACACTGTCGCCCGTCCGCCTGCAAAGTACAATGCACATGATGCAATTTTTGCAAATATGTTTGCGAGACATTTGGCTGACGATTTTTTTTTGAATTGCCGCCAAAGATTCTTGATGCATTGTGGGTGTGTGTATGGAATGTGACAGTGCTAATCTTGTGCGTAGATCGTTGTTTGGTTAGATTCTTTGCTTATAATGAAATCAATGTGAATAATAATGTAAATATTATTGAAGCTTATAAGCATTTTAATCGGATTTAATAATAGATGAACATATTGCGTGAGGCATTGTTTTTAGTGCGTGTAATCTTTGTGAATATTCGAAAATAATCTGACGAATCTGCTCTAGAAACATATATTTCCAGTTACATCAGCGTCGATAACAAATGTCAGTGTGTTTACTATTTGTATTGATCGTTAACACATCGATAATATACCTATTTTTATGTCATTACTGCTTGAATCCGGATCAAGGTTAATATATAAATACACATGCTTAGAAGAAAGCAGTTTGAAAGTGATACTTATTATATAATGTTCATTCTTTTAAAAGAGACACTTTTTTGCGAATGTGTTGCTGAATTGAAGTTATATTTTTTGCTCATTAAGATGAAAGTGAACCTTGACATATATATGATATTCGGTTGCTTGTTTAGTAAAAAAAAACATTTTGCGGTTGTAAATTATTGTGGAGCTCTCCATACAATTTAACATTTAAATGATTCTCAACTTGCATAAAACGATTTCGGAGAAAATGTATTTTTTGTAACTGATAGCTGGTCCCGGGGATAATCACTTATTGGTATATTATGTATTTTCTCCTGTAATTGCTTACCTTTTTGTGTGTTCTCGTTGAGCCAACCCCAGCCTGCTACGGTCGCAATGGAGTTGTCGAATTTGTTGTACCCGGTTTCACCTAGCCCGTTAGGCAGACAAGCTGGTAGTACATTGTCACTCCACTGGATACTCTTGACAAGTTCAAGTACAGCCAAATCATGGCTCACTCTGTCACATCTGTATAGGGGATGCATTGTTATATCTTTTATTCGCATTTCATACGAATTAGAACGTTTGCCATTGGTTAAATCGTGTTGTCCCAGGGTTATCCTGAGTTGTTGTGCTTGAATTAAGTTTGTACCACTGAAAATAAACATTTCAAATAGGTATTAAAACATTGAAAGTGTTAGAAGTCAGGCGATTCGGCCAAAAGCTACTAAAAGAATCTCGAATATGTCCAATTTAAGAAGCAAATTAAAACACGATGCGATTTAAATATCCGAATATAGAATCGTCCTGATATATTTGCGGTAATTATAATACCTACCTGCACATGCAATGGCCCGCAGTGAGTACAAAGTTTTTACTAAGAACGGAACCTCCACAGAAATGTCCTCCACGTCTTGTTACTGACACAAGCCAAGGATACTCGCCAGGATTAGCGTCCTGTCCTCCTACAACTTTGCCCGTTCGACTTCGCATAGTTCCGCAACTTGTATCAGCCACTACAGGACATAAACAACAAACTGAGCATAAAACATTGAAGCTCTCTTTTAAATACAAATTATTACATTGTTAAATGACATATTGCCGGCGGGCTGTGAATTTTAAACATAGAAAGTTATTATATTATTGGCGGGATGCTACAGTTACATTATTTCTCTCCTAAATTATTTTATTTTAAATTATGCACTTTGCATTTAAATATAGCAAAATAAAATGCTAGGGTACAATATTAATTATCCACGCAAATGTATTAAAATGATATAGGTGTACTTACAATTGATCATTGCAAATCCTTTGGACATTATTATAACTACAATTAAATAAACGACAAGACACTTCATTATGTTGTGTTAAAAAATTGCACTGTACAAAATATACCAAAATGTACCGATTGCGATTGAACACAAGGTACAATATTACAAACTAAACTTGACGGGCTGAAATCACAATTGCAATGACCATAAAATATCGTTTATATATTATTGAAATGTCCATTGTCGTCAGGGTAGGGGCTCGTGCCCCACCTGTATTTCTGGCGACAATTTGCATCTCAGGGTGGGCCCCACAGTGATACGCACAACAGTTCACCTTGGCGACATGCAAGGACGGATTTGTGTTTAAGCTCACAATCCAAACACCAATATAAACATTGCACATTGCAACACAAGGTCACCTATCGGTTTTCACACTAAGTTATTCACTGCCATTGAAAACCGTCTCCATTTCGGATTACGACTCGATAGCTATCGGTAATTGCTACAAATTATCGAATTAGGTTGTTCTATATTTTGAAATAATGTCAGGAAATTAACATATATGTATTCATAATGAGAGCGGGTCGTTAATGTTTTTTTTTGTCATTAGCAATAATTTAATTTATTCATTCGTTTCATTATTAGTTTATTAGTTGTTACTTTGTATCTATTTGTGGACAATTCTGTAATATGTATCAATTTATTTTAATTTTATGCTATTGTAATTTACGAAAATGTTAACTTATAAATGATAATATTAATTTTCTTTTGTATTGTTAAATTAGAATATACAGTAATGCATATCAATGATTGAATATCTGTTATTAAGTAATATATATATATATATATATATATATATATATATATATATATATATATATATATATATATATATATATATACAGTAAAACCTGTTTTTGTGCGGTGGATAGGGACCGCATAAAAGAAATCGTACAAAAAAATATTCGAAAATTTTATAAATTCTTACATATAATAAACAACTTTGTACGATATACTGCCTAAAATTTTTTTATGCGGTGGATAGGGACCGCATAAAAAAAGTCGGACTTAGAAAATACATCAATGATTTATGAAATAGATGGGAGAATGCTTTCAATTAAATAAAATAACTAAATTAGACCTAAAGAAATTGTAAAATATTTAATTTTTCATTGTACATATATATGGAGAAGTTTTCAAATTATACGTTAAATAGTTTGCTGCTACTCGTCGTAATCCAAAAAATAAATAAAATAAATGAACAGAGCATCGCGAAATCCAGATACATCGTTGTCAAAGAGACCACGTAATCAGAGTTCGTCCACAACATGTATATGTACATTGATAGGAAACATTAAATTGGTGCTAACGCCGCTAAGATTCATATACCGCATAAAAATAAATCGCACAAAAAAAATCGTACAAAAATAAAATCGCACAAAACCAATCGCACAAAAACAAAATCGCATATAAAAGGACCGCACAAAAACAGGTTTTACTGTATATATATATATATATATATATATATATATATATATATATATATATATATATATATATATATATATATATATACATATATATATAATCACTGAGATACGCTGATATCCAGTTGACAATTTCACAGCGTGAACAATCTGCAAATTTCACTTTCGTCTCGTACAAATCTCATTAATACATTGCCACGTGCCTCTGTACTCGGAACCTGACCTGAACTAAATCGTAATCTAGTTCTTCCAAATGTATTTCAAGGATAACCGATTCTATCAACTAGGTAAGTTCATTTTTTAAATCTGCATTTCTTCTTTGTATCATGGACAGATCTATCTTGTACAGGGCGACCTGCTGTGACACGTAACACTGTGCGTTAATAGTTATTATCTACATTGTTCTGCATTGCCACTGCTGTTGCTGTTTGTGTTGTGCGAAATGTGTGTCATTAAGTCATTGTCAAAGCGACCATATAGATATTGTTGCGTTACACGCTTACAGATTAGCATATAATGACAGAGGCTCGCCCAGGCTCGCCTGTCTATATAAACGTTGCGATATATTTTCAACGTCGACCGTGAAACTTTTATCACTCACCTGATAGTGGGGAAGGTCATTACCGAGGCAATGAAAATTTATTTTTCGAGGTTTGATTTTAGCAGTTTCGAAACTTGAGGCCATACTGATAAAATATTTATTGTTATTTGTCATTGTCATTGATTTTATTATTCTTTTTAATTTTAATGTAATGTGAAATAGAGGATTTGTTTCTTAAATTGTATTAAACGTCAACGATTTGGATTTCCTAAACCCATACAAATTTTCTTGGAACCTATACAAATAATAATAATATATTCTTTGATAGATGGTTATTAATGTATCCCTAGAAAAAATAACTAAGAACTAGAATTCGTATATTTTGGGAATATTATTATTAGTCATGGCTTCATAATGAGATGGATGTATAATTGGTGTGTATGCAAGGTCGTGTGGACAATTAGAGTAAGACGATACGGTGTGTGCATATTATTATTCCAAATGCATACGGGAACAGTATGTATAAGTGCATATTAACCAATCACAGGTTGCATTTCATATTAATAATGTAACTATGACAGAGTGACTGCAGTATATGGGTTTTGAGGCTTTCTTCTTCCCTACCATGCACTAGTCAGTTATAGTGCACAACTGTTTCACTGAAATTCTTGCAATCAGTGCAAGTCTACTTTAATCTTTAATTCATTTAAACACAAGTTCATTTAGGATGAATTATTGTTTAAGTTTAATGCATAATTTACTATTAGTTTCATCCTTTTTATATGTGTAATCGTATTGAACTTTTGATTTCAGTTAAATAATAATAATTGACGAGTAAGAATATTTCTACATTTCAATAGCAAGTTGAAGAAGGTTTTGTGTTAAGGATTGTGCGGAAATGAAAACAAGCTATTTATTATGTTTTTTTGTCACTGTATTATGAGCATTATTAATAATAATCATAAGACATCATAACAATATACAGAGTGAGGAGAACTTACACACATTATTATAGTTATTGACTGGACATATCATTAACAATTTCAATGCTGGACGACACCATCAATCAAATGAACTGAATATATTTAAATTCACACGATCTACGTCGACATAATAGTATTCTCAAAGGCAAAACATAATCACGGTCCATGTTTACTTGACATCCTGCGCAACACAACAAGTACATATGTATTGAGTATGTTATGTAGTAGTTAACAAGTATTATGTTCCATAACTCTCATTACAAACATCGGCTTAGCACCCTCTCGTCTCATCATATAATTATAGATACCATAGATAGTAATGTATGTATATACACATGTGTTTCATTTATCAGGTTAAATCATGTCTGTATAACTTTGTAGTTTGGTTAACAACCAAATAACAAATGAATGCATATCTAAATGAATGATTGTTAAACACAGTGAATGTCTATTCGCTAACTCCAGTAGATAAATTTTCAAATGAACAATGTGTTTGAGATGTCCTTATTATTAAAATCTTCATGAGAATACAACAATGGGGCAGTACATATATGGCTGATTCGTTTCATTACATTCTTTTATACATTATGTACATGGGAAGGCACTTTTAATAGAAAAATGTTCATCATTCACGTGTTTGGCAATAATTGGAAGGAGATTTATATGTATATATATATTTATATGTTCACATATGCTACCATATTTACACACTAGAATTCTCATTATCAGAATAATACTGTCATCATCAGTACAACAGCTGGAAAATAAATTATACAGACACATACCTAACTAACGCGCATTAGTTTTGTGTGATTTTACGCAAATATTTTAACGACACTTTCATTAATTATGTTTTATTAATTTGATTGCCTAACTACTTACATTGTTTAAATTTCGTTAAATAAGGCATGATTTGAACAAATATTCGCTACAAATAGAAATGTTCTGAGTTTGGGAATAAGGATTCAATGTAATGGAAATATATGATGCGAGGTTCTTCAGTAATTATTTGCTGGATATTACCCTATTTGTCCGATTAGATAATTAAATCAACAACAAATCACTAAATCGCGTATATAATTTGTGATCTAGTTAGTAGTTAATAAGAAAATAATAATAATAAACCGTTTAATCTTTTTTATTGAAAAATTACAAAATTATCGATAAAATTATAAACAAAATAATATAAGTAATAACTAAAATTAAGGTATTCTGCACAAATGAAAAAAAAAAAACACTTAGATTTACACACAAATTATAAATTATACAGAGGCATAGACGATTAAAATATAAAAGTAACTTTGGTTGTTCAAATCGACTAGTAAAGGCATTGTAATATATTTCAATACATCAATCATAAAAAAATAAACTAAAACGACTTTTGGATTCTACAAAGAAACAATAAAAAAAATGCTGACCTTTTTTACACACAAAAATATATTAATTTTTCAAATAAACAAAAAAGAAATTTACATATACATTCCCGGTCAAAAATGACCACTTTTTATTAAAAAAAATATGTATATAAACTAAGAAGTATTAAATATTTTTATGTACACAAGATCACAAGAAATTTGAGATAAATTTAACAAATATTTTATAAACTATATGTTAATGAGTATCTTTAGAACAATATAAACAAGTTCAATGTGGCCACAGGTTATTGATTGATTGATATTCTACTAACATGTATAGGGAATGAGAGAGGTTGAGGAGTGGTGGAAGCGTGAGAGAGCAACCTAATACTATTTGTTTTAGTCATCTACAAGTAGGTATGATGGAAACGTCACGTCATTATTAATAGTCTGCATGTATGTTTGATAACATAATTATAATTACCATCAGACCAAAGAATGCACATTTCCCTCTCGTAATTACAATCGGAGTTAGTTTTTGATCATTAACAGACTTAAATATTATTAATTACAAAATTTTTAACCTAAAATCACATGAATATTTTGAATATTGAGAATGTTTCTTATTATGTATATATGTATATATTAAATGTTTGGGAATTTCAGTATGCAAGTATCTGTACATAAATGCAGTCTTTGTTTAAGCTTCGTAGATGTCTCACTTTATAACTGGAAGTTCTCTAAGAGTGACATAGTAGGAATATCCACAACGTCAGAGTTGGTTACGGACGCACAGAGAAAACACTCAACAAATATCAGTCACTTCAGTCTCTTCGTTCACTGTTCAACGTTTGTTTAGTCACTTGTCGCTGATGCTGATGTCTCGGCGAGAGTTTATACCAAATGTCCTTCTTGCTCGTTAACACCGTATCCATTGCCGAATGTGCTCAGCTCCCGTTTTTGCGCTAACGTCTGTGCCTGGAGGATCTGCTGGTTCTGGCTGGTGTTGTGCAGCACATCCGGTGGTACGACGACGCCACGCTGGTGTCGCAACAGTGACCCGTTGGCGGGTAGCGGCGGTGGCGAGGGTGCATGCTGGTGTGCGTGGTGTGGATGAGCAGGTACAGGCGGATGCGTCTGATAATCTAACGGCGGGGGATAAGACAAGTATCTGTCCGACATGTTATAGTAAGAACCGTCAGCCGGTGGCGCGGGCGATGGGGCGCTAATATACGATGATTTCGCTGGAAAATACAACACTGATTTAAACTTTCGTTGTTTTAAAATAGCAGTAACGGTAAACCTAGAAGTGTTAAATAGTTGTTAGTAAAAACAACAAACGTGCATTCACAGAACAACATGCAGAACATTATATATTGTTAGTGATAGAATCGACTGAATTGTGATGACACATTTTCATATTGGATTATAAATGTGCTGAGTTATCAGATTTACTAGGTGAGATTTCAGGGTACTTTCTTCTAAAAGTTATTTTACAATTACCAGTTAAAAACTTTGTAGTGAGATTTTAATACATGCATAGTTATTCACAACATCTTAAGCATGAATAATATATTTACCTGACATGGTGCCAGGATACTGTAGATTCTGATCGTCCCGTGTCCTGTTTCTCTCGAGTGTGTGTGAATGTGAGTGGGTGTGCGGCAGGGTATGAGTCTTGTGTGCCATATTCGGTTGCATCTGCATCTCGTAACCCGGATATATCGAGTACGAGCCTGGATAGTCGGGTTGATCCATCAGGTACGTGCTTGCCGCTTGTTTTCTACCCTCATCCTGTAAACAAGTTACATAACTGGTTAGTTACACCAGAAGCTGACAGAGAGCTATTTAGTAAATTAGTAAGAGTTAGTAAAAAAAATGTGCTTACAACATAATCGGCATTGCTTCCTTCATTACTATACGTTTCACTCTTTTCACTTACAGAAGACAATGTTTCGCCTGTGACAGTGTCATTGTAACTGCTCGGCGCGTACATTTCAATCGTGGCTGATTTGCTGCTCTGGCCGCCTTGCTCTACAAAACAAGACATAGTTCACTATTAGTTCACTGTTTTCCCACCGCATACATACAGTAACAGTACATAACGAGGGAAATGTATAGAAAATAAATCATAACGAAAATTACCTTTGACCCGTTTCGCACGTTTTTTCAGTATACAACCGGCAACCAGGCCGATGTTAATAAGTAACAAAATAACGCCAATAACTGAAACGCTAATAATAACTACTTTCGGCAAATCCTGTTTCTCCAACAAATCCTCCGGGATCATTTGTTTTATTTCGCCGCCATACTCTAGGGAAAACAAATAACAAAAAAAAAAGAATAAATAAATGTTTTTACCTGCTAAACGTTTTTTCGAACGTCTATGCAAGCAGCAACCAATAAGCAGTACATTCATGAGGATTAGTGCGGTCCCAACGATCGTGCCAATTATAATCAGTACACCAGGAAACTCTTTGTATCCCTTATCGTCCGAGCTGGGCGAGTGAAAAGACGGCGGTACCTTGTCTGATTGTGATATTAATGTGTGTGAGTGTGTGCGAGTGTTTGTTAGTAAGCGAAGATTTGATCATGAAAAAGAGAAATGTTAATATTAGTAATTACAGCATGTTAATCATTTGTTCACTATAACTATACGCATCCACAGAATGGGACACAATTCTATAGATTGTTATCAAGAACAAAACACAAGCCAGTACCAATCAATATAAACCATATACAAAGCCATATTATTCCATTATTACCAAGTAAAACAATGTAGATTAGTTGTCAGATGTATAAGGACTTACTTGAGGTTTTCGCCGTTACTAAATCCGGCAAATATTTACTTGATCCTAATTTGTTCATGGCCATAATTGAGAAAACGTATTCCGTATCGATAGCGAGACCTTTCACTGTAAATCGTGATGAATTGTATGGCAAAACATCGACATATTTGTATCCTTCATCGGTAGTTTCCCTATTACAAAAAAAATAAACATTAATATCCTTGCAACATGTTACATAATAAGCATCTCTGTCGTTAAATAAATGAACATAGTGTGTGCATTGTACCTGTATCGTATCCTGTAATTCGCACGCATTCCTCCATCAAATCCAGGAATCCAAGTCAAAGTGACGGATTCATGAGTAACGTTCCATACTGTTAGATGATCTGGAGCATCTGGAGATGACGTTACCTCCAATCGTGGGGAAGTAGTTGAGAATCCTAGTTCATTTCGTGCTACACACTCGTAATTTCCGTAATCAGAGGACGAGACATGCGTGATAACAAGTGTAGATTCCGAAGTCAATGCGTCCAACTATACAAATATGAATAGTTATAGATTTTGAATTTAACTACTTGTAAGTATGATTTGTATACCTGTCTATAAGAAGTGTAATATTTGCCGGTACTATTAGCAATTATTGGTGATCCGTTTCGTGACCAAGTGTATCGTGCTAACGGCGACGCTTTGCTTCTGCAAACCAAGCGTCCACTATCGCCAGCATCACTCGCAAATTTAGTTAACCCTGGCGTGATTTCTAACTCGGGCTTATCTGTAAAAATACAAGACGTTAAATAAAATGTTAGTTAGTTGTATTAGCGTGACACGGAACACTGTAGTTTTTTAAATTAATACACATACGTTTCACAATCAGTAAAACCTCTCGAATTGTTTGATTTCCAATTCCGTTATTGACAACGCATTGGAAATTTCCCAAGTCTTCTCTCGTCACGCTACCGATTCGGAGATACGATGTACCATTCTTGTCATATGTTATCATAGTTTTAATATCGAAATCTGGATAATTTTCCCGTCTCCACGTAATCGTATCATCATTCAATGGATTGCCTTCGGCGGTACAGGATAAAGTTGCATCTTCTGACGGGTTTATAATAACATTTTGGCTAACCGATTTAATCGTTGCAGGATCTGAGAAAAATAACACGTTTAGCGATAATGGAAATTTAAATTTTTGACAATCATATACTTACATTCCACGCTGATATTAATGCTGATCATTGTGCTACCTTGAGAATTCAACGCTTCACACGAGTATGTACCAGCATCGTGTCTAGTTAGTTTCGTTATATTCAGAGTCGCACCGTCCGATATTATTCTGTCTTGTACAGTGCTTGATGAAGACGGTGTAATTGGCAGGCCATCTTTGATCCACGTGTACGCGATATTAGGTGGATTACCATCAGCTTTCAATGATATAACTAATGGTTCGTTTTCTATGCCAATGGTTAATTCTGCCATTTGTTCGAAAACGGGTTTATCTGTACAAAACAAAAATTGTTTTAAAATTGTCAAACCGTTATAAATAAGATACATCTATTTGCGTCCTACGGCACGTCAAACGAGAATTATTCTTAATAAACAATTAATGTACATGCTAGTTTATACAATCACCATTTGTGTAATTGTGTTGATTAATGTAATACAACTGAGAGGTACATGCTGATTAATTTATATAGTGCAATTGGCAAATTGGAGCATCCCCTCGAGTGCCGGGTAGATTGCCGTACAGTTAAGTAATCAATTTAAGTTTCAATTCACTTACACAATACTTGCAGCGTAATCGCATCATGAACACTCCTTTGTAAAGCCTCATTGGTCGCTTGGCACGTGTACACGATGCCATTTAATTCTTCCGTTATGTTCAGTTTCATTTCAATCGTTGATATCTTGCCACCATGTAACCCCGGTTTGGTGGTGTTAAATAAACCTTGCACCGGGATTCCCTCACGCCACCATGATACACGTGCCGGTGGATTACTTGAACTAGAATCACAAGTTAACGTGGCCAGTTCATTCGGTTTGAATTCGGCTGGTTCTCGTCGAATTTTCACGTGATCCGGTGCAACTGAAATTGGAACAAGATGTTCACAACCATGACACAAGGACAACAAGGACGGTGCAGAGTTCAACAAGTCAAGTGGAACTTACATTGGACACTCATTGTAACAGTTTCAAAGAGAGGAATTTCCGTTGCGGAGTTGGCCGCCTCACAGCGATACCTCGCCTCGTTGTCTGTCACATTGGTTAATATTGTAATCTCGGCCGAGACTGATTTCTCCGTGGTTTTCACAACAGAATTTATTTTCTTGTCGTTCTTGTACCACGTGAGTGTCGCTAGTGGATTGCCGCCGGATGAGACGCAGGACATTTTCTGTATGGTACCAGCTGCGACACTTGTACCTTCCATGTATCCATGAATAATGGGAGCTCCTGGAGGATCTGTGCAAATAAATCGCATTGAAATCTCGTTACGAAAGCCTTGTTTTCAATTTAAACTTACAAAGTACGTTGATGGTGTGCGTGCTAACAACGTTCTCCGTTAATTGCATGTTTAATCCGTGACATATAACAACGAGAGATCTTCTATTCGGCTCCACTATGGCGGTAATATTGGAGGTAGTGATCCAGCCACCTTCGGGTGACACGACTGTCCTTGAGGTGGCATTTCGCATTTGTTTGCCCGCTACCATCCATTTTATTTCCGCAGGGGGATTGCTGTTTGCCGTCGAACATGTGAGGGGTACGGGATCGCCTACTCGTGCTTCTGTGGGGCCCGATATTGTTACATGTGCCGGGGAAACTACAAGGAAAGAAGAAGAAGAAATTATTTACCATCCCGCTGCACTGCATACAGTCAGCAGTACGAAATGATGTGTCGTGTGTACTTACAGAGTACGGATAAGTCGATTTCTGTCTTCAATGGTTTCGTTGACATAATGTTGCTGGCTTCGCATTTGTATCGTGCCTTATTATCGCTTGCATCGGCTGTGAATGTGTACACATTCTCCGATACACGGCCAGCGGTACGGTAAGCCATCCGTATTTGCTCGCCATTTTTGTACCAGATTAACTGTGCGGGAGGATTACCACCCCGGCTTCTGCAAATTAACTCCACCGTTTGACCTCTACGGATCGTTTCACCCTCTGTGTAGCCCTCGATGTATGGTTGCCCCGGGGGATCTGTGTGCACAACATTCATTGATAATGACAGCCAGTCCAACGATGATTAAACTATCGTGAGCTAGAAGTACATCACATATACACTCCCGCCATGTTAATATTTTATCAACTGACAGATCCAATGTGGAACTTAAAAAGAACAGTCGCACTTGTTACGAAACAAATTTGTTTGTGTAGTGTTTTCTTTTTCCTAACGTGGAGAGGTGAATTGAGAACAACATTTGTAATTCACAGCGCTACTCTCTGACCAAACTAATACGGCAAACTCATTCGGTATGCTGTAAATAATTAATTCGCCAGCGTTAAGATGAAACAACTTACATAGCACGCTAAGTTGTACAGTGGTTCTCATGGGCATATCCGCCGGTAATGCCTCGTGTCTCGCTTCACAGGTATAGTCTGCGTAATCGTCTTCCGCTGTCGGTTTCAGTGTAATCCGAGACCATACGTCATATCTTTTGGCTTTCCTCATGCTACCGGGTACCTCTTTCACCTGGTCCTCACGTTTGTCTGTAGAATGGATTCTATTAGCAACTACTACAGCTCAGTATGAATACACTTGAGTACTTACCGATATTCAACTCCACATTGCCCCGGAACCATACAACTTTGGCAGCAGGCTTTGAATTTCTAACATGACATTCCAGCCGCAGTTCTTGGTTTTCTTTGATTTCTATCTTGGAACTTGCAGGATGTTCCACTATTTCCAGTGACGATGGAGGTGCTGCGAAGGAAATGAAACAAATGAACATGGTGAATTATTAATTTCAGTCTGTATTAAAATCAATGCAAACATTGTTTATTTGCCAAGAAACATGGTTCTAATTAAGTACATCACGAGGTTGGAGAGAACTTGTATCGTTATACTGTTTTAATGATTTTATATACTAAAATAACGTTGTTGAAAGCGTAAGAAATTTAATCCGTGTTTCATTAACCATGCGAAATGGCAAGAGTGTATTCGTCTCGTCCTGGGCGAATGAAAGCTCGTGTGCGCCTTGAATAAAGCTGTAGATCGAAGCTGCAAGTTCGCTGCCGTTCCATTTTGAGCAAATATTTATCTTTCTGGTGCTTCTGTCGATATAGCATAAACCAAGTAAGTACCATACACCACTACTAGTAACACTGGCGTTGCTGAAGGTACGTGTTGGAAATTGCCAACCACACTGCACCCAGTGCATTAGTTGGGGTACTACAGTATGGAAGACGTGCGGGACAATTTAGGTGCAGTCCGAATGTTTGTCCCGGTTTTCATCTTGAGGTTCCGCTGTCTGAGGTGGCGCGGAAACGTGTACGAACTTCGGTCAAAGCATCTGCTGGCTCCCAGCCAAATGATACAGCCTGTCCGGATTTTCCTTCGTGGATTTAAGTAAATGAAATTACTTATCATCAGCAGCAGAATGATGCTACAGTGCTGTGATCACGTTCTCTCGGTACGCCTATCACGGAAACACGGTAAACAAAATCCATTTTTATTTTGTGTATTTCGCTTATTGCGTTCCGTGGACGCGGATGGTGTGACGCAATGCGTCTGTGGTCGTCGGCTTCGGCACTGGAATTGCCCGCCACATACCGCAATGTTCCCGTGCTGGTTGTTACTAACGATACCTAACGAGGTCGCACAACACCACCCCGGCTTAGCTGTCTGCTATATTTCAGATTAAAAACGACCTGGGAAACATCAAATGGAAATAAAGTAAACATGATATATGTACATATCGTCGAAAAACGGGCGAGAACGTGATTGAACATGTTGCTGATAAAAAAAAAAGAATTGTCTGCATACAAAAAGTCATTGAATTCCTTTCAGTGTCAAATTTAACAGGCGGTATTAATTCCCAACTACAATGCAGTAATGTGAATGTGTGTGTGTGTTTTTTTTTTGTATTTATTGCAAGGTAATATGGGAAGCGTTGTCGCAGTTATTCAACGGGAACAAAACGTTTTTGTTCGTTGGATTTTATGCAGGCCACGTTGGCCATTGGACAGAGTCTGTGACAGGGGAGTTCGTTGCGATGAAATCAGTGTTTGCGGGTGCGTCCTAATTGCAAACACGTTCACAAACAACAGTTTAATATTTAATGATGAATCGTAAAAACTGGAGGAGAGTTGTTCGCGCATGTCCTCATAAACCGCGTTGACAAAAGTGTATTCAAACAATATCAGAGCAGAGCATATTGTCACCGGCCCGGTACCATTACAAACAGCGAATAAATTTCACCGAATCGCGAATTGAAAACATCCAAGGATGATAGCCGAACCTCTCGGTATTATGTACGCGGAATTACAAATTTTATGTGTGAAGAGACCACCACCCCTCTATTCCTGAACACGAGCAGCATTTACGGGGGGCAGTAGAACACACACACACACACATACTGGGTACAGCAGTGGCGTCCGTCTAAACGAGGGGTCAGTGTGGACGGTGTCCAGTATAAATATTAATCAGCAGGGGTTAGTTTACTCGCTGGAACATGTAAATATTTTGGAAATTGTACACTCGCCCTGTTTACCGGAAGCACCCTTCAAGGTAGAGTTTCAAATTGTTTAATATTATTCAGAGCATTCGGGCTCGAATATAATTGAATATTTAAAAAGTTTAGTGTCAGATTCAATACATGATTGTATCATCCCACCACTTATGGTGTATACTTTGTTAGTATATAACTGGATTAACTTCAGCATACGGATGATGCAGCAATGTAGTTAAGCGTATCGAGATGGTCGATGTATACCGGCCTTAAATCTACGGCTATAAACTAAACTTTTTAATCCCGTCAAAGAGAGAGAGAGAGAGAAAAAACGGCGAAATATTTCGACGCCACTGAAGTGAGTTCCTTAGAGGGATCAATTTTCGCACATATCTCCCAAGCGACTCTGCTCTCTCCTTGAATCCGATTTATTCGAATCTATTCAATGCATCATCTGTTTCGCTAACCATAAGCCGAGAACGTGCAACGTCCTCTCGATTCTTCCGTCCATCCCGTTCACCCAGCTTCGATGCATTCAGCAGAACTCCGACGAAGAAATAATTAATTCGGCAAATACGCGTTTGAATTTTTAATTGCGAACCTCCGAGTCTTTTGAAGTGCACTTCGTGTCTCGGTTTTATTAAACATCAAGTATCCAAGGCTCGGGGTCCGCTCGACACCATTGTTTCACTACGATTCGTAAAAAAGAAAATTAAAAAGAAATCATTTTCTTCTCCATAGAACGAAGAATTGCATGCGGACCAGCTGGACTGGCTAAGCTGAACCAGCAGTTCTTTTCTCGAAGGGGTTACGTTTCGTAATTATAAAAAGGGATACAAATTTTATCACAGAAAGGATTACGATTTCGCCAGTTCAATAAAAGTTTCCAGAAGGGTGGAATTCAGTATTCTGTTCACGAACTTACAATGTGAAAATGTGATGCTGCATTTATAAAACAGCTAACAGGGATACTGTGTTTTATACAATGATGGATCCGGAACTATCACCGCAACAATCCAGACGAAAGAAAGGAAAAAAGAAACTGTACGTTTTGTAAATAATTGAGCTTATTCCTCAGGCTGACATAAACTAAAGTGGTGCCCATATGCAGCCATCTTTCGCACCTTCCGGAAAGTGTATTTTATGGCCAGATCTAAAATGATGAATTCCGTTTATTTCTCGGACGCTTTAAAACGTACATTACTTTAGTTTCTTGTTTTTTAGTGGGTCCTCGGGCCAGCCACGGCGAAACAGTGAACCGAGTTGGCGGTCCAACGCGGCATATATTTTCATGTCGGGAGTTTTGGGATGTAAAAGTTGTTTAAAACTGAAGAGCGTAGCGAAAATAGCTCCCACGTATTTACTGTAAAACTTTGCATAATTCAGACCAGCACATTACGGTTTTAAAACGGTGCACATGCATATTAGCAGTGTTTTACGAGAGCGACCGCGACACGACGCGTTTAAAACACGGAAAATGAAATTCTATACGGCATGCTGGTGCCCTCATGAACGTTCTGCAACCGCTACTCATACATACACATAGAGAGCAGTAGAGCCACCCAACTATACATTGCCCACTGACAAGTAGCAGCCCTATTAAACTGGTTAAGACATGAGTGCAATTATATATCACGTAAGAAAATATATCTCATTATGATGGTGGTAAGGGTGAAGAACATTCTCTGCTTGCTTGCTACGGCTCTTGCTATTGTTGACAGAGTATTGGTCTAGACACGGTTAAACGGGTGTTGAACTTCTCGTGTAATGGATACACTGTGACGAAATTGAAAGCTTACGAAAGTGTACTCGAGAAAAAATTTGAAATATAGTGCTCCATTCTGCGGAGATTATATGAAAGAGTTTGAAATGAAATGTTCATGTACGAACGTACGTATATTTAAGGATACGAAAATGAAAATCAGTTTTGTTTTCGTGTAAGCAACAGCTGATCAGGATTTCGACGTTGCTGTCAATTTATGTATATTACTTGAGTCAGTATGCGGTGCACGAGTTCGTTTCGGAAATTACGGAATCGCAATAAATAAAAGCGTAATTCTGCATTCAGTTTACGTCCGTGACAGGGTAGAGGAAGGGGGTGGGTGGGACAAACGGCTCATTCGAACACGGACAATGATAGTTCGCGCGTGCAAGCGACGAAAACGCGCACCGCCACCAAGTGTTTCAGGTGATCTGTCACATGCGCTCTCTCCGCCAGGTGTCTTCTAATGCCCGCATTCGGGGAGATTCATGTGATGTACGTGATCTAACAAGTACTCGTGGGGTCGCTGCCATCCATACATACATGCATGCAGGCTTGAACAAGCACCAATGTGAAGCAATACTGTTGCTATTACGTACAGGTATCTCTACTATCCTTCCGAAACCAATTCATTTACTGCTCATTACTCTTGTACATCGGTGAACGTTATAAAAAATTGATTTTGATCAATTGCTCAAGGATCAGAGGCCAGCCGAGGGAGAAATGGATGAATGAAGGGCACACGTAGCCGGTACAATCCATTAGTGGTACTGTAAGAATTTGGCTACCTTGCTACTGGTTTCTTTACGTTTCGGTAAGGTTATTAACACTCGTGAAATGTGGCACAAGATGAATACTAAGACAAAGTTGCTTTTAAACCGAACATGGACTTCTCTCTACGTTCTGCATAGTTGTTCCAACGTTTATCGGACAATTTATGACTGTGAAAAAAACTTGGGCGGAAATTTGTGAAGTGCCGGCCGCTATCTTCCATCTGAAGGAAGAGGATCCGGCCGGAATGATGAGATACGCGAGAGGAGTAAACTCCGCACTCTTTGTGTTATTCTTATACGCGTTCTTTCTTACGACGACGCTGCTGATGCTGATGACGCTGACGAGGCTTCGTCGTTGTCGAGTTTTGTTTATAAAAGTTAACAAAGACATGAAACATTTAACTGAATTATTTGTTTTAACGAATTTCCTCCAAAGAAAATAACTTTGTAAATATAATTGAAGAAAGTTTAATAGAGAGAAATTGACACAGTTTGCGAGCAGAAAATTTCAGTGCTAAGAATTACAGTTAACAAAACATTTTAATCAAAAGTTTGAGGCGTGCGTTTAGTGTTTTGTTCTCGCACTTGGACGAAGAACTGAAGAATATATCGAGTGCAGTGAGGTAGCGAGAACGCCATGTTATATGGATAACAAAGTCTATTGGATGGGGGGAGGGGTCCTCTGATACAAAACAAAAAAGACTGAGTTCGTGCCAATTTATAGTTGTGTCGTTTTTAACCCTCTTGCTGCGAATGGAGATTTTAATCGCTTTATATCTTTCCGTCTTCCGCTCTGTCAAGCGAAAGAATTTTCTTCACTGCTTCACTCTTTGTCGCCCATCAAATGCGGGCAGGCTCGTGTTGGGCGTTCATTTAAGACGCTTGCTTTTCTAATGAATTTTTTCTGTCCAATGTTGACGTAGCGCTCGCGTCGTTATCAAGTTTATAATTTCACGCGACGCTTTTATATAAAAGGGTATCGTCACTGTTAGTACATGGGTAGATGCGAGAGACACATTGTTATTTGTACACATTGTTTTATTTTCAACTGAAACACTGGAAGCGGACTGATTGGTCTGGTCTCGTCTCGTCCGGGCTGGGAAACTGAACGTTCAGATATACCTTGAGTAATTACGCGTCAGGCTAATGTTTTAACACATGCCAGTGCGGTTTCCACGCTTTGGACGTGTGTAGAATTTATAAATGTGGTGCCCGATGGCTTTTATTCGAATGATGGTACACACAGTACAGTAAGGGGTACTTACAGATGACGGAGAGATTTGCGTTGGCCCGTATGGCCTTGTTGAAGCGTGACGGTCCAACTTGACACTGGAATTCAGCGTCATCCTCCAACGATGCATTGCTTATCCGTAAATTGAATACGCCATGTTGTCGATTACCGATCACAGAGTACCTCGGGAATCCAGGTATGACCGCATTGAAACCTGTACAAGGACAAAGATATTCGTAATTCTGTAAATATACCCAGAGAATAGTGGATAAGTAAATACTGGTGGAGGGAAAGGTAACATTGAATGTCAATTTACACGAGTCGGATGTTGAAGAGAATCAATAGTACAGAGACTTTTACTGTTTATTGGATCAAATGTCGTTCGTTGTGTTCACCGTTAGACACAGTGCAAACGGATTTCGTATTTGCGCCCCGAGTAAGTGAGGTTAAAATGAAAGAGACGATTTCGACTGATGTATTCCAATGTTCATTACATTCGCAATTTTCATTACATTCAGTCAACAGTTGTGAGTTGGTACTTGGAGGAGGTGAAATCTCCCGAGGTCAAAGCGCGATGGTGAACGAGTAAATAGTAAATGATGTTCTTCGATTTCGTAACGAATAGCATTTGAATATGCAGAGTGCAAATGGTAGATTAAATAGTCGTAAAAATCAAATAAACCGTTTAACTATCGCAAATGATGTTTCGCGGATGAAACACCCATCTA
This sequence comes from Carabus problematicus, assembly GCA_963422195.1. Taxonomy (NCBI): domain Eukaryota; kingdom Metazoa; phylum Arthropoda; class Insecta; order Coleoptera; family Carabidae; genus Carabus; species Carabus problematicus. Next base: position 1,613,282 of record OY728580.1, on the reverse strand, counting down.
GTTGTTATTGATCATTTGCAATTGTAGACGGAAAGACCGATAGACTTCTGACGGACGATACTTTATATTTAATGATGAGCCAGACAGAAGAAGGTATGTTTACATTTCTTTTGTTGACTTGACTGATTGGAGAAGAGAGCAAAATGTTACGTCGTATGAATTTGAGCAACGATGGTAACAGATACGAGGGTAAATATTTGTTATGAAGGCGCTGTATTACCAAGGGCGAATCCATCCTTTGTCCATTGTACTTGACCGGCCAAGTTGCCGACCTCACACTCCAACATGGCCTCACCGCCCTCGTGTACTTTGACATCTCGCGGCTGAATACGGAAGTACTGTTGTTGGCCGCACACGTATGTCGCCGACTGCACCACAACTGAAACACAAGAAGGTAAAATGTTAAAAATGTAAGGCACGCGAAATACTCGGAACACTGTTTAACCAGAGGTTTTATTCAAACTTGAAACTTACAATTATTTATTTTTTTCGACATCTTGTCCATTGAAACTCAACGCATTCTTAGAATTATTAGAATTTCTACAAATTTCAAGGATATTTTTTCTAAATTGTACATTTTTAATATAGGGTATTTTATGAACGAAATGCAATGATACCTATTTTCACAGAATGAATCATTAAAATTGAAAAAAGTGCTTTTGCGAGTGCACTATTTGAATTATTATTTTTTTATTGCGAAACGGGAATTGCTGATGTACTTTGCCACTGCTGAAAAGTTTGCATGCAAGCAGATAAACAGGAAGTTAATTAAAATACGTATATGCGCTTATGTGTGGAAAGAGACGAAAAAATACGTCCGAGAAAAAATGAGAATATTTTGTGTTGAAAAGGACGACGGCTACTGCGGGTAGTTTGCAAAATGCGCACATTGAAATAAAACTAGTTGTATTACAGTTGTTCGTAAAATTATACGACGTACATATGTTAAAACAGACATGGGTATGTTGGTAATTACAGTTTAGTTTTATATTTAACAATGTAGCATTAGTCGTTCCAGCATAGTCTAGTCAAATCCCTAGTTTATTCAAACACAGTCCATACTGCATTTTATAAAGTAGTTTATTTCTCAAATTTTAATTCCACACTGAATACTAATTATAGACGAATAAAATACGAGTTACTGGCTGCGTTATTGTCAACATTGAACTGTGGTTATTATCGATTGAGTTGAGTTTCTGGTGTATGTATAGTTTGCTTTCCTGGATATGTGGAGTTCGCCGGAGCCATGTCGCAGTGCGCTATGGAAAACTTCCACCGACACAACACGTTCCAGATCATTTTCCAAGTTCCGCTTTAACGTTCCATCTTTAATAAATCAAGATTAATTGTGGTTTATAAAATGAAATCTTCCGAAAGTTTCGACAAAATGACTTTCATGAGAAACATGAAAACACTGTTAGTGTCCAAGTTTATACGCGTCACAAACTATATTCATATCATATTTCTCCCGACTGCAATAACCACGTTAATATATATTGTATGAAAAACATTACAAGTATAGAATGTATGTACAAATATGTGAACAATGAGTCAGTGAAAAATTCTATACGTTCCTGCCGTAGCTTGTATGCTGCAGGTACACACTGGAATGTAGCACGGGAATAAAATAGTCATTTGTATTACACACTCACGGATGTAATGATTAATTCACATATAAAGGTACAGGGTGAGGCGGGAACTGTAGAATAACGTTTACTCGGTACCACAACCTGAATTATAAGTTTTCCTTGCATTTCTATCGTGGTGCTCTGCATGTATTGAGGTATATTTACACGAACTAGTCGAGTAGGAAGTCGACGAAAGAAAAGTGAACAATGATTTGTGTATACGTTGGTGATGTTTATTTGTATTTATTCTGTAATGGCATCCGTACGACGAGTGAGGAACTCCAACAGGCATCCTTAACGACTATCATTGTGAACCTAGCTCAATCCCAGACCTTCGTCTAGATTTGCAAAACGAATGATCTAGTTATTATTTCGATCGTTCATAATCGGACATTGTTGGATGATAACAGACAGTGTAATGAGCACTGGTTATAACTGGTCATTGGTGTCGAGGGTAAAATAGAAGTTTTGCGATAATGTATCACACCATGGTATCATGCACATGCAACCAGGGCAACCGAGGCGCGTAACCGTGTGTGCGAGCGGTAACTGAACCGTGGTTATATGCACTGGGACGGTGACGGTTACGTACATACAGACTAGATACAGAGGACATGTACACTCTCTCATAAACAATAGACGCCGCGGTTATTTGAATGGTAACACCGGAACTAGTACAGCAGCACCTCTACATGTTACCAGTAAACATTTCAAATACAAATTTACACAATGCAACCGTTTGCAGCCTAATATATTTACATCGGATTTCGGGCGCATTGTTCGTGAACTGAGTTTAATTAAACGTTCGGAAAAAAGTGATTTTTTAATATAAATCTACTGTACCACTGATAGTAGCGTGACGGACGGCTATTCAGATTTATACGTTCAATTTTCCATTGATGGACGTTGCCTACGAAAAATTATTCAAAAGTGACACAAGCACACATTCATGTACATTTTATATTCGAAAAAATATCACCGAAATATATCAAATATGTTACCAACGTCAAACGTATACTCAATGCAATAACGCAATATAGAAAAAAAAAAAAAACAATTATGTTCTAATCCAAATGGAATGAATTACTAGATTAATATTTGATTTGTATTGTATGTCACTAGTAAATGATATTGGCATGTTAATCAATTTAATATTAATGAAATATTTTTTGTTGAACATTTATTAAAAATCTGTATTTGAATAATTCAATGTAAAACATTTGAGTACCTATTAATAAAATAAAATAAAATATAATTAATGCATAGCATCCGCACTGCACGTATGTACTGTTGGTTGCCTAGATACCATTGCAGCAACTGTATATGTAATCAGAAATTTCTTGTTCATTTTTAATATAAATGAAACTATTGCAATGAAAATAAAAAAAGATGAAATGTAATTTAAAATATAATTACTTTTGTGACGCTTTTCAATGGAAATTGAATTTATCTCAAATAATAACAAAAATAAAACTAACTCTGCATATTATATTGATCAAATTTATATTCAAATGAAAAATTGTTTACATTTAATATAAAATATTCTTTGCTACATTTTGTATCTTGGCACAAAATAAACAATTATTCATTATTCACATGCATGTACGATGAAAGTTAACGTTAAGGCCGTGTTTAATGTAGATATACAAAAAAACAAAAATTAGTCCAGAAACTTTCGATATTTTCGAGCAAAATAAAAACTTTTTCAGCAGAATGTTAAATAAATATATTTATAAACGTGTTGTTGTGGTTGGCAAATTTATGTTTTTATTATGTATCTCGTAAAGTTTAAATCGTAAGATAAACCAACTTTCAAGTTTTGTAATTGCATTTTTACCTTCCGTTTGGAAACGTCAGAAACTCACGCTTTTGTTTCTTCGCAAAATGGTACCGAGCATTTTACTACTGTTGCTACGCGACGTGTTTAGTTTTGTTTCGAAAAAATAAAAATAAAAGTAATGTTCATTTTATTTTCCAAGAAGATATTTCTTTAAAACAACAGCTTTGCCAGGCGTAGTTTTAACGCATTTATTATTTAAACCGGCCGTAATAAAACAGCACACGATATGAAGATGGAACGGTGCAAACGTACGGATATTGGTCTCTTGACAGGGATTTTAAACTGCATTCGCGTCAAATTGATTTCTATAATGTATGTCAGGTCTGGTGTGGTTCAGTTTCAAGTATGAATTTAAAATATTTTCATACGATTTCAGAATTCCACCATACCATTCGCGTAACTTACAATTCACTGATTCTCGTCTTACCGTAGAACTAGAAATATTCCCTTAACCTAAATCTACGAGTCATGTTTAAATCATACACGTAATACTGAAATAACAATGGTTGTTTTACTTATGCGTCGATGGATACAAGGAATAATCTTCTTATTGCAAATACCACAAGCAGCAGAAACTTTCTGGGAAACGTGTTTTGTTTCCGATATTTGCGGGAATAATACTGGTTGTATAATTACAGTACTTGTAGCCTTTGTCATTACACGTGAACAACTCTCAAAGTACTAGGGTACATTCACAAGTACAACGTACCGTCATTTCATATCGCGCGCCAGTTTCAAATCCTGCAATTGACCGTAAGCTCCATGTAATTTGCCTGTATGCATTTGTGTGTTATTACCATTTCAATGCTGCCCTGCATAATAGCATAAATTTTACACTGCGTCTGGGAATATTGTCTCTCCTGGTTCATCTCATAACTTGTACTGCTGTTATTGTACAGGTTGTTTTTTTTTAAATACAAAATACACGCACGTTTGTACAATGACTCTTGTATATTGTACATTATTGTTAACATAATTGTTATACACTTGCATTGAAAAAAACACCGCGCTACGTTACGGCAACGCATCATGCAGCTGTTGCCGACGATGTCATGTGTTCACAAAATGGCTTCATTTTTACTCTCCCAAATAAAAACTATTTTTATTATTAAACGAGCACATTAGCGGCACAAATTGTATTTGAACAGGTAACAACAACAGGTAATTAACTTTTGTTATGCCATCGTACTGTGCACGGATTATTTTATAACGATTACTCGTATAAAAATTTAATGTATTTTTTTCGTTACGTTTTTAACAGTTCGTTGTTTAAATTTCTATTCACATATTTGATGTTTGTGATTACGTTAATAAATTTTGTACAGAATGAATAGTTAATCTGTCAGTTGGTAACGCTAATTTTGTACATGGTGAACATCCCATTCGTTTATATAATTTATTTATGATTGTGAATCTCCCTATAAGTATATAAGGTAATGAAAAATACCATCTTTTTTTGTTCGTTTTCTACAGCGTGTGTGCTGGTGGTATGCACATGTTGTGTGGTTGGAATCCACGTTCTGTTCACATCACATCTGATAAAAAGAGTATAGGATATATTGTAGAATCAGTCATACGAACCAGTGAAACACCCGTTTCCATAACATACATTCCACTACAAGCGCTTCAGGTTCAGCAATTTCTCAAACCGCACAACACGAATTTGCTGATGTGATTTTGTAATATGGCATTATATTGTGACCAACAAGACAACGAATATGTATCTTGTATTTTATCCTGTAATACTTATACGAAAAGGTTTAATAATGAATAATATTGTTTATCGTGTGATATTTACACAACTGACACGACTTTAAATTGCCTCATTTGTTACGAGAACCGAATAAAAATATTTATAATACCAACGTGTACACACATGTGTTATATTTGTCTAACTGATACAAGATACAACGGTTAGGGTTTTATTTTATTTATTTTCAAGCAAAATAAAAAAATAACAGAATATTCACGGTTTACATTAGCAGATTTTTGCTAACGACCCACACGTATGTGATTATACAAATAAAAGCAGGTGACCGGGTGTGTGTCGTTTTTTTTTCCAGTGCTAAAAAGTCTAAAATTTACGCACGCCATAAGCATTTCCCTTCGCCATTTACAGGATTAGCAGTGTTGCCAAATGTGATAATACCCATAACAACATATCTCCCACGTAGTTACAGATGTATACACATGAATTTCTGCACATACCACGTACAACTTAGCAAGCAAATTGTGACACGAATTTCTATTTATCTTGTGCGTATCTTTCTGCTTGGCGGTTCGTTTGTTCGTACGTTCGTTGCTATAGTTATACGATGGCAGAAACTCCGACTGCAGACACAGACCCGTTGAATTCTGGGTCCCGTTAAACAAACATTAAAGCTGGCGATAAATTTCTCGTGCAAATGCCGTTTGTCAATCCGGTGAATTGCGGTTTGTGAATAAGTTCTGTTAATGATCCCAAGTCTGGTACCAGTGGACGAGGTGCTGGGTGGATGGGGCTGGTGCGTCACGTCATGGACGGAGTGGGAGTCGACCAAGAGATTAACTGTTGACTCCCAACCATTAAAATGTTATATCGCACTCATTTCATGCAAATCCCGAAGTTGCCTCGTAAATTTCTATAGTTTTTATCTCTGTTAACGTATAGACACGGCGTGAAACAGCGCTCGCCAAAAGACCTGTCTCTATCTCATTGTGGTACCACTGATAATGCGTACACTTTGTAAGCCTCCTCCCGAACCGAGAATCGCCAACGAAAATATCATAAAAATTCACTGCTTCATAAAGAACGAAAACCGCGCGCGGCGGCTTGCTTGGTAATTATGTTTTCCAATAAAATACAAGCTCCTTGGCGATATATCCGGACGTCTCTATTACAATGTTTACTCAATCTGAGAGGTTGCATGTTACAACTCACTCTCACTCACTAACTCCCGCCGTTACTGTGTTTCAACATGTGCTTCCCGCTCGGCGTTATCATTAAAAAGGATTGAATTATGGATTCATCAGATGGTTCTCGCAATCTTATTGCTAATAACATTTTACGTTCGTTATCTATTAACTAAACGAGCCTTCTGACATTTATACTAGTGAACAGTATTGTCTTAATTTTCGTTCGAAATGTCCGTCATTAAAATTAAAAGTGTTCATTAAATTTCAGATCTTTAAAAACTTTATTACAATTTGCGAAAGTTAAGATCGTTTACAATATTGTAACCATGCCCGTGAGTCCGTCACATATTCAACCAGCTAAATATACCCATATATTAACCATTAATAACTTTTAATACTGCTTTTTTGCCACGGCCATTCGTGTCTCCCGCCAAAAATCCGCAACGTTTGCTGACGCTAATCTACATTTGCACATATGGTCGCCGTACGAGTATTAATATAACTCTTGCCCGATGTATGTGTGCAGTTTTTTACTTGAAAGCGAACGATTTTTTCCGTGAAACTCTCCGTTACATTTGAACAACACGTGTTCAACACCATGGTGTATTATATATGAAATATCTCCCGCATAGATTACACATGCAATATTTGGTGCTATATGTGTTACATATTATATTCCGAACCTCCTAACGGTTCCGTTTCGTGTCGCGTTCGGTCGTGTCCGCCAGTGTTCGGCTGGGTTGAACGTGCCGACCAGACCACTTTAACGTTGCTCGGTTTTTATTATCGCGGCAATATTACTTACACAGAATTAAAATTACCTGCAGCTTTTTTCTGCTTTCATTGCAGTTTTTCTAACTGCTGTTGGAAATTTTTAATAAACCTGCTGTCATCCTTTAAATTTAAACACGGTTTTTGATTCTTTTTGTGTTTCTTGAGCCAAGCTTTACATTATAAGTAAGTGCAATGGCGTGCAATAAAGTGTGGTTATGCAAGAATCGGTTCGTGTAAATGTGGCATAGAGGAATTGTGTTATATAGTTTTGACATCAGTGCAGCAATAATCTACAACAGTTAATCTGATGTATAAATATCTGATAATTAATCAATTATACAGAATATAGAAACACCTAGCGGCCATGTTTGACAATACAATCTCAGTGTAATTTTAAACCGTATGTTGTATTCATAGCGCATTAATTATAACACGAATATACATTAATTGGAATTGAAAAGACAAATAACCATTATATATCATAGTAATTAGCCAGCTATCATATTTGTCTTCTACATTATCGACGGATCCGGCATATTTAATGTCCTTGGTCCAGTATGTTTGCATATACACAGATATTATCAATTTAATAATCGTCCCTTATAATTGATGCATTGTAACTAATTATTCTATTTACCGTTTATATCACTATGTTCCTGTATCCATGTACATATAAACTTAATGCATATCTCTATAAATATCGTTATTTTGCATGTTACAAAATATTATTTTCTCCACGACAGGACGATACATCTGTCCATTTATAGTTTCATTGTTGGTTAGTGTGACGACAGGCTATGTGAAATCTATATTTCAGATGCATATAAAGGTATATTCACGTCAAAGACTGTATCTGATAGTGTCTGGTATAATACAGGATATTGCCTTCACCGGTACAACGCGCCCGGTATGTATGCATCCATCTGTATTCATGTGTATTTGTAGTGGTAGCTGTGCAGTTGAAGTTTTTCTCTCGCTGCTTTGACCACGTATGCACGTACACACACACACACAGCCATTGCTGGTGATTTTGAATTATTGCAAAGTCATAACCGGACTCATCATTCATTTCGTTTCTGTTTCATATAGAAATTTATTTCGCCCGCAGACCCTTCAACTGCAAGTGTGCGCTTTTCGTCACGGCAAAGTGAATAACGGGTTTAATAATTTCTAAAAATAGATTCACAAAAAAACAGTACAAGATAAAAAAGTGATTTAACAGTATAGTACAGTAGCACACACACACACACACGCATGTACGCACACTGTACACGTATCTCGGGATATAATAAACATTCTCGATAAATCAAACAGCGATGTACATTCACAGCACGAGCGGGGAGGGGGGAGGCGGTCAGAGGGGGGTTGAAAGATCTAAGCCACAGTTACCGGGCAGGGGAGGTGTATGTTTTGCAAGTGTACAAAGTCGTAACAAAGTAGTATAATGTTTGGCCGTAGAACAGAAGGGTTTTGATGACACAGAAATCCAAATATTTTATGACTGGTCCCACACAACGCGCACGGCTCGTTCTAGCATCCCTTCAGTGCCGCCCCGATCGATTCGATCGTTAAATTATTTTTCAGTCTTCTGGGAAATCGATAACTAAGCGAATACCCATTGGGATTGTATAACAAAGCAAGGAGCAGAATTGGCCGGTACCATGCGTGTATTTGTTGGTGCGCTCCAAACGATACAAGCCTCTACCCACCCCGATAAATTCACAACCGGGATTAGACGATTTCGGAAAGCATCCTCTTCCTGACACATTGGCCGTGTGTACGCACGATGTTTACCGTAGAAGAAGACCCGGTTCATTTTGGTTATTGGCAATTAGAAATGCAAATTGATACCGACATGGTTACCACGATTTCTACCTAATTATTAATATAACCACAAACGTTTCACTCCCACTGTGATTGCCCATGGAAATTATTCAACAGATAGGTACAATCGCGGTCAGAAACCATTTCAGGACTCTTGTTAAAACTAGTTTTATTAAAACTAACAAACATCTCTTTACAAAAAGTTTTATTTGGAAAAATATTCCAGCAAATGCACCGGTAACTTTAGTGCCAAGAGTTAATCTTGCAAAAAAAAAAAACGTAACCTTAATTTTTATTTAATCCTAAAGTTGGATAGTTTTATACTCCTTTAGCGAACAATTAAACTTGCCGTGAAGTACTTTTCGTTGCAAAACAAACAAAACCTTGGCCCGAAATTATGATGGCCAATAAAAAGTTTGCCGCAAGAACATCGCCAGTGACGAGATCTTCTTTTTCGTTTTCAGTTCTTTGTACTAAATTTTAATATCCTCCAAGGCACTCACACACACATATATGTAGGGAAATGAGAAATTGTCTATAAAAATAGTACAAACTTTAGTCTAATTCAAAAATTACAATTCAAGTTAGACAAATTTGTCTTATTCAGTTTTACTGTGCACGATTTGCATACTGGATGCACTTTATAAAAGAATTTCACAAAGACCTGCATTTTGTCGGCGAATTCATTTTCTTCACTGCTTGGCAGTGGTAATATGATTTGTGCTAAATGTTTGATAACAGTATTTGATGTGGAGATTTTTAAATTAATATTATAACAGGATCAGGTAGTAAAAAATACTGTACAAAGAATATTATTTAATTTTTTATCTCTGTTTAATGCCGTGCAGTATATATTTAATATACAACGTTACAACAGAATACGTGCCTTACGCCAATGTGAAATTCTACACTAACACCCTCTGTCGCGAACAAATACCAACACCCTACCAAACCCCGTTATCATGTTTGTTCATAAACACCGCATGCAGATAAGGACATAATTATGAAAGAATCCAAATCCTGTGGTTTAAAATTTAATTGATGTTTAATGCAGCGGGCTTTGTGTATGTAATTACATTATACAAAATCTCTAGTAAAGTATGTAAACAATGCACGGAGTTCTGTACCAAAATGTAGCCGGTACAGTTACAGTACCGCGTACAATATTGTTTGCGTATATGTTTGCATTAGCGCACAAGCAAGCGAGCGGGCAATCTGCAATACCAGCATCTGCCTATTTCCAACTTTAATGCATTTATGAAATCGCCCGTTTCTTTTTACACAAAGTGTGTTCTGCCAAATGCAATTGAGAAGAATAGTTTCTAAATGACAACTATTTATACAATATGTGTACGTACAGCAAACAAGCAACCCTTTACATGCAAGTAAGGTTGTACACTGTATGCGCAGAAGTGTTTTACAATCAATAATGCATTTGTTGTTGCATTGACCGGAAGTGCGTCCAACATAATACTTACAGCGTAGTATATAAATAAACCATTTAATGATCAACTGACACACGTAAAAAGTATTGAATGAGATTTTCACTGGCCGCATTTCCTTTAAAACAAGTTCTTGAGGCCTCGTAACGTAATGAACCGCACGTATCTTGTGGGGAATCTTGACCAGAGTCTCTCAACACACACACACATGTACGTGTGAGGGAGAATTAACTAGTTATATTCATATATACGTGTGTGTTTGTGATTTCGTTCTCTAGTGAACTGGTTATATTCCCGTCCACTCACCTGCTGCCGCTCTGCCAGTATTAATGTGATACAAACTTGTCGCTCTCTGTCCTGGGAACATGAGCCGTCTTGCTTTTAATCAGTGAATGAACTTTCCGAAGGCCAACACTAATTAACAACGTTCAGAGTGCATTTAAATAATTTAATTAGCTCACCGCTACTCACGCACATTCATCCAAATAGTGATGTTTTATGACGGATCCAATCAAACTCAGAAGTATGCATGTATGTGTAACAGTATTTCTGTTTTTTTTTTTAATGAATGCCAACCGAATGTATTAGACCTAGTGTCATTCCAATTTGTACTCTGATTGGTAGTTTTTTCCGTGTTGGTTGTGGCACCTGCAAGCTTCATTCATAACAGCGGAGTTGAATTTTCAAATTAAAGTGCTTTCCGATTAAACAATTATTTTCCAATAACACTAGTCGAATGTCGTGAATTGTTCTAGGGTTTAAGTTACTCATCAAATTAAACATTCTTTTGTTTGAATCCAGTTTCTTTGTGAATGAGCAAAAAAAAAACCAGATTTTTAATATCCTAAACTGCAATTAACTTTTGATTTAATTTCATTGATTGCTCTAGCACAGTCAATTACATTAGATCTTTCAGCACAAAAGGGCAGATTTTAATTAATTTAAGCACAAATACTTCATTAAAAAAATCTTTTATGGAATTACAAAAAAAAAAAATCATTTTGATTAACAGTAAGCACTAACGAGAAAAAGATAAAAAATTGAAAATTAAACAAGTTTCTAACAGACTGTTGAGCTTATTCAATTCAGTAAGATGAAAATCAATAATGGACGGAGAGCTACGGATGAAGTAAGATTTGTTTATCTCGGCAAAATATTTACAAATCAACGACTTTCCTACCGGCTACATGTTCTTGCAATATGTGGCTTTAAATAAAATATTTCAATCTTAGTGAACTTCCGGTTACGGTGCTTCTTCTTCCTGGCAATGTTTCACTTCAACCCATCGGTAGCTACATTAAATAATTTAAGCTTTTACATTTCTATTTCTGACGTTCGTGGTTGTTACTGATGCGGTGCGGCTGCAGGCGGAAGAATACGAATTACAAGTTTGTGCATGCACCACTGTGTGCGCATGTGCACTGACAGTATTACCAGATACACACATATGTACGTATGTATGTGTACTTACTGCTGGAATATATGAGTTGTCATCGTCAGTGAGCGTCACTGGATGCATAATGACTGGATCTGGTTGCCGTGACGTGTGTACTGTGAATCCAAGTTTTACAACTGACATAAAATCAACTACTTGGAAAGTAATGATACGTGAGCAAAGTTTAGAATCGCGATGTAATCCACGGTGCTGATTCTAAGTTTATTTAGGGGTACGCGGCCAAGTTTTCAATTCTTGCGACAAGTCTGCCGGCTCTTAGTTGCTGCTGAACTGAGATCCTGTTTCGTATGAGGGCAGGCAATGAAGTTAAGGGTTTGTACAGCAAACGGACGGCGAGCAGGGAAGTGAGAGAGGGGTGTGGGGTGTTCTACACACCACCATCCAGCTCGTGTCACTAGGTTCTCTGTTACAAGCGGATAGAACTCTCACGTATCTCTGTCTGTTGTGTACCGTGTCTGAATCTGCTTGTCCCACTCTACTGTCGAGGGAATGGTCTAGAATACACAACAGATTAGTCGTGTTGCAGCATTGCACGTAGATACGACAGAATTGCAACACCCCTCCATCGTGCGCGACTCCTCTTAAATGTGTAATATCTGCAAACTCTAAGGCTAGATTATTATATGTTCTTGGTTAACTGCAAGCGACTTGCACAAATCCCATTAAAACAACAACTCCGCAGTACTTTTCCTCCATCATTGAAACCGTTGCCATAATTGAAAAGAATATAACCGATGTCTGTCATGTTTCATACAATATTTTATTAATACCGTTGTAGTTTTCAGCATACATTTATAGAAGTACATATTTAAGCTAATTTGTTGAAAATTACCAATATATATCTATCTGTCCATCCGCGTATGGACAACTATTATCGCTAAATGCACGATCCATTGCATAGTCGCCACTGCCATACAACGGCTACCATTTCAATATTTTTGGTTAATAAATTTAGACGGGAAATTTACAACCGAATTAATTTCCACAGTTAATCCTTTACGATGGGATCGAGCAGCAGTGTTACAATGTGAAACAATGATTTCATCTAGCCTATATACGTCCATATATATATATATAGGTCGGTATACCGAGGGACGATGTGATCCTGCGTGCTTACGATATCGCCATGTAACACCACGTGTTGGAAAATAATAATCGTTCCGTAAATGGTTTTGATGGCATCTGCGTCTAATCACCAGGTCCCTATTATTAAAACTCATGATCGGTATTAATTTAATTACGGATGAAATAAGCCTTTTATAAAATCATACGATTAGTCGATGTGCTTTTATCTTGGCTACACTGTAATTAATTCTATGGCAATGCATAAAGTGATGTGAATGGTGCGATACCGTCCAACGTTTGATTCCATTATCGTCGCATGATTGGTCACGCCTCGCCTACTGCGCCGGGATAACGAAGAATATTTGTTATACATGTGGCTACCATACCAGATTACGTGAAACGATAGTTATTCATTCTTGTTTATCGTCGTCATTATCATTGAAAACCATAGCCAGGCCATGATGTGTATCTTTGTATCAAAATTAGATGCATTCATTGTTTTCCTCTGCACAGTTATGCACATCACATGAGAAACGTTAAAACAATATGTAGCACCAGGCATTAAATTTGTAATTAACAATTAGAAGGGTGAAATGGAAATGCAAGAACAACTCTAACATGCATCTAAGTAAATGGTACTCGAGAGAGAACAGATAAGATTCCTCACTGAAATCGTTACGCCGCATACACATAATGACGAACATACAGAGAACGAGCAGCCGCCATTTGAACTTACAGTGCCATTACAGTAGCTATAAAGAAATACGGCGCATAATTATTGAAAGGAAATTAAGTTGAACGCTACTAGAAGATAAGTGTGGAGTAGTCAAATCGAATTTTAATTCTGTCTGCCAAGTACAATAAAAGTTCTGCAACAAAACTTGCAGTGATGCGACAACGGTTGCTTGCGGAGACAGATTCTAATATATATTTAAATTTGTCATTACATGCCCAACTAAATAGCTTGTAATACCACGTGGCATTACGTTTGTAATTTCAGGTGGATCCGTAAATTAAAATGCAACGGAGCACAGTGAACACACATGCAAATGGGAATCAATCAATACCCACGTAACATAACACGGTAGCTGATATGCTCATTTGGACGAGTTTACAGATGTTCAAACTGTTTCACAGTTCCTATTTGGACACGTATGAACATGTTGTTCAACTGTTAAACACATTGTTTTAGTTTTGGGAATGGATAAATACGTCCAACAATCTGTACGAAATGTATTATTTGTTCCCTGTCAGCCAGGTTCTACATTATAATACTAATGACAGGTTATTATCAAAATGACATAACCTCATCACTATATTTATAATAAAATAGTTAATATTATCAACAAAAATAGTGAATCAAACGTATACTTGTGAAATAATATTTTAATAAATATTTTAATTTTGGATTTTTTAATAGTCCGGTAAAGTGTTGCCTTGTGTTAATGTTATGAGTATGCCCCTTGAGCTAGATGTGTACACGTACGTCTATGGTTACGGTTGCCGTGATTACGGTTCAGTTTTATAATGGTCAGTTTCCGTTCGACAAATGATAAACAAATAACCACAGTGGACCAATGCTAGGCGTCCGGTGAACCGGACACATGAAACTTAGCGACGAGATGAAATTAACTGGAAACTGGGAGCGTCTGCAGTAACAAGCGACAATTATAAAGCATTCGGACAAGACCCAACCAGTCTCTCTTTCTTTCTTTCGACCACGTGTGCTTCTCTCTCTGATCCTTTTTATTTTCTTCCGATGTGGTAAAATTTTTTCATGTCTGGTAATTATACCTATTCTTACCGTTGCTTGCAAGGTACAATAGAGCTTTATTATATGATTTTTACACGGCTTTTTCTCGTTCGTGAACGACACAAATTACCAGTACACAAAAGCACAATTTCGCACAAAACTGTATATTTCAGTATTTGTTTATTTTCACAAAAGTATATAGATTCGTGGATGACAATTTAGTACGGGGTAAAATTAGTCAGGATGTTTATTTTATTAACAAGTTATATATGGTCAGAGTATGTGATTTAGGAAATGCCGGGAGTGAAGATTCATCTAAGCAGAAATAGCTTGTGTTGCATAGATACACAAACACACACGCACACAAAGGCAGGATAAGCCACATGCGACGCCATATTGACAAATGCACACTGTGCATTCCAAACTCGTACACGTATGTATATATTTTGTTCTTAAAATACTAACCATTCGCAAATGCAAATATAAATGTTAAGTAACACATGGTGTGTTCCTGGAATCCAAAATTCTATTCCGCTTCACATTTTGCACCATCGATAAATGTTTTACTAAGAAGAATAAATGCAAAAGGAAAAAAATATTAATTACAATTTTTTTCCTTCCCTCGTACATTTAAATTACATCTTCTTGTAATTCTCTTTGAAAACTCTCTTCTTCTTCGTCGTCGTTGTCGTATCTCGAAGTCATTACCAATAATTTTATTGAAATGCAATGCATGTCTGTGCGACTACAAACTCCCTTGCTGCAAGAAATGGATTAACTACAAAACCAGTTTCATACTGGAGAAATAAAATTAAAAACTTTGAATCACTAACAAAAAATTAAAACAGGATTCGTTGGCTTGAAATTACTCTCGGAGAGAGGTGCAGGTCGAAGGGGGAATTGCTTCATCAATCTTCTAATACATATTAACTCTTAGAATATTGTTGCATTTGCAAGAAGTGAAATAGAATAAAAACAAACAAACAAATAAGAAAACAACTAAGAACACGACGAGATAACTGGAATTATTTCCGGATGTACTGAGATTAAGTTCAGTTGGTAGCGACCTTTTTTTGGTTCTGTTTATATTTTACTGTTTTATGTCAATTACATACTGTTTCTATCAATAGGTATTAGTATTTTGTTTGCAATCGACAGAAATGTTTTAATAACCATTTTGATTTATTTTCATTTGTTTGTTTATACAAGGTAAATATTTGTTATTTATTATCAGTACAGTAGGTTTCAGATATAAAATACCCGAAATGAAATCTGTTAATAGCATTTACGTATTAGGAAAGGTATTATTACGATGTAGTACTTATATATAATAAATACTTGAACTTGAAGTAGAAATTAAAATCTCCAGAGACCCGAACGGACAAAGCAGGTTTGGATCCGTTGTCCCGGGCAACGGAATCAGATGAAATATTACGTCACATCCGGTCTTGATTTCTTGTGAAAAAAAAAACAAACAAAAAACGAAAGGAAATGAAACAGGTAGAGAATTAAGTACGGTTGTATAACTTGTATACGGCAAGTAGTATAAAATCGAAAATCAACGTGGATAAATAAAATAACACGAACTGTATTTTATAACACATATAGGTGTACCAGTTTCAACATTCTGTAATGAATATTATAATCAGAATATTATTTATTACCATGTGTGTTTATTAATTACTTTCGCAGATTTCCTTTGTGATAGTATGTTTTGCCGCACAGAACTTAATTTTTTTTTTCTCAAATACGTTTGATATTTTCATTTTAATGCGTAAACAAATAACAGCTTTCTCATTTCGCCAATCACGTGTAATGATAGGTTAAAGTGATCGTAAAAACCATAGTTTACCATGCACATTAAATGCGGCGAAAAATTAATGTTAATCTTTATGTCATTATTGTCAGACCTCCGTGGAACTAAACACCTAAATGTCAAACACACAACTGCTCATATCTCGCTTGAATTCTTCGAAACATTTTGTTGATATCAATTTTACACCGTGCACTGATGAAATACGACAGATTACAATGGATTTGCTTTGCAGATATCTTTACAATTGTGGGGAGTGTCATTATAACCTGTAAATTTATCGTATTTCGCACTAAAACTGCATCGTTACCGAACAAATAAAACACAAACACAATATTTCGCGCAAACATTATGCCTTGCTTTATGTGACACACTTGGATTCTATAGAATTGTGTCGTACGAACGTTAAATATCTCTGTGACCAGTTTCAAATGCGTTGTCATGATTTCCAAAGATGTACTTTACGGTGTTCATAACACTTTGACCCGATTGTATAAATGATGCGAGAGGCTTTAACGATGCAATGCGTACGTACCCAGATGGATCTTAATCATGCATGTGTATGTTCCTACATATATAGAATGTATGTAGGTGTTAATTTAATCTTATCTATTGCACGTGTTCCTTCATGCTTTACGATACGCCACATGCATCAGAGACCTGATAAAATGCCAACCTAAAACAAGAAGAACAGTTACAGACTTTGAATTGAAAACGGAGACATCATAATCTTAATGTTTCCTGGAAAAAATAAATTTCATCTGCACGAAACAATGACACGGACGGATGTTGAAAATTTAAGGAGGTCCAAAATTAAATTGAAAAAAGCCGTCCGAAAAACAAAATTTTGCTGATGATGGGGCGTAATAAGGTTAATATGTGACGTTTTGCTCATTTACTGCAATGGCTTGCAATTGATATTGTGGCTTCTGTTTGACAAATTATAAACTACCGGTGGTTCATCGAAAGTGCGCCAGTAAAAACTGGTCCAGATTTGAGCAGTTTCAACCAGTAATTTTGTTAATGATCGCAGTGGATTCCTGTTCGGGCGGATGAACTGTGCGTGGCTGTGTGTGAAGTGTTGTTAACTGTTGGACTTGCAGTGACTTGCGTGTTATATAGCCGGGTATACTTTTGTTGTAATGCAGGTAGATGGTTGACGGTGGACGAGGTATGTCTGTACGTAGGTATATACACACAGAAGGTGTGTGCCCTGAGGCATATCGAGTTTGTGTTCGCGTGGCCAGTTCCCTCCCAGTTCCTGACGTCGCATCGCCCTTTGTCTATAAGTGATCATACTGCCACTGGCTTTATAAAAAGCAGCCTACTGGGATCAGACTACACCTGTTTTCTGGCGACTGGTTTTTTTTGTGTGTGTGTATGCTCTTGGGAGAGTTCATTCATTCTTAGGCCTCGATTCAATCTAATCTGCTGCGCGGTGGTGCTTGTTGTCGTTCGGTGTATAGCTTCTGCTTACCCCGTATACTGAGATATATACGCCACTTTTCCACAGATATCTCCTTCTCCAGGGATACCCTACCCTGCCAGGATTTCTTTTCAGATGCTAGTTTTACATACGGTCTCTCTGTACTTGAGATTAAAGTTTTATTTATTTTTTCCTCTCTTTGTTCGCTTCTCCTCAGCTTCATTCTCTTGTTCCCGCTGCTGTTCACGTATTTGTACCGTTTGTTCAATACGTTAAATATTTCGCGAACGAGAATGTAGTCTCTTACATGTTATTTTTCATTTTTCCAGCGTACATCTCGACTCGGGAGAAATATGCAACTCCGTCTCTTGCATAAATATACATACGTTTTCTGGAAATATTCTCCTACAACCTGATGGATTTATCCGTAGATACTTTACAGATTCACATCAGTTTTTATTTTACAATATGAATATCACGCAATTTTCATATTTAATAACCATATTTGTTTATGCTGATTATTTTTCCTTTTGATCACGTTGATATCATTAAATTTTGTTTATGCATTTGTTTTTTGTCAACAGATTTGTAGTAAATATATTGCAAAACCAGAAATAATTACTCACATTTCAGTGATATATGATACATAAATGTAACACATAAATACCGCAATAACCAAAATACAAAAACCCGTAATTTCCCGTATTCAGCACAAAATAACGATTCAGCAAAATTTTTTAATAACAGCTTTATCATTAATGTGTCCATTGGTGTTAATATAATATGCACATCAGATTTTAATATATTCCACCTTTTTCAAATCCATAATCGGAAAAAAATGTTATGATGTTTGTATACTCTTATTACATTTTTAATATATTAATCCATTTTGTTCGTTAAATTTTTTACAAGTATTCGTAATTACGACTTGCTAATGGATATTTGGAATGACGATATTCAATGCGTGAAATGTAATATTTAGTATTTGTTTTTATGAAACAGTATTAATTTAATAAAAGTGTATTAGAGAATGCTGTACTAATTTTTATTGGTAAGTATATTTGTTATTAATAATTGCGTAATGTTGAATTTATTATCATGGCCTTCTGTAAAGGACTGCATTTAAATTAATAATAATTTATAAAATCAATCGTCATGGAAGGAATTCTCGTGTTCGACCTACGCATTTAAATACTAGTACACGCATGCGTATATGTACTAACATGTTGTAACGTTACTTTTGTACATAGTAGTGTGTCATGCGGGCACTAATTAACATGCGCTGTTAACTTGCGTAGGGGGTTAGGTGTAATGCCCTGTTAATTAAAAAACAACAACACGAATGGTGGTTAATTTGATCATACACCATGTATGTGACAAGCGAGGTATTTTTGTATTTGCAATTTTCTGTTGCGGATTGTTTTTAAACATTTTAAATTTGACTAATTTGCTTTTAACATACAAATAGCGTAGCGTGGCATACAGGTAATCAATTTAATATTGACAACTGGATGGAGCCGATAAAATACACTGAATTTGTCTCTCGTATATTGTGGGTTTAATTCTTCGTAAGCCACCGCAACCCTATGCGCTTCTGTCTGTTCATGTTGGTGTAACTTAATATCGATAGTATAAAACATCTTAATCGGCTTATCGCTGTACGAGAAACTGCAAAGACAAGTTCATACTCGCAAGAACGATCGTACTTATGTTATCTTCTTACCTATATACGTAGATAAATACACGTGGAAAATCAGTGTACTGAACAATATATACACTGTTCTATATAATGTCGATGTACATATTTGAAAAAACAAACTGTTCGCATACAGTGTTGTTCTAGCATGTTTATGTTTCCGGTGTAGCTAATAATAGTAATTTCGTTGAATGGTTTTGGTTGAACACGAACGATTTAATTTGCATACTAATTTATTTCATATTTCAGAGGTATGAAACGAGATCAAGTATATAGTTTATTGGTAAATGTAGCAGAAACCACATTCATTGTATAGTACAAACCTGCTGCTTAACTGCATTGCAAAAAGACAAATTCAAACTTAACCAGTAGCTAATGACCAGACTGCAGGCGTATTTATAAACAATTCGATGAATCTAAATGAACTAATTCTAGACCGATGTTTCATGAGAAGCAAGGCTACAGATTAATAATCAATAAAAATGTGGCTTTTATGTAAGTAAAAATAAATAATTTATTTACAATTAAATCTTCTGTTTTCTTTTCAATATATGTATTTCACGATACATATTTCCGAACACATCTTTCTATATCAATGTACGAGAACCTATCGCATGTTGTTTATTGCGCGGATATAAGATAGATGAAGCAAATAAATGCTGAATAAAACAGGGCGCAATTCGGTAAAAGTTCTGTGTGAATAAATAAAAAGAAAATAGTACAAAGTGTGTCGCTGACGCTGATAGAAATGGACAACACTGATGAACCGAAACTAAAGTAATAAAACTTTACCTTACACTAACAGAACACAGCGGACGACAAAAAAATAACTAAATTCCGGAACATTTAATAACTGGTCAACCAGTTTCAAACAATTAAGTAGGCGGCAAATAGGATTTTTGTGTGGGGACAAATTATTTTCGCGGTTGTTGAGATACTTTGCACCATTTTGTTTTCAAAGCGAAAAAAAAAAACAACTAGGTTTTCGTTATGCAATAAATAAAATATTTTCTAGTTAATAATTGCTATTTGCGCGTCCGGTGTCACCAATGCAAGAATGTTTTTTTGCAGGTTAACATGTCGCCAATATAGTTAGTAGTTATTGCTTTCGTTATAGGTGTGATAAACAAATGACACTGGTCGCTACAACGCCCGTGGGCAATATGTCGTTACTCAGTATTCCAAACCAGACATAACCTCAACAAGCCGGATACTAAAAGTAAGACTTGTTCGTGCACGTTTTTAATGCAGCTATAATAATACATAATAGTTGTTCTGAATACAGCTGTGGGTAGTATGAACAGTAATTTCCTAGTGTAAGTATGTGCGTTTGTAAGCACGACAACCCATACATATTCTCTCGCCAAGAAACGACAAATTCTTTTCCGAATGCTGAACTAAAACCACGTCACAACGAAAACAATTTTTCTTTTCTGTGTGTCATTTGTTTTATTTCTTGTTTGATTTGAGAATTGAATGCGTTATCGATTGTTGCAAATGTGTCAACGGTAACTAGTTTTGTCGGCGTTCTGATGGAAACTGCGTATTTTTCTTCAGTTTATTTTTAGTCTTATTCATTTCTCACTATTGGTTGTGTTGTGTTCGTTGTTCCAATGTATTGCACAACTGGTTTCTGCAAAATGTTCGTGCGATATGTTTCAATTTTTGCACTAATATTTCACGGGTTAAATTGTTGATCTATTTTATATTTCCAAGAGCCCAGCCAGAGCTGATGCAATAATGTTCGCCATGTGACACGATCTGTGTCGGTATGTTCAACGCACCTGATCTACTCACAAACATGTCAATAGATGCTTCTGTATGAGTGAACGTACAGCTATATACAATATACATGTATATGGTGGTGTACATTTGTGTATGTGTGACGAGAGTTCGAAGCGTTAGACAGCGTACCATGTATAATGTGTAATTACACATACATGGCAAACTGTGAACTGTAATTACAGCCAACGACGTAGCACAACCCGATCTGAAATGTAAATCCGGATAATGATAAAGTAGCGACCGACAGAATAATAAAAAAACCCTCTCTCATCACGCTTTGCTCATTTTAATTAGCCATCTGTTTAGATTTCAAAACCTCATTGTACCAGAACATACACACGCACACACACACACAGCAACTGCTCTTGACTCTTTGATGTACTGTCAATAAATACTGTGATGCGATACAATTACACTTTGCAATTGTATCCATTGTTCAAACAAGCTGGAACTTGTCCGTTGCAACTGGATATACGAGTATACAATAATGATTTAGTAAAATCTGCATTTCAATATCAGTGCAGTGAAAATGCCGTGACTGCAATGAACGTAGGGTTGAAATTAATGAAAGGGACGGAAGTATTGCAAGGTGCATCGGCTTCGATAAGCATCAGACGACAATCTCTGAAGCATCGACCGATGGCATATGTTCACTGTAGCGTGAACATACAAATCATTCATTGGATCGGTTCACAAATTTGAAACGGTTCGGAAAAACTCTATACTCATTTCCGCACAAGCAAGTTGGGATGGAGAACTGTCGAACAGAGAGAGAGGGAGGGGAGAGAGAAAGAGAGAGAGAGAGAGAGAGAGAGAGAGAGAGACTCGTTGAGTCATGTAATTAGCCACTTAATGTCGTCCGCGCGATTCTTTACCGAAAGCGGCAGTGCAGGAGTTGCTACGCTAAGGTAGCACACACTAACCACTAACCCATTGTCCATTGTGTGCCAACGTAAGGGTCAGAACAGCGAGCGGACGTTTTATGCGAAGTTAATTCGTCGGATTATACCAATTAGAAGAATTGCCATTCGCGTTATTACATCGGCTACAACGCTCTCTACAGTCTGGCCATCGGCATTCATCCGAAGCGACGAGTTGCATCGCCTAATGTCATCACTTACCGCACGTTTCAAATCACTGTAATGGAGTTTTCAATGGACAATCTGTAGTCGTTCTTACCTGAAAAAGAAAAATGACATTTAGTATTGTCACTGATAGTATCAAGGTACATATCAGCCTATAGTTATGGAATATCAGTGTCTGGAGTACGTAAACAGATTGCAATATTTCCATTGATCATATAAGAGCCTTTGCGAATCTAGCAACATTTTCAACTAGCGTAAATGATTGAGAAAAAATAAATAAATGTTACAGTCAGTATAGAATTGATGTAAGTATATTGTTAAGTAAACATGTTTATCAAGGTAAGCACGTAGTAGGAATTTTCGATTTACAAAATTACCAATCGCAAATATTAATTCAAACGTCGTTGGTGAAGAAATGTATGTTCCATTGAACGGGAAATATCTGGAACGGTTGGAAACACGTTCCCCGAACTGTGAACTCCACAATTTGGAGGCTTGACGCAAGTGAATTTGGGTTTAATGAAATCACATCATCGTACCTACGTTCAATTTGCTGGCACTGACACAATATAAACATTTGATTATTGCCAAAGCACGAGGATTTATGTATACACTCAATTTTCTCTAAGGCAAATATAAATTCTATAAAATATATTCTTCTTCTTGGAACATCATTGGTTAGTTGAAATTATATTTAATTTAAGGTTATGTGTAATACGGTAGTGATTTTTTAACCATTAACATCACCCTCTGAGTTTCATGTATTTTAGTCTTCAATTTGGATATAAAAGAGTACGTTTCATTTCTGCAACTATTTTTCATGTTAAATCACCGGCAAAACAGTGAAAGGTATTATAGATTATCGTATTTGTCATTCAGCGCATTGGGTTCAAGTATTGGCTTACAATTTCCGAATCAGGCATCGCATTTCCATATGAGTAACGTGGAAACTCTTATGATGCATTCTGTACAGAGATTTACGAAATATTCTATCATATACATAAGCTTTCGAGTGACTGTGCTATAGGACAAAATAACAACATATGCTTGTTGTATCAATCAGTTGACTATCGCATTTTTGCCAACCAACATGCACGATGATATTTATTTATTCAGTTATGCTTTATCATTGGAGCTTCTTGCAAATGCATCTTTGGCTTCTGCGGATCCATCGTCTTAACATCTATTGCGCAGAGCACTCTCACAGCGTAAAAAAAAAAACTTGCAACGTGAAGGAAAAATAGCGACGATGTTGGCGTTGTCGAAGTGCCTTTACAGAAAGCGTGTGATTAATGATATAAGTGCATCCTAAATACGTTTTCGCCTCATTCGATTCTTTTAATTTCATTCGCCGGCAACGGTTAAGAAAATTCCAATGAATTCTGTTAAACGCGAAGGCCCTTTAACGATGCAAGTTGACAGTGAGTAGATCAATCTTGTTCTCTTAATAAACGAGAAAGTTTTCAAATTCAAATCGGCCGGAGGGGTTTTTATTGCTTTTTAAGCACAACAATAAATCTTCCAGATTTAATAAATGTTCTTAATACCTTGGGATGTCCTTGAATTAGTGTAATATTCTCATATATTTAACTGTGTAAATAATTACTACGTATTATGTCAGACGGTGAACAGTTGAGCCGTGTATACAGCATCTTCTTGCTTTTACGGTATTATTTTCCGTGTTTCAGGGTGAATAAATTCATGTACCTCGTGTCAGAAGCATTTACAGGCAGTAATGGAATAACGAGATTGAATTAGAATTTCATTTAACCTGAAGTTTGCCGAGGTTTCACAAGTAGGAACGTTCCTATTTGTTTTTCTGTCTTGTTCGTATCTGTCAGTGTACATGTAAGTTATGGTGAATGATTGTCGGGAGTCGCAGGTCTAAGGAGCTTGTGGTGTTACTATTGCTATGCAAATACCAGCACGATCATCCCTACTCTCATTCTTATGTGTACGTGTGAACGTAGCTGTATGGTCCAGTGCCAGACAAAAGCACCACGTAAACATGAATGTGAAATGGTGGACGAGACGACAGGAAACATAAAATGAAAGCAAAATAGAACAATTATGGCCACCACTGTTAATGCACGCTTTTAATCTGGAATCTCTGTTAATTAATAAAAAATACGCGGAAAGGAGCTATTCAATGGTAAGAAACGGTAATAAAAGGTAACACACTAATAAGCAATCAAACAGACGGCAAGTTTTCCTTCACTGCATTTAATTTTCTTCATTTTCCCGTAACGTAATTTTCAACCGATTCGTTATCGCGTCACGCGGTATATCATTAATAATTTTTCTCTATTTCTTTAAAACGCAAATGCGTACTTTTGTGTAGCCGAATGGGTAATGATGACCGTCCGCTAATGAATCACCGTGAAGACATAATTCTTCATAATTTTATTCAACAATCGTGGGAGCGGGACATCTTTCACACCTGAACCAGGCGAGTGTAACGAACACATTCGCTCGCTCGCTCACTCCTTCATTCATTCTCCCTTTCTCCTTCGTTGGCTTTGCCCACGCTGCCAGTCACTAATAGCTCCGTCTTTGTTTGTATGTCTGACTCCGACACTGCCGTCGGCTGGCCCTGCCCTAACCTATGGCCCACGGGGCACGGGTTCAAGCAGTAGCTTGCTTGTGGGAAGGTAGCAGCAGTCCGCGGTAGCGGCAACGGGCAAGACAGACGGACGAATGCATTGTAGAACGTGCATGCGGGACGAGCGGGTGCAGACTACAAGTGGCTGGGAACGGAAGCATGCAAGAAGAAGACAATAGCTACGACAGGTGAAAGATTACATTATAGGAAATGAAAGGAAGTTTAGATAAGTTTGTAGACAACGAAGACAGCGGGCTGTGTGTGTGTATTACTGACTCACATGAATTATCTGACGGAACCTTCCAACAAAACAGACTCACTTTAATTCACTATCATTCATTATTATTATTATTTACACAGTAGAAACAAACTGTTTTCTAATGTATACCTCCAAGTAATATATATTTTGTTTCATCAAGTTTGCTCGATAAAAACTTTTAACTATTTCACGAAAGGGGAAAAATATTTTCTGCTGCAATGTTTAAACATGCGTTTTAATTAATAGAAAAATAATAATGTGTCCGTGGCCATAATTAAAAACTTTTATCATTAATAAAGTTCATATAGCGGGAATTCATTAAAAGTCGGCTGACAAAAATAAATAAATTAAAATCATGCATGGTTGCCCCATTGTATTTGGGCTCCGAAACATGTACGTATAATTTTCCCGACAACATATCACAATGTGAATTTGGATGTTAAAATAATTCTTAACAATAACACAGTACAATCAGTGGTTTCAATCTGACCTACGTAAAATCACAGTATAAATACGTACATGTGAATAGGTCGTATGTAGTTTCAGAATGCTGTTAGCATGTTAGAGAGGATATGTTAGAAAGGATATTTCGAAGGGTCGTGCCAGCACGTACGGTGAAGCAAATGAACTTACACATCCGTCGACCTAAGAGTTTTAGAAGTTTCATAAAGACGTTAGAGGAAAAAAAAATTGTTCACAAAGCTTGTTCTTAGTCTAGCTTTGTTTGCCCTGATAGTTTTCGCTGATTTCGACGAAATATTTCTGATTCAACAGACAGTGAAATGTATTTAGTTCTTATCCCATCATTGCTAAATAAAGTACTCGAACACAGATTTATCCTGTAAACAAAAAATAAATAAAAATTCGTTGACAAAAGTGAAATTGTCGACTATTCGATATAGCATTTACTTTTTTGGTTCAGTGAACTAATGATCAACACGTCATTACGAATGTATGGGTAATGATTTCAGCCTGAAATAGAGACAGTAAAATCGTTAAGCGTTATGCAGCCAACCGATAAAAATGAGTCATGCCCTTTTTCAGTCGTGTATTGTGTTGCGGAGTTTACGGATTGTTGTTTTTTGCTTTTCTGTGAGAAAGCAGTTTTTATTTGGCCTATTTTAAAACATAATGATATCCGGTCTCTTTTTATTTGTACACAGCAATTAAAGCGTGTTGTTTTCGTAAATAACAATAGGGGCATTTCATTACATCATCATCCTTATGTACATGGTTAGAACCTTGCACATTTCTGAGTTTATTTCTATTTGTTAATGGAACATTGCATGGTTTAATCTGGGCCGAGTACGATATGACTTGCACGATGAACTTGGAGTTAACTATTGTAGTTGAAATATTTCATAAGATAACGCCTGCTAATGAGAAAGTTTAATGAAAACACGAGGGCAAATGAAATTCACGGAAGACTGTAAAAATTATAAAGTAGCTAAAGGACAAGAGCAAGGGTACGCTGGTTTGGTAGCAGCATTGGCAGGTCTCGGTTCACATCTTGGACGCTGATTACCCGGAACAATGTTCATTGTGACCCCTTATCCTTTGGCGTAACGCTGATACAAGATGGCCGTCCGCGTAACTAGCTACCGTGGGGAGACTTTTGTTGCGCGTCATACGCCGTAAAATTAAAACGAAAGCGTCGTAGTTTACAGAACGTAGTGCACGGATAATTCTCATGGAATAACTAATGTTAATGACGCTAATCACATGTATCTGGTGCGGGAATCTTGTTTCTCATGGACTCCACTAGTCGGCAGCACACGGAGGCTTATCTGTGCTCTCTACTTTGTCTAATTGCTCCTTTACTCGTAGCACTCCCTCAATGAAGGTACATACTGGAGTGGATGCACCGTCACCTCGAGTATCTCAATTACGCCGGTTTCAGGACAGGAAGATAGGAACAGACAAGTATCTACCGGCAGACATATATCGTTGCTAACAATTTAGCAAATAAAGCCCCTCCCTCAACGAACCCGCCAATCTCCTTCGCTATGAACACAAGTATTAGTCGATATTTGATTTACATTGTTCAATATCAATAGCAGCAAGCTGGCAGCGTGTGATTACTGTTTACGAAAACGAATTATGTATCCTGCCGTGTTTGCTTGGGATTAATCCTTTCGGTATTTCTAATATTTACTCTCCATTCGAATTTCATGATGAGTACATACACAGTGCATATATTTGTACGAACCATGTGTGTATGTATGTGTGGGTCTGTGTTTTCAGATATCTTTAACCGGTAACGGAAATTGCAGTGTTTACAAAAACTTAAAAGCATCACTGAATCGATGCGACAAGAAAATAGGAACTGTATTGCATCGTCGATGAACGGACGACTCCGGACAATAATTGAGCCAGAAATGTTTATCTACTTCTTTCTTTTGATCGAACGGGTAACAGAAGAAACACTCCGTTAGTTGGCAAAGCATTTAGTACGGAGTGGAAAAAAGTGCCCGAAGTGAAACAGCTTGCCAACTTGCAGAGAAAAAAAAAAAACGAAACCTCGAGCCACTCGAAACAAAAAGTCTACCCAGGGAAACAAACCATTTCCTAGTGAATACTAAATCGACGGCTACCCTTTTATATGCGGCGTTGCACGGTCGGAACAGCCCGCAGATACACAACAAGAGTAAAGAGAAACCAAACCGAAATCAGTACTAGCAAGTTGCGAACGAGTCAACACAACACAACACAGCACAGAATATTGTACGCTGATAAACAGCAAATTAAGTATCGAAACATCCTCGAGATAATATCTTGGTAATTGCATTTTTATTTATGTCTCTGAAACCACTTCCGCCCGATAAGCTCCAAATGCGGATGCGAAATGGAACAGGGTTGTCAAGTGTAGCCCCGACTAACAATTTACCCTGGTAAATAACATGCCAAATATACATCGCTCATTTGCTCTCCCCGAACGCCACAGATTACATCATTCATTCATTCATTCATGGTGAAACTTTTACCATTTCCATTTCAGATTGGTAATACATGAACACATACATATGCAAGGCACATCGTTCTAACAGGGCTGAACTTTCTGTTTCAAGCGGTCGCGGCAACGGAATTGTTTGGAAAATGTTCAAGAAGGTTCGTGAACTTGGTTGTTTTTCGCAACGGAAACAGAAAGAAAGGCATTCTTTTACTGCGGGAACTGCAGCAAACTACAATGGTTGTTTCTTTTTTGTTTCTGCAGTCTTTGCAGTTGCATACATAACATTAGATTTACGCGTATATATGGTAGTTTCACGTAAAACAATACGAGACAACATCCGCTCACACGTTTTCAACTAGTGATTCCCACTGCATATAATGCAACTGGCTGTTTGAATGACGATGTACCGAGGAGACGACACGTAAAACACGCCCATAGTTACAAAGTACTGTGTTATAATTATAACCACCGCATAGTTTGTTATAAATCGTTACGTACGTGGCCCATAATGGCACTTACATTATGGCTCGTGACCCGTTTATGGTGCGGAGAGACCTCAACAAATTTTGGACAACCCTGTGGCCGGACCTCGCTGTAAGAATGCCAGCAGGATAATCTGTTTTTTATGTGCACATCCCAAGACGACTGTATATTTCACTGTTGAATGATAGCGCGCAGTTTTATATTCGTTAGCTTCCGAAAGTCGTCCCGGGTCATTAAGACCAAGTCACCACCAGTCTGCCGAGGAAATGGACGAGGCCGAGGAGTCTGTGTGCTGGCCTGGTCATCACACAAACACACACACACACACACATTGGTTAGAAGATATACTCGTAGACGTGTTGTATGTTGTTTGTTAGTTGGAAGGAAACAAAAACAACTCATTCACCGGTGTTCTTCCTTAACAACACTCGCGGCTTGGCTATCACTCGAATCGAATTCTCTCCTAAAATTGAAGCGATCACAGGTTTCACGCAGAGCTAAACGTAACCGTTCGCTGTTCAATCTGAAATCAATTGATGCAATCGAATGCTATCTACCTCGCGTTATTTTAAACTATTTCAACGAATCGTATCGTTCAGTCCTTTCACATCCAGGTTATCGTTCTACACTTATATTCCTACCATTATAGTTTACTTTTATATTAACTATCAAAGTTGAAATAAATTTGGCACAATTGTTATACACTTCAATGCACATTTCCAACGTTCTCTATGGCAATTTAATTAGTTTATTATAAATTCTTTCCTTTATCAATGCAATGCTATACTTCCAACATAAATATAATATACTTCCTATATAATATACTACAGGAAGCATTCATGATTTCGTGCAAAACTTTGTGAAATGATACGGGCTAGTAGAATATTATTTCCAAGTATTACGGAAAGGAAACAATTTAAAAATTGCCACCTTGTTGTAACAACTTTATTATTTTCTGCACACACAACGAACTTTGGAGCGCTCAACTCCAATGTTAAAAGTAGATCAAACTTAGCGTTAATTTCGTTTGAAATTTCAAATGCTTTCCAAGTACGAAATTCCGTGTTCGTGACACGTAACGACACGAAATGTAGCAGGACGGACAAACAATATACTATTATCCGGTTGCATTATGCGTGTCGCGTTCTGTCGCCTTGCCAACGTCATCACATTTTCGAGGTTTGCTTTGCAATGTTGGGGGATTTCATTACGACCGTTGGCTTGGTGCATGGGTAAACTTGCAAGCAAAAGAATACAGGTGACATTCATACCGCTCTCTCCAAGCAAGTCGGTTGTGTTATGAATTTTTACACCCACTGGAAAGAAGAAAAATTTACATTAACGCTGCAATTTAAATTCTGCCAGCTTATTTACATTCCGCACACTGAAAGTGCATCGGGAGCGAGAACAGTGTGGTGTCGGGACTCTTGCATGTTTGTTTAAAAATATCACACGTAATATGTGCAGAAGCGTCTGGAGGTTTCACGTTTTTATTCAGCTTTAGTATATTCATATACTTTTCTGATATCCATATATGAATTTCTCGTGTTGCACGAAGGAAATGTTTATAAATGATTGTTAATACTGAGACCATTACTAGTAGTCATTGAATGTGACAGTTTCGGTTATATTTTCACTGGTCTAGACAAGTCCATTGCAAGGTGGGGGGGAGTAGGGTGATAGTGTTACATAGATAATGGTTGTTTGGTGGAGAAAGAAGTGATGCGAAACAGTTGTTTAGGACTGACTATATGGTCATGTTTATAAGTTAATAAACACCCGCTGGGCGTGCATTGCTCTCGTGCCGAGGAACGAACACGCAATACGCAGGGGATGATTGTGTGGTCACACATCTTCTCCCGGTGATGTTTCGAGTAATAAATGTCTTGTTTATTTGGTTCTCGGATTGCCAGCTTATCTTATACCATGTTTTTCTATGTTTGCGCGCAATTCCAGATAGAGATCTAGCTTGTTTACTGCGCGCATTCGACACTTTTTGTTTGCTCTGCAGTTTGACGGGAACGAAATTTGCAAGGTCCACCGTTATTTGCACAGATGATTTTTGTCATTTCTGTTTGTACACCACCGTCCGAAATCTTGCCGGCAAAAAAAAAAACAGATCCATTTTTACGTGTGAACATATGTGAACTAATTTGCTACAATTAGACATGATGAGTGAGGTTTTCATGTGTGGCTTGAATCGCTTCAGTAGTTTTACTTTCATTTGCCCAAGTCAGAGTTGAATGAGAAAATAAAAATCCCTGGGTGGATTGCAATTGCTGGTCTGTTGTAATTTATGATCGATGCGCTTTGAATGTTGGTCTGACTACATGTTTGCCATGTCGGGCACGTTATGCATTTACAAGAAGCCAAAATGAGCAGACGGCCAGAGTCGAGCCACAAGGGCAGGGGCGGGGGGGCCAGTGAACATTGGTTCGGTTGCTACGTTTCCCGAAAACAAGAACTTATAGAATTGCTAATGAAAACGGAGCGGCACAAAATGCTCTTTGATTTATGAATATAGAAGGATGATGGGCGAGCGGTGGTTAGCGGTAACAAGCAAAGTGAGAACACCTCTTGAATAGTTCATGTGACATTTAAATTATATTGTGGCAGAAATGTCGGAAATTTATTCTACGTCTGGTTTTATGCGTCCAGCGCGCGGTGCAGCCGGAACATCCGAGCAACTGGCTAGCTACTGGATCTGGAGGTTGAGTTTTATGTGTGGGGCGTGTATAGAGTGGAGGAACAATTGCACGGCACGGTGGTTGAGAGCATGAACGCGTGACAGGTATTGTCTCCTTGTGGTACTGCAACTCTATCGTAACTTACCCCTGCGTGCAGTAAAAACTACGCCACTACCGCCGAAAACCAACCGTAACGGCTAGAAATTACGGCCGGCGAAATGGCTCGATTTGCCCGTTCTGCACGACGATGTTGACTGTTTGTTTCACGGCTCTCGTACCTCGGCAACTTTAAATACTCCAACAGAGCGACGCTAAACGTAGTATGTAATACTATGTGTTTTCTCTCAACATCGACAAAGTGCGATATTATATTTCCAGCACCTGTATCGCTCGCCCTTCTCATACAGAAGAAATGTTACATGGAACCATTGCACACGTCACGTCGACCGTAAAAGCTTGTTACACTTCATGTTATTGTTGTCGTGCTGATCTGTGCACATCGGTTGCATTGATTTTGCCCACCGAATGCTAAATACGTTCCAATAAGCGCCACTGCTGGGTACAAGTCTTCCAGCAACTTGTCTTTCTCGAAATGCAACAGCAACAGAAGCACGGTGAGAACATTATCAGCTGTGACACAAGAGTCAATGCTTACCTTGACCTACTTGCTAGTACTGGAGATTGACATCGGAGGGTGTTAGTACGCTCGCCTGGTTCGTTGCGAAAAGATGTAAATTTATGCCGACACATAGAGAGACAGAAACCGTACCAGGTTTAATTCAGTACTCGTTACGAAGACAGCGGCAATAAGTTAACCCCGAGTTCCGTCCCCGCAATCGTACAAATTCAGAATGTTAAATGAACGGAGGAATCTCTAAATATTTGCTTTAAATATTTATCATGATATACATCGGATGTTACGATTTTCGACGATATCCATTTTTACTAGACTTGTGAATATATAGGCGGAATAGAGAGGTTGGGGGTTGGTACGGTAGAAGCTGATTATGCAAACGCGAAGGGTAAGACTTTTGGAAATGCTACTTAAAATTTTGCTTTGTGCGTCTTCTCTTCTTTTTCATAATTTCAGATGCTGAATTTATTCATAATCGAAATTAGAATTTATGATGAGTTGAGAGGCGTAAAGGGAGGAGCAAGATGAAATTAACTCTCTACAGGAACACACCCCTCATTACAGTGTAAAACGTACACCCTCCAATTATCCAGTCGTTCATGTATGTTGTTGCGTGAAAGTTTAAGAACAGCTAATCTAATTCATTCAAATTTCCTAATACTTCTATTTATCGGCCAAGGAATTATTAAACATCTTAAAAACACGCAGTTCCATACAACAGGAAGCACAAATAATAAAAAGAACCTCTTGAATTGTAGCAGCGTCTGACATTTGTACAGAATTAATTGTTTTCTTTCTCTGGTAATAAATAAGTTTAGAGCAAAAAGTGTCTCCTTTAATACTCTTATTTGTTGGGTGAAATTTATTTGTTCCATGCATAAAACTGTAGCGACGCGGATGTAAAAACTGATTACTGTCTGAATCTGTACATTTTGTGACAAGCATTGTCCGTTTCTAAAAGTCCCGTTGTTTTCGAACGGAATTTTCGTCGATCGAACTAATCGAAATTCATTACGATCGCGGACAAATGGCTTCTCGAAGAAGGTAAATAAATCTCTTTCGACGAAACGAAAACCAATAGACGCCGATGAGAGGATTCACGGACATTTTTCATACAAACACACTCACACACGCACGGATTTAGGTAGGATCAGAGTTAAAAGATCCATCGCGTTCGCTCACCACGTGGAAACAAATTGCAAATCTGTGATTATGGTGCAAAGTAGAGGCGCATGCACGTGCATGTCTCCGTCGTGTCGACTTGTCTCCTTACAGTTTTCCGAGCACGTACCAGCATGAACACCCAGTTAGGGATCATGAATTGAGGATTCTTTACCACACTAGGTGTGTGCGCGCGCGAGTTTTTACCGTTACATTCCCGTCAATTCCTGCTCAAACGGGATGCAACGTGTCGGTTTCCTTGTAATTGTCATTCTACTTCCAATGGATGTGCGAATGTACAATCACATTTGAGCAGTCGGTTTTAATTCAAAGGATAGACTACGTTACCAGCGGAATTCATGATTGGTTTCAAAGTTAGACGAGAATACCCACTGAATTCGTTATATAAATGATTTATGAAGTCACTGCGGGTAAACCACAATGCACTGATCCCATGATAGTCGAACTGTGCGTTCTGTAACCTCACTTTCCGCTGCCGGTTGTGGTGCTGTAAGGCGATAAGGTAGCACGGCGCGCTGCTGTCGCGGGAGACAGTTGGCTGAGAACAGGTGTGCCCATCGAGCAGTTGTTCTTCCACGGAACTAATTCACAGGAAGTTGCGGTTGCCACCTGACGGCTAAAGCTACGGGGTCGCGTTCAACTGCTGCACGAATGACTTCACTCACGACTTTACCTGTGTGCCGGTGCTAAGAACGAAGATGAAATGAACTCTTCGCAATTGTACTTTACTACATCAGAGAATCAACCAGTCGTCTCGTTTGCGCTTTCTCTTTCTCTCTCACACTAGTTCTCGCTTCAATTCAACAGTGGTTCATTTTGCTTTTATATTCAAATTACCATTTAAAAGAAATCGTCTCTGGAAAGTGGATGCATTTTCAATGCGAAGTAAAGCGACGTTAAATCGACAATGGTTGGTCGTTGTAAATGTCGGAACACTGTTTAAAGAGGTCGTTAAATTTTAATATCGTCTCACAATGATCACAGAAGCGGTTGGTTATTCGACACAGCAATATCGATTAATAGTTACTGTTCCATTTGACACTAAGTACTACCATCGACTTACATTGTGTTACCGAATCTGATACTTTTCACATGGTTCATACCTGAATTACACAAGTTCGAACAAGCATGTGGAGCATTGCAATGAGAACAATCTCATCATAATACTGTACATGTGATTTGAAACTGAGAAACTTAATAGCAAATACTTTACAGTGTAGTGTTCAAAGCCACACGTGTATGTTTGTGTAAGGTTAGATGTGTTAATAGGAAACGCGGTTAAAATACAACAAAACAATCGACGCTCGCCAAACCATTTTCGTATTCCCTTTGAGCGTTTGCATTGAAAAGGAGTTCAAAAACGAACACACGATGGCAATATTGCAAGGCGAGCCAACAGTACTGGAGCCCGGATATCAATACAAAACAACCAAGGGATTGGCGATCATGGCTGAATTCAGTAGAAATCTCGAATTGTAAAACCAATATGTTCTACAATTATTCATTAACTTTTTCGTTTTAGTAAAGGCACAATCGAAATAAACGGTTGCTTCATTTTATTTCAATATAAATAAGAATGTCTGTTTTGAACTTCGATTATTCGATATTAATGTGATGGAATAATTAAGTAAAATTGTTAACAACAGGCAATAGTGCTTAAGCTGTCTTGTATGTCAAATGGCGATAGGTTCGATATTAAAACAGCGTACTTAGGCAAGAGGGTATTTTAAATGGACGAGACTGTTAACCAGCTTATAATGAAATATCGATGATACGGGTGGTAGCAATTCCGGCAAGAACGATACTGGTTTAGAGAAGGTCCAGAGACGGTACTGGAGTCTGTGACGGAGCTTGGGGGAAGGTCACAACGCATCGGTGGTTATCTGCATACGGTGGCTTCCTATCTGACTACGGTCGTCTGCGCACGTTCAACTTCCTTTCAAACGAGCTTGGCTTTTGTTGTCTTGTTCCCCTTAATTGATTGGATACCATAACCATCTTTTAGGGGACACAAAACGTTACTAAACGTGCCCGTATAGCATTCAGTTACTAGCGCGAACCAGCCAAGCATACACCTCTTGCACAACGTGACATAAAGCAAAAGGTGTGTCGTAAAATGCGGCTTCCGAAACTGGCGGCGCCCGCGAGACGCTGCACACTGAATTACTCTCCAGAGAATCGTACACGACGGCCGTCGCGGTGCTTCCTGAACCGATGGTACAAGGCCGGGTAGGCCTGACACTACTACAGTGCAATTTTTTACTTTCTAGACTATCCACAACTGCTGGTCGAATCAAAACCAGTAATATATATTGTTAATATCTGGATGTATATAATCTAGATAATATGCCTTGTATTTTTTTAAGTAAATATGGACTTGCTCGATTTGCTACTGGTGTATGTATTTGTTTTCCATATCTAAATTGGTTGGCCAACGAACGAACGATTATCAGAAATTTGGATAAAGAGGCGTGGGATGAGATATCGTTTTAGAACTAACTGGTTAGCCGTGATTGAGATAACGATATTCAGAATGAATTAGCCCGAATACGAATATGTTTCTCCACAAATGATAATAACCGAATAAAGGATGAAGAATAGTAATGAAACTACGTATAAAATCGGTCCAGTAGGAATATATTTAAATATTACCTTCATCTACTACTCTTACTTGATGATAAATGCTATCAAGTTTTAAAATTATCATTACGTTTATATGCGTACCAAAGTTATGTACAATAAAGTTAAAATTAACTAGTTCATTTGCTAGCGCCGGCAGTAAACTTCAGAAATAAAACAATACATAGTTCATTCCAGAAGTTATGTCGGTTCCTGGTTGTATGTAATAAGCAATAGACAAGAAGATTTATTACTTGAGTCAGCGTACTGCATCCAATTACGACCAATTACTCCTGAAAGCTATACAACACTTGGATGCGCGCAAATATCTTCATACATTTGCATACATCCAACCGTATGTTTCATATTCTGATAATAATCTTTCTCTCTCTTTGTCCATTTGCTTCACGAAATATTGTCAATAAAAGTTGCCTAATACTTAACAACAGTTTATAAAACATCCTTCTACAGAGTTCTAATTTAAATGGCACAGTCTTACTTGAGTAATTTAGAAACGTTTAAATCCGTAATGTGGCAATTCATTTCGTGGTGGCGTGGTACAAGTGCACGTCCCCTAATGCGACGCCACTGTCTCGTGCGAGAGACTTTACAGAACATTCTAGTCGGCGGCTGACTGATTTCTGTGTTTGCACGTTCATCTCGCTACGTAAATCTTGAGGGATCCAAAACTGGAGTCTTTAAATTTATATTATCTATGACGCCGTTCCATCT
This sequence comes from Carabus problematicus, assembly GCA_963422195.1. Lineage (NCBI taxonomy): Eukaryota > Metazoa > Arthropoda > Insecta > Coleoptera > Carabidae > Carabus > Carabus problematicus. Next base: position 1,576,649 of record OY728580.1, on the reverse strand, counting down.
GACGACTAGAGCGATTACCGAGATTCTTTTTCTACTAAAACGTCTACTACAGCATAACGGTTTCACTTTGTGTTTTTTTCATCTTCTCCGTGTGCAGTGGAGACGAATCTCTCGTCACGTTTTTATATCTATACGAGTATATAGTGTTATATGATGTCTGCAAACGTCTGCTGACAATTCGTGTGAATAGCTGGCAACGACAAGCGTCTTACAAAGTGGTGTAACGTACGATAGAACACCTTAACGACGGATATTTTCAGACAACGACAAACACGAAATAATTATAATGTTATCAGTTGGCATGGTAACAACTTTGTTTGATCTTCATTTTCAAACGATCGACAGTTTTCACATGCATAACATATACGTGTGTCGTATATGCGTGATATGAATTATTCAGCGATAAGTATGGACATGTATGAATATATTGCTTGCACACGGATTATCTCGTCTGTGAATATAAATTTTTTTTCTAACTTATCAACACGAATGATACAACAAATGAACAACAGATCACAATGTTCACTTGAATGTGCAATTGAAGCTGTTTGCAAGCACAAACTGCTGTCACAATCGTTCGTAATGTCAAATGCGATTGATCGTTGGAAATTGGGCAGGCAACTGCCAATGATTCGTGATGAAATGTTGTGCGCGGGACGTTTTTTTTATCTCATTTTAATTTTAAAAATCGCACAGCGTATGAATATAAAATGCAGATAAGTTTTAATAGAAACTGTCAACAGTTAATGCCGGTATCTGTGCAATCATCAATATCTTATTGAATATATCGGAAGACACACACACACAGACGTAAGCATCGACAGGCACCCAGCAACGGTACATCTTCTTCTTTTTCTTCTTTTATTTCCTCAACATCTTCTTTTTAAAACTTACAAACTTTGTACGAAATGCAAATCGGTGCGCCGGACGTACACAACAAAAAGCAATCTTTTTATATTGAATTCTGATTTGTTAAAATTGATTGGAATTTCCGACGACATCTTGTTCCCTATAATATATTTGTTTATATTGTTTGAAGTTTCGTACAATCACGGCCGAAGGTTCAGCCGCTTTTTTTCACCTGCACAACTTTCTATTTTGTACAAACGGCTTGGAGTGGAATTCAGTGAATTAGTTCATTTTCCTTACCATGACTTTTATAACAATCTGTATGGTACCAGAATGGAAGAAGGAAATTAATAACTATGATATTGCAAAAGTTCACGGTAAATAATGTAATTTTAGTGGCCGTAGTACGCAAGGCATATATTTAAAGTTTAAAGCGTCCGGAAATAGAAGTAGGAAAATATGAAGTTCTGGTAAACTAGAACTGTTAATAGATGCGCGGCGAGAATGGATGAAGTTAGATGAGATTATCTAATGACCACTACTAGTGGCAAGCGGACCAACCAATGCACGCGACCTCTGCATAACTACCGTCAAGAGGGTATTTTATTATTTAACTTAGCGCAAAAGACGACGACGACGAGTCACTGACTTTGGTAATTTATTTTACAGAGAGGAGGCATCGTCTACCAAAGTTATAATTAATATTCATTAATTTATAAATAGCACGCGAATCAGCCAATGATACTCGCAGATATTTCATTTTCGTTCACACTTTTAACGAGATTTGTCAACGAGAAAGTTCTACAGTACGAATTCATTAGCATTTTTGCACGCACATAGTCAAATAGGATGATTTTATTTTGAAAAATTTAATACAAATAACTGGTCAGAATCATACAAACGTGTCGGGAGTTGTATTAAAAAAAAAAATGGAATCGCCCAAATAGATGTTTGTCATACGTCAATCACACGAGAGATTAAATACAGTCATGATGTTTGGATAATAACCAATAATATTTATCACATCAAAGGAGATAAAATGTGTCATATATTTTGAATCCAATGTTTACCGGTTGTTGTGACCTATAATAATTACGGTATTTGCGATTTCGCATTATGTTATTTCGTTCAAAATTGACATTTCCAAATAGATTATCATGACGATAATGAAATTTGACATGAATTAACGTAAAGCGTTAACGAGCATTCACAAACAATATGGAAATGAACACTTGATTGGTATGGAATAATGTATTCCCGGTTGAAAAATTTTCATTATTCTGGTTTTATATTATATTATGAATTTCAATTAATTATTTAAATATCATATGGTAGAAATGCCCGGAGCAAAACGAACTCAATTGGAAGAAATATTTTACAAAAAAAATAAAATCAATAAAAAAATAATTTTTAAAAATAAGCTTTTATTAAATTGGACTAAAAATAAAAAGCCAATAAATAAAAGCGTGGGGCGTAAATGTTCATATAAATTGGACATTAGAACATTTACGCCCCACGCTTTTATTTATTGGCTTTTTATTTTTAGTCCAATTTAATAAAAGCTTATTTTTAAAAATTATTTTTTTATTGATTTTATTTTATTCTTTTTAGTCTGTGGTAAGTGTATAATTGGATTAAAATTGAAGTTGATTTACTGTTTTGATATTCGGCAAATAGATGCACTTTCAATAAATGTGAAAATGACGAAATGTTCTTAAATTGGTCGATAAGTTTATTTTCGCTTACCATTTTTAACGCCACGAAGATCGGAATATTTTATGGACTGACCCTGTGCTTTGTTAATGGTCATAGCAAAGCAATCTTATTACATCGCAGAACTTCACACATTTTTTGCAATGAGATAGGGAATTACACTAATTAATACTAATGTTATACACTGACATAAACACAGTTATAATTATAATAAATCACTTTTATTGTAACCAATTTTATTTTATTAATATCTAAATCGTTGTTGCACATTCCAAATGCGAGACACAACTGTCAAAAAACGTCGTATTTCTGTTGTTACCGGTGCTAAGCCGACTATTTACCGAAAACTTTATATCTAGTATATACTAATACATGCATTGATCTTCTTTTGTCCAATCCCCCCGTCAGACAGACAGACAGACAGACAGACAGACTGACTGACTGACTGACTCACAAGTGAAACTAAATAAAAGCTTATAAAAACCCCCAGAGAACACAAATACTCGTCTGCTTAAATCAATGTGTAATTTCAACTGAATTGTGTGTATTTCAAAAAGTACTGTACATTAATGAAATTGATTTTAAGCAAGGATCGGAATCTTTCTTCTTTGTAAATAAGCGAGAACACAGCGTAACTTACGCCTGATTACATAATACAAGATTGGCTATTGTGTAATGATTTGAGCGTAGTTTACATTCAATTTATATGTAAATTAATAATCCATTGACTAGTGTAAGATGTAAGAAATATCCATAGCGTTCGATGTTGAAAAATCTTATTGAAACAATGAAATATTGATCAGGTAACGTCTAGTCGTTTTAATTCTTCATAATTAAGTTGTCATGTTGATCGTAGATATTACTGTTTTCATTTTAAAATGTCAAGAACGAATGATATAGATTTAATAGATCTTCAAAAAATTAAATATCATTTGCTGCAAATACAGTGCCTTGTACGACTGTACTGTAACTGTTCATCAGCTTCATGTCATGTTGGAACCAGAAGCAAGTACGACACAAAGTTGAAACGACTCATTTCCGTATTTCACCGGTAAAGAAATGAAATAGTTATGAAAGCTTACAGTCGGGCTTTTAACAAGAAAGCTGACGTATGTCACGTCGACATTTTAATGTAACGTCCCTGGAGAAGAACACAGGAGTCGGACTACGATAAAGTTTAAAAATATTTACCTACCAAGCGTTAAACAATACCAGACGTCGTGTCTCACTTCGTCCTAACCTCCCTCTCCCGGGAAATAAATGTACGAAGAATTATTTGTTTCGGTTAGAAAATTCATCTCACATTAACGCAAAAAACAAAATAATATTCTTGCATAATCGCGTTGCGTTAAAGTGAAATGAAAGCAAACGTAATAATCATTAGTAATACTTATTAGTATGGAAATAACAGGATTCTAATTAATAATTTTCCTGGGAAAATTCTTTACATTTGTTAATACAAACGAAAGTACAATGTTGTCGGAATGTGGCTGACATTATTGAATTTGTTCAGCATTTTTTTCCCCTTATACTTGTCCACTTCGCAATGCAAGACTACCGCCGGTAATAACATAGGAATTTTTCTCATTAACAAAATATTTTTCCAATTAATTTGCAAATGATTAGCACGAATAATTATTAATATTGTGCGCTAGAGACAAAATGAGAGGCTAACAACGTAAATATATATTTGAAATAAGTGGTGAAATCTTACTTTCGTGTTGTAAAAGTGAATCTTTAAATGGTGGTGTTTAGAATACAGTCACGTTTCATCGGTGGGATGCTTGAAATGTCATGTATAATAGTGGATTCATTAAAGCAAATTACGAAAAAAACATAAGTTGACTGACCGTAAATCATGACTTATTGTACATTCACATCATCTGCCTACACGTCATCAACAACAAAATTCAAACCGCATTATTATCATCCATTTTTGAAAAAGTATTTTTCTTTGTCCTTTCACAGATTCATTTTTAAAACCTTGCACAATCCTTAAAACTGCACAATAGCGTCCGCGCTGTCGTGCATAAGGACTCTTATCGCGGAAAATAAAACGTAAAAGAATTAACAACAAAAAAGTAGGTCTTTGCGTAGCACCAGGAGTTAACCTGAAATATTTCAGGTGGGGTAAATAAATTATGTACAATTTGTTACGGGAGAAGTTTGTTTCCACAATAAATCAAGTGCTCTCAGAAACGAACGAACGATTCCGAAGGGCGAGGCGAAACGTCCGAGAGCCGAGTTGAACAGAGAATGCACTATTATTCTCGAGTTTTGATACAATATGAGCCATTTGTAATTGCCGCAGTTGATTTATCATATTCCGACAGCACAGAACAGAACCAACGAGAACTCTCTGTATCTCTTCGTTCCCTTTGTAACCGGAGTATTTACTACGTCCGTGCAACAACATGTCGCCCAGTAGACCAGTGCAATTTGCAAACCCAACATCACTAACAAACCTATCACAACAAGTTCTCGCATGTACATACACAACAGGCTATATTAGTTGAAAGATTAACCGACAAAGATGTATAACCTGCTCATATGCACAATTTTAAGTATGTAATTTATTTGCTCCCTAAATATCTACGCCAGTGCTGTAAACATGGACGGCAAAGTAATTTATTTCGGTGAAAAATATGCTCGGTTCCTTGGATATTATTCCATTGCTACCCATTTTATATTTTCATTATATTTTTGTGTATACGCAATTTAACTTTCTCATTTGTTTTCACCGGTTCGTTTTCGTAATGTTTTTGTTTAATTTAAATGCGTGCGTTATTAGTTTTTTTTCTGTTAATCATATAATTTAAATATGAGGAGCAAAAATTGAATTGTTATGATGAAACCAGCTCCGTGTATTACTGGTTCATATGTTGGGAAGCTGGCGTGTGTTCTGGTTTTAATATATGAGTAGGATGAAGAAGAGAATTTGTAATTAGCCGTGAAGCTTCGGAACAATCAAGTTAGCGAATACTCTCGGGACCCGGTGTATTTTGCTGAGATCTAGCCGAGAGTAGACAATAGCAAGAGAAGGTTTCCTCAGTATTTTAGTGTATCCATAATACGTATATCCGTATTATCCGTAATATCACAAGAAATGCTCCACACTTAATCCGATCAACACAGATTTGGTGTAGACCTGAAAAACTACTAGGGTTTAGCTAAGAAATTTGTGCTCTGTATCCCGTTCCAACCAAGTCTATCATTAGCATGGAATAAAATACGGATTAAAATTACTCAGCTAAACTATGTGATAAATTGTTAAAACCATTCGAATACTGTAGACGTGACTAATAAAACAAGACTGCTTACGCTAGTATTGTTCGTTATAGACTTTTTGTGCGTCTGGGTTTCAGAATAAAAAAAAACCCCATCCTGTGACAAATAATATGACCAGATAAAATTCAACAATGGGCGTGACGAAACTGGATCTGTGCTCTGGCGTGTCCCAACGGGAATGATCGTGCAAAACGTGTAAATTAGAGCGATGCTGCTCGTGATCGCACGGCAGTGGCGAGAGTGAATTAAAAAGCACGCACGTTTCGTAACAAAAATGGAAGAACGGTAGGATGGTATAAATCGAGTAAAGAGGGGTAAGGTAGGGTACAATGCTATGTGTGGGTGCGAGCCGAGACGGTACTTACATTTACTTGGAATTAAAATGGAAAACGACGTCAGTCCCAGATGACAACTGCGGTGGTTTTGTAAAAAAAGGCACTGCTTACCATCGCCGAACCTCGGCGACTCGCCGACGCCACCATTATACAAAAAAAAACCCGGCGCTGATTTTAACTGAGATGAATTTTAGCAGTAAATTTACCATTCGTGGACGTCGTCTCTATTGCTACTCAGCTCTGTGTAAATATCGTCATTATTCCAGATTGAAGCGACGTAACAAACCCCGGACCAGCACGCCTGAAGCAGTGGATAGAAAAATGTAAACTTCAAACGCAAAACGGTAAAGTTACTTCACGGTAAACAGCGCGAATACAAACAACGCGTGAAATATGAAAGTTTTAAAATTATACGACGACGGAAATCGTGCCGCTAAAATCACCCTTGTGCACTGTTTACACAAGATGCCTACGAAACTGTCACCGCGCACGAGATTCAAATAATATCCTTCATTTACACTGTCAACGGGCCTACGTTAGAGTCCATTAGACATTCTCACATTGTGTCCTGTAGTATCTCCTGGGAGACACGAGCTCTCACACAAAATGGAAATAACATTATTCGTGGATCTATAATTCTGCTCTAGTCAGCAGAGTAGCAACATTGACACAGTGCGCAAACGCAAGTAAAGATATGGCCTTGTATGGGCCATTTGTGCATCACAGTAGTGTGTGTGTGTGTGAGTGGAATGAAGAAACCGATCTTGTAATACAGTTCCTGGACCGTATGTTGTGGGATTCGGTACAAGGGGCCCATTTGCCTTCGTGGCCATGTTGAACAATAATGCGTCCTGGGATGGATAGGAGTTGATTGTTCGGTTCGTACATTTACGTTACGTAAGTGACGTGGCGCCTCAGATGGTAGTAGCATAATTGGCAATGGACCCTGACATGGCCACTAACTGCAGCACGTATGTCCAGTTAACACGCGGGACCCTTGTAAAGTAGACAAACGTGCCGGCTCACTCATCAATTAGAGCCACCGCCCACGCCACGAGCCCATCACTATAAACTAACGGAGAGAGTAAGAATGCCCCTCCCCCCCACCGCGCTAACCGCACTCCACATCTACCTAAGTGTACACTCGACCATTGCCAGCCGAATGTACCCAGGCAACTAGTTCGGTATTGACGAACAAAGCACACTTCGGTGATATCATTGGATCTTTCATCTCCCTGGCCCCTCCCGGCAACTATATGGAATTAAATTTCCGTTAAAATCGTAAAGCCTATCAGCAAAAGTACACACATTTCGCTAACTAAATCGAAAAATTTATGAGGAGAATTAAAACGGAGTCCATTAAAATACCCCCATCTGACCTTTTCAATGATCGACCTAGCCTTCCTAGAGTATTTGCACATTAGTATGCATTTTATTCACCCGAAATTCATGCCGTCATATTTATGAGTGTAGCAATTAATATTGATTGTCATGCTGCGAGTTTTTACGCGCGCGATGACAAATCTTTCGTTAAGTTATTCCAACAACGATTCTTCTAGTTAAATATCCCGTGTTTTGTAATCGGAAGACGAAACTATTTGAAATCAGATAAAACATCTGGCGTAGAGGAATACGCAGCGCTTAAATTTATGACGCTTCATTACTTACAGTTAATCGGTTTTTCTATCATATTTGAAGAAATAAATAACGCCTTCTTGTTTCTTGTGCACGAGAAACAGATGTTTGAACGAGGAGTACCTCCTGTAATTTTTTATTCGAGAATTTATGTTTTGAGAACGTGCATAAAAAAAAGGAAACTTATGAAGTGAAGAAAAACGAATTATCGTTGATGATTTATCGTGGATTTTATTCTGGCTGATCACAATTACTGTTCGCAGTAGCAGTGTCCACACACTATTAGTATTACTACAGCCGTATATCGTAACGGAAGCAGGCGAACGCGATATAACATGTCTGCTTCCTGCAAGACGTAACGTGTACTTTATGGGTTAAATGGAAAATCTTTCCACTTTGGCTGTCATTTATCAAAACTTTATGAAAATATGCGCGAGTTTCCAGTCGGCTCGTGGAAATGCCTCGATTTTTATCGAATACATCGGGTGATTTATGATACACGATATAGATAGGTGTCTATACTCGTTACACTAACGCCAGAAAAGAATAAGCACGAAAGAACAACCGCCTTCAGAAACAATAACCCGTTACCGTTACGTTACATTATGTTATGTAGCGTTTCGTCGTTCCACGGCGACGCCGGAGAAAAAAATCTCAAACTGAAATTGAATATCTGAAATGAAATTCTGTCTAGCTACACAACGTCGTTCTATGGCACTTCGATGACGTCAACTGCGAACTGATAGAGACTGGAGAAAAAGAAGGAAAAAAAAAACAAGTTGGAACGGCCACCACATCCATTAATAAAAGGTGCAGGCTCGTGTCCGAAACATAATTAGAGAAGGTGGACAGTGGACAGTCTTATGTTGTCGTCGTGGACTCACGCACTTATTGCGTCATAATTACTCCGAATATGGAACGGTCGAGTTGATTGAACGAGACGCATCCAAGAAACGGACGACACGAGTGTGTCGTGTCGTGGTCAACTGCGGTCGACCCCGCAACCGAGCCAGAGTCTGAATAGGAACTTTTGTACTCGGAAGGACTGGACAGAAGTATATCAATGAATTAGGGATCTCTGTATACAAAGTTCAGGAGAAGACCACATCTTAAATTACATGCTGTACGGAACTTTTTCCATTATGAATTTAACTACTCATGAATTTGTTTAGGACAGCAGTCTGTAAGTCTCAAAGGAATTTCGTTTTCTTTTTTCTAGGTTGCACAAGGCAGGTTGGCTACTAGTACAGACCTGCGTGGCACGTGCTTGCTCGTGTCGACACGGTCATCGTGTATGCTACCTTAAGCAGCGGGCGGGCGTTGTTGGTAAGAGACACTTCAATAAGGCGAAATCACTTTACATTAATGACGCTTCTTCATGTGCGCTCGTAGCGCTGCGGTGACGTGATGCGATACTAGGCGGGTGGGTAGAGAAGCTACACACACACACACACACGCATGCTCGTTTCCCGTTTCGGCAAGCACTGTTACTCGCTGTGCAGTGGTAAACACAAACCTACACGCGACACACCAAAGCTATTTACCATCGCCACCTATGTTTGGAAATTGTGAAATTACGAGAATCAAACGACCACGCATGATTACTGTCGACTTTATATACATTATTCTGCACGACGATTACATGATTAGAGTAATTTTTCAACTGAAATACGCTAAATGCCACGTGTCAACGAATCGTTTCCTGAACGGCTATTGGCAGCCGTAATTTCCAACTGGCGTCGGTTGTACCAAACACGAGAGGTTAAACGAATGGTTCGTTGTCACGATATTAAGAGGCGGAGATACGGTATTTTGTCATTATATCGTTTCAAATACAATAAGTGTAATTTGCAGCAGACCATCGAAGGCGGCAGTAAATGATTCTTGTTCCAATATTTGTACGACCGTTCTAAATCCTTGCAAAGATCAGGTTCTTTGTACCAGTTGTCCGAATTATGTGGCTGTTTTACAACTCCATAACGGATCAGATAGTAATTTTATACTAATTGAACATTGTTTAAATTGGAATTAGTTGACAAAATGGGATGATTTCGGGTCGTGCTAATCACCTGAAGTCCAACCGATTGACGGTGCAGTTATATGTGAAACATCATTGTTCTACGTTGACATATAATTGCGCATTAATTTCAGTTAAACTATAATTATACATTTATGATATCGGGATTATTACACATATATTTTGCTGTACCATTCCACTAATACGAGCGTGAATGTTGTTTTTTCCTATACTACTATGTCAGTTTCGTACTGTTGTTGAAAAAAATTAAAATTCTATCGTTCACTAGCGTTCGTTGTGGTTTTGCAGCTGTTACACAAATAAATCCGATACGTATGATGCGACACGTTTGTCTCATCAAGACCAGACCAGTTCGGACACGCGTGTGCATGTTTTATTTTGTTTTTCCAGTATGCTACTGTCGTCCGTGTACATGGAGTAATTTACCTAGTATTTTTTCCCAGCTTTTATCTCACTGGCGCGTTACAGCTCTGTGTATGCTCAAAGGGATGTCACGTTTAAAACCTCATACTCTCGCTCTCTTATTCGCTCTTGTCTCCTATTCGTTTCACTATAGTTTAAAAAAGCACAAAGCTAGCTGCGCTGTCAACTGTCCACAAACGAAGCTTCAACATACATAGTCTGTACTGTGCAGGCAGTTGCAATAACCAACCCAACCTACTACGCTCCTGGTTCCAACAAACGCACAACACATCCACACGCGTGTACCACTGGCTGCTGTCAGAAAAGAAATGTTTGCAAAGACAAAAGAATGCTGTTTATGGTACGTACTACTGACATTATACTCCCTGTAACACGCACTGTTACCATTTCCTGTTTTATAATTTAATTAGGCACGCACCTGTTTTGAGAATTTATTTGACAACCAGAAGCTACACATTTAAATTGTTTTCCTTTTTTACATAAATTTCTATGAAATACACTTTTTATTTTAATTAGCGAATATTGCTTGACGTTTTCATACGAAGGTTAACATGGAACAGTAAATTTCTCTTACCTATTTTCGCAGTTCATAATAGGATAAAATGACTCACCTGAAACAAAAACAACCTAATTAGTATTGTACAGAAAGAACACGAGTGTCAGTTTCAATAGAAAGTCTTTAATATTACGCTGCACAATAATTGCAACAACAGTCAGTAGATTCTGCGAAGTGTGTACCGTACACGTTCTTTGTGTAATACACTACCTCCAATATCCGTTCCGAAGAGAGATGCTATGATGCGCAAAGCTTCTTAACAGGATGTTACAAACTAGCCGTATTACACTCGTTAAAATGTCTGCAGCTACCCTACACTACCCTATCCTGCCCTGCCGTTACACTTCACGCCCTTCCGTAATGCTGTCGCGAAATCATTAAATCCAAACGTTTACTTCAATGAATAAGAAGTAATATAACGAAATGAATTCAATTTATATTCTTTTGCTAACATCACGTTTGATCTCCTTCGTTTCCAAGGCAGCCAATGGAGAACGGATCAAGAAGAAAATAGTAGACGGTATCATTAAAATGTATTTCCTCTGGTATGTACGCAGCGGAGGTCTGGAAGAACAGACGATCCAGCTAGCGAACTAGGAACAACATGTCGACAGGACATCCACCCTATCTCCGTCAAATCGAGACTCAAGTGACATGCATGTCTGAAACACAAGTTTTTAACGAGAGTGGAGTAAAAAATGTTGTCAAAAGTTGCGGGGACAATTTTCATTGTGAAAACGGGGCCAAGGACGAAAGCTTCTAGAAAGCTGGAGAACAAGTGTGTACATAGTATGGTAGTAATGGTATAGGTAAGTGGTATACCGACACGCACACCAGCAATACCCGAGGGAGTCATCGCAAAACTACAAACAACAAAACAGTAGCTCCTCGTCCTCGTCCGCCGCGCTAATAGCATCCACCGGCAAACACACGAGCTTGGCAGAGAACGCGCACACACGCAGGGTGGTGGTTGCCAGCGACCTCGTCGTCACCGCCGTAGGCTAGACAAATTACTAGCATTACTCTGCTTTTATAATGCCATACCGTATTTACATATGTTGCAAATGTTGAATGTAAACCATGCATACTGTGGGCTTCGCATGCCGTGTCCGCACCCCTTACAGCACTCCCCCCTGCCGCGGCTTTCTTCCGCCACAAACGAACCCTTAAAAGTAATACTTGACATATCGATACGTTAAGTGCGCTGAGAAAATATATCCACATGGTGCTCTGATATAATGTAAGTGAAACAAATATATTTATTTTCATTATACACAGTCATTTATAATAAATTGACACCATATGTTCGCGTTGCGAGACTTCATAATATAATATAGAATGAAAAAAACGAATGGATAGAAAAAAATAGTTATTGAGACAGTAAACAATATTTAAGGCCGACATGTGAAAACCATCTGTTACAGTAGCTTTTTGCTTTTGCGTGAGCATTTTTTCTATTTGGCGTCAATTGTACAAGGTTAATGGCCAATTGTATCAAGGACAATAACTTTTAACCTTCAAATCCGATGGAAACCAGTAGAGAATTGTTACAAGTGGAATATATAGAAGAATGCATTTAATAAATTCCATTTCACATTAAGTCGTGAAATTCTTGTAGTATGTAAATTCAATTGTTACAATGACGTTTCATGTTTAGATGGAATGAATATACAAGTAAGCATTTTTCCATGTTCCTTGCATACACACACACACATATATACAAACACACAGACACACACACACACACATGTTCATATACGTTTCCACGAAGCTATTGTGCAATTTCTGTTTGATATGTTAAAAGGACGTTTACAAATATAAAATGTTACGTTTTTAAATAAAGTTTCTTTTGCCTGAATAACCTAGTTAAGTGCCTCTGTGTGCTGACGCCGTTTGCCAAAAGCGTTTCTGTTACCGGAACCTCCCGTTCCAACCAAGAAGACGACGGTTTTACACTCATAAACTTTTGAGGAACTTTTCTTCAAGATTGCCCGATTTCGTGTGCGAAATTCCCCGAGATTTCATTTTAAACTGAATAAACAACAACGCGAGTATTTTTAACTTTTTTTTTATTTTGTTTTGTTCCGCGCCTTTACGACGGGACGGTGTAGTAAAATGCGTGAGAAACAAACAGCAATGGCAGAGCCACAGTGACTCAGTTGTTTTCACCCATCAACACGAATATTAATACGTTAATTTTCCTTTGAGATTACCGTATAAAACGCGTTTTGGCATTAATTTCGATTACAGATATTGTCGTTGAATTAGTTGTGTCGTGCGCCACGCCATTCTCTCCATAACAATGCCCTGTATCTCTCTGCTACTAGACAATTTTATACCGTGCCACAGTTAGGTCTGCGGGGCGGAGGGTGGAACACAAGCTTGACTAAGTTAAACCGAAGATTTGAAGTGGGGACCCATATACCGTCGCGACGTTTTCACCTCACTGGATCGCCGGCTGGATCGAGGTAGTACAGCTAATCTAAAACTTTGTCAGGTCGAAAAGTTCACGGGATCGAAAGTCGTTTACGGGGGGGTCTCGCCGTTCATACGAATTTAATAACGAAGGGATTCGCGAAGAACTGAACGTACAAATAAGAAATTCAATTGTTCCTGGTTACACGCAATCTTCATCAATGTGTACTCTACGAGACTTTCTGTTTTTAGTCCAGCAGGTAGCCCACGAGTATATCGTCAGCGCTTTTGTTACGCTAGCGCAACTGATTATGGTTTACTGAATGCACTGGATGACATGAAGGCACCGGTTTGTTATCTATGTAAATAGGGTGGTGAGAAAATTGTGAGATAGTGTTAGATTCTAACCGAACTATAGGTTGGCTCCTCAGCTGACACACAGGAGACTGGCTTGATCCTCGTACAGCCTTAATGCAGTCAAGCCTTACTGCGATGGAACGCTGGCGTCCGTATGCGAAGCCTCAGTCCTTTGGGGTGATTAATGGAGGTCGATATGTGACTTGGAATGACCTTCGTCTTGCGGCTCCCACAAGTCTGTCCACTATCTATACACCAGCGCTCCGCTACGGTCGTCCATGGAAATACTCTTTCCATTTAGATGCATTGCAAGAGTTATGATTGGTCGTCAACTCTTGGACGGCCTCTGTACCCGTGCCACCAGTCCTAATTGATGATCAGAGTTCGCTGAATGAAACTCTACCCTTGCCATCCGTAGCGTTCATTGCTTGTGTCGCGCATGGAACATAATCCATGCTGGTGGAACGTTACTACCACACGCAAGGGAAACTATCTCTAACAAGTCTGTTGTAAAACCTAAGTATTAGCTTGTCTACGTGCTCTGTATAATGTATTATTGTCTGCACACTAACTACTCTATGTAACATATTAATCATGGATGATAGTACAAGGCCAATGAACAACTAACCTCACACTACCACCACTATATTGTCATAATCCAGGCTCCAACTGTACGTGCCCCAGCAGTCAGCAAAAAACCGTCGGCCGTAAATGAGCCAATGACGTGCGATGGAATTCGATTCGCGGGATGGTGTCGCTTCCAGAATGCTCGTATGGATCCCACCCCGTCAGACCCCGAACATATTTCTCTTCACGCCTGGATCCAGTGAGAATCCAGTGTCATGCACTAATTATCACCGCTTTTCACGTTGATTAAATAATTCCCTGTATTCTGCTCCACACGTACGAGTTTCTTTTTATTTAATGAACCCAGGCGAAGTAGATACCCTAACAGTTTATTGTAAATACATGAACGTCAAGCTGGACAAGTTGAGATAGGATTGCATGTCGGATATTAACTGCAGCTTACCCGTAATCACGTTGCTTCACGTTAATCTCTATGACGGAAATGTGAGGTTCCGTCCGTGTTCAGTGGAACAAGGTGGAAAGCGAGAAATCGAAGGAAGTAAAGCAGAGCAAAGCAAGAGGATGTGATGAAGTGAATATGGGTATAGTGAAAGGGTGACCAAGTGAAGGGTACTGGTTAGTCCGGATTGAAGTTAAGGGAACAGCAGCAGTAGCAGAGACTAGATAAACCATAGGACGACACTATCTGGTGCCGATTCCCCAAACACCTAGTTAATTCACATGGTATGTATGCGGGTGTCAAAGTTGCGGGTTCCCAGTCTTAGTCAGCGGAACGAGAGACCGGAAAAGCGAGATTCGCTGGAACTAACTCGAACCACCACCACCACTACTACCACCTCTATTTCAACTACTTGTGTATGCCGTCGCGAGTTGTTACTTGTGTGACACAAATTTCAGGCAACTTGATCGATTTGTGAGGGAATATCAGGTGACACCGTTGCCAACCGTTATCTGATTTTGGGGGCCAATTACAATGAAACTAATTACCGTTGTTAGGTGACTGATTAAAATGGACAGGTTCTTGTGTGCGACGGTACACACGTGACAAGAGCATGCTTTCGTGTAACTTGATTGCTCGTTACGCCTCAGGCAGTTTGATGTACACGTAGCTGTTTCATCTCCTGGCGCAGTCTCAGAATTTAACCTTTTACTTGTTTACTCTCCGGTTTTTTTTATGGCAACGAATAAAAAATTCAATTCAATTCAGCGGACAACGGTGGAACACGAGACAATAGTTAATAATAATTGTCTCGCGGCAACGGTGGTGTAAAAGTAAACACGAAATAAACATTTATCTGTCGACCCACGTACCGGGCGATGAGTAAAACAAGTGCAGAGGCGTACGTTATTACCCATACGGACGAAGGCGCTGTCAGTTATTGTCGGCTAAATGTATTGTTATTGCACGACATAAAACTCGCGTTATTCTCAATTTTAAATAACGGCGACGCAAAATACACTTAATGTGTCTAGTGCGTTGTTCGTCTGTATGAACATCGTTCATATCTATGTTACCTTGTGAAATATAAATGAAACCTCCATCTCTTACCTCCAACCACCCGTCCTCGCCGCGTGTAAAGACATTGAGACAATTTCAATCAAGTATAAATTGAAACATTACAAAACGTGTTCACAGTTATTTATATTAAATAAAAAGCAGACTGGGGGAATGATGAAAGAAACTGTTAAATTGCAGAACATTTGCTGCGGGCACATTTTTAAATCTATTTTTCCTCGTGGCATTTATATTCAATTTGTCACGATACAAATCAGACGCTGTCTGCTTGGCGGGGGCTTTATTTTGATTTGCTCGCGGGTGTTAACGTAGCAGATAGATATTAAGACAGTACAAGAAAACAGGCTCCGGGTGCGCGCCGTATGGTTCCGGGGCGTAGAGTCCGGAACACCCCGAAATATTAATCACGAAGCTTTAGTAAGCATCGAAGGCTGGTATTGCGTCACGTCATTTTTCATTCGTCATTCTGCAGGATTCACAAGGCAATAAATATAAATTTGAACTCTACTGGTAAGTACTGATCGCGGCAGCAGCCGCTATTCACCAACACCGGAATCCGACCATTGTGAACAGCTTCCAAAACCGGTAAATTTCAAAATGGATTGCTTCTATTGTTTTTCTCTTTAAATCATCGATATGGAATGTGCGACAGAATGATTGAATAATGATTATTACCGTGCGTTTATAATACGTATTCGGTTCATTTCAGACATAGACATAGACTAGTGCCCTTTATGCCTGTAGTAGGTGTATGTGTGTGTTTGGTTTTCATTATGGCAATGACTTGTGGAGCGACGAGGTTTAAAACGCTCTCCATCCTAAATCCAATTTTGTGGAAAATTAAACGAAGTGTGCATACACACACACACACACACACACACACGCACGTATACATACATATTCGTCTCACACGTATGTAAACGAACCATTCGTACACATACACACATTCACAAACCAACTTTGCTGGTTCACATGAACATGTATGGGGCCCGGAGGCAATCTGCGTTCAAAAATAATAAGGCCAAAGATTAAAGAACGAACTGTTTGTTCATTTCACTGCGTTATTAACGTAGGGCTCGTCCATTTCCACAAATTTGTACCCTTTGTGTTCACTTAGATGTGTGTGTGCGCGTTTAAATGCTAATAATATTTGATGCGAATCCATCCGTAGCATTCGGCATTCTTGAATGCTAACGTGAACTACCGCAGAACTCCATGTTTCAGTTTATACAGAACGTTGTGTTAATTACCGGCGTAATATAATTGCGCAAAACCGTGTAAATAAGTAGAAAACAATAGGAGAAATTAGTCTATACGTGTATGCCGGGAACCGGAAATGTAGCAGCGTAAACATTTGCAAATACCATGGAATTATAGATATCAGAAGCAGTAGACCGCCTCCTGCTTGATTATAAACAAGAACAACAACGGCAGCACGAACTGGCACGCGATTAAAACATTGGTAAATATGACGGCAGATCAGATAGAGCGGCGCACGGTTCTAAATTATAGTTTTGAGTTTATCGATCACGAAATTACAGTGTAACCAGTTAACTCAAGTGGTTTTACGTGTAACAGGTGGTATTAATTCGTGTTTTCGACTTTGTGGTAATCGCTGACAGCCTGACACGGAAGCTGACATCGTCACTTTACTTCATTCGAAAATATCGACTTTCACCCCTTGTTCCAACAATCCAGTCAACAAACGTCTAAATATTTTAATCATGACATGTAGAAACACGTACGTATATGTAAATATCATATTTTCAATGGCAGATTCGCGTCAGTACGTTCAAGAGGGGGTTTTCTGAATTGCACAATTCGACTGTAATAAAATACATTTATATGTATGACGGAAGACTCAATATATCTTCGCCGAGCATATTTTTACTATTAACATTTTTCTTTGTACGTTCACAAAACATGGAGATATTGTTTTGAAAAGTGTGTTTCTATTCAGATTGTTATAGGAAAACATATCAAATATTGTTTGTTCAGCTGTTGTTTTCTAATTAATTGCTTTTCTATGTACTTGACGTTGTTTTCGAAATACGTGTTTCAATTTTGCTATTTCGTTAACGGCTAAATGGAACATTTAAATTTAAAACGAAAAACAGGCCAAATACAGTCTGGAAAAGGTTAAATAAAGGCACTACTGAATTATTTCGATGGTATTCTCATAGGGTACATAAAAGTTCAACTGTGTAAATTGAATCGCATGAGAAGAAGATGTACTAAAAAAGATTCATGAACATTGAATATCTGAATAATAGCTACAATGTGTTACCTAGTTCCACTGAGAATCTACTTACGTCACAATTTATAGATCTACTTACTATTCGTTCAAATGGTATAATGTTTTAATTATACATACAACATATACCATCAACATACACTGGTCGGTACGGACATACATTTGATATATTATATTTTATTATTCCATCTTCTGTTGGTTCAAGTCTACAAGATTGATCCGGTTAGAAATAGGGATTTGAAGAGTCGTTGAGCTGATGAGAGTAGCCAGCCGGTGCAGGGCTTGTCGTTAGGTGAAAATAAAACCGTCATTATCCGTGCGGCGTCCAAATGTCATATCGCAAGTGGATTAAATGCCCTTGACTAATACAAAATCAAGACGATGGGCTCCCCGTTCGTTAAGCCACCAGCGGGGGCGACGAACGGATTGTGCGTCCGGAGCTTAATGTATAGTCCGGGAATGAATGATTGTGTCCGTAAACTAGCCACTCCCTAAATCAGGTTTCGAGCCCTGGATTTCGGGACACGTCTGAATATTTTCAATGTACACCTGCTACTAGGTCCAGTAATGTGCTCCAGCGTTTCTCAACTAGTCCTCTCCACTAATAACGTCGTTTATTTTTCTCTTCTACTGCCGGTAGAATAACTATTATAGCCTGGCAAAGTAGGAAGTTCGGTAAATGTATGTTATCAAAAATTGCTCGGCTCAAGTAGCTGGTAACAAGCTGAGAGTGCCCATGTTTATGTAGTTTTATCCATGAATGCACTTAGAAATGCGTAACAGTTTCTTGACATACTTCTCCTAATATCTCGCAGCTCTCCAAGTAGTTGAAGAGACACTCGAGTTGTTCCTTTCATAAGTGTGGGGCCCAGTTATAATATCATTAGGAATACACATCTCGGTAATACTAAACCTTACGGTATAAAATATTGTTGCAAGTATGTTTCTGGCATCTGATAAGATTATTGTTCGTTGATGAGAAGTCGCATCAGTGTCGTTCCATTCTCGCTTGTACCTGGTCTCTATAGCTACTACACATGTCGGTAGGAAGCAGGTGTGTAACGTCATTTGGAACTGCTGGCGTTGCTCCTGGCACTCTCTCGGACGCCTGATGACGTTCCGTCCTTCGGGTTGTCCGGTGAACGGCGATCGAGTGGTCGCTTTATGAAACCATTACCGGAGACCTTACCGGGATTTACCGGTATCCCGGGCGACGGTGGTCGGTTCTCATTAACTGGCACGTGCCCACCGGATGTAACCTAGGCTGCTGGGATGGTATAGTGTATCTTATACCGTACTATCGCACACACCGTTAGTAGAAGCTCCTGCTAATGCAAGCAAGACTTGCTCCTCGCCCTAAACCATGACGACAGGTCTTGGATATAAATTATTTCAGCATTTTACTACCTTTACGTGTCCCGGTACCTCGGTACCCGTACATGTAAGCTCACAACTCCAATAGGGAGACCAGCGCACCGAATAGTTATTACCGACGACGACGACGAAGAAGAGATGAAGTCTTCTAATATGAATTATAGTGGAAAAACTGGAAGCTCGGCTATTTTGAACTTACACTTTATTACAAGCAAGCAAATTTACCCTGAGTTATTTGCGCTAAATTGAGTTTAAACGATAAATTTTATTTCTTTTTTGCTCCAATGTAAAATTTTTCAATCGAAGAGATAATAACAGTAAAATTTATCACTTGGAACTGATGTATTAGTTGCATTACATTGTTGTAACATTGTATGGGTGGAATTTGCACCAACTATTTCCGTTGAGAAATGAAAATAATCAATCAGATAAAGCGTGTTGAGTCAGCCAAATAGATGAGTGTTGGATCAACGTAACTATTGCATTTAGCTGTGCGAGGGGTTAAAAACAATATATAAAAAAGACATACATCCATTAATTGGCAATAAGTGATGCCTTTGTCCACACACGGAATTTCTTTTTTTACAAGTCATTTACTTCTGGTCACGGAGCGTAATTAGCACGCATGCGCTGTGCTGATTCGTGCACAGCGTACATCTAATAATTATACAGGGACAATCATCCGATATCAAAGTACGTATGTACTTATTCACAGGAACATTTTTCAACCCGCCTTTCTACCAGTGTTAGATATGGGTTGATGCTTCATGTACCTATGTAACTTTTCAAATGTTGGAAACATTGTGTGATGTGTGTGTATTTGCTGGTCGCTAGAAATTTATTTGCTTCGGTGAGCGGAACTATCTGGATCTGCAATTAGTCGCTATGCTATGCATCGTTGGGCCGGCCCATAATGTCCAGTCACTGCTCAAATAGCGTGTTTAACTAAACGTGGCAGAGGGACTATGACACTGGAATCTTGATTTCACATCAGCCACCCAGTAATTTATAAACAGACACCCGCACACACACACACGCATTCGGACATTGGTGTTAGTTATCTGGTTGGTGCGCGTTGCAAATTATTATCTCCACTTACACTACCGTAATTTTAACACTATTCCCCTACACCATGATAACATATGTATTACATGCAAAACCAACAAGCGTGTACACGCAAATAGGTTCTTTGTAAGATAATGTTCCTGTCAACATTGTGTAATATCAGCGACATTCAGAAACACTTGTTCTGACTGGTATACCCACGCGAAGTTATGGACCAGTAGTTAACGTTACTTGAGGATATAGAACAGCATGTGGTGATATTGGAGTGGTAGGAGTTGACAATATCGACGTAGGTAGATAAGATGGTTTTATTCTGTCATCCGGAGAAGAACTAAATGGAAAATGTACACGGTCAAGCAATATAGACACTTTTATGAAACCAGTGAACAGGAACTAAGTGTATAACATCTTCCGTAAAATAAACATGTCAATAACAACAGCGGTCTGACAAGATAACTTGTAAAGTGTCTGTGCCAGAGATGGTCGTTGTGATGGACGAGGTTGCGGTCGTGTTCGACACACAACCAACGCAATACCACTGAACAAGACGTCCAAGAATGACAAACTTGTTTCAAAACCACACCGCACAATCCCACTTTGAATGAATGTTTCGTCGTCAAGCCTTCAAGCCGCTCAAACCTATTTTACGCTAGCCGTTTTCGTCTAAAAACTTCCAACACTGCAACGTCCAGTAGAGAGGTACGATTATTGGTCATACATTGAAGAAGACTATCGATGCATAACCAATTATGGGTAAATTATAAACATTATGAGAGACTTTCAATTTCCTGCTCATAAGTGACGGTTTAACGCGCACATTGTACTTTCTCTACACGAGCAATATAACACAATTGCATGTTCCGAGGTAATGCATAATGTGAATGCAAGCATGGATAAAGATTGGAAGCAGTTAAGATTTAATTCCGGCATTTCAATGATTGTCCGTATTTGTGAGTGGTAATTGTAAGTAAATGCTCGGGGCAATTTAAAACGTAATGAGCGGCACTGCTAATTTCAGAATGCCATAACAGTTATAATTAAAATGGTGCGCAGCAGACATGAAACTCGGAAGCCACAGGTGTAACATAACCCATTTGTTTACGAAACGGACTCACCCTTAATGTCGACACGCAGACATGGCATAAATCTAGTAACGTTTAGCCGCGCTGCAAGCAAAGCTGTCCACGATCAGGTTATCTATACGCTATTATTATAACTTATGGTTTTCCGATAAAATGTTGTATCGTCACGGTGCCCGTGTATTACGAAATGGTTTCACGCGAAATATACAACACATTAACCCCTGTGATGAACTTTCGGGGGGGGGGGGTATAGTTCTAGATTCGTATTTCTGGCGTAAGTAAAGTGAATTTATCAATGTACATCCACACACAGCGAACGCTGAAGATAAATGGTCTGTCAACAATGGAGCGACACGCGTACTCTAACAATCAACATATTTATGAACCTGTAAGTACTGTGAGTTTCTTTAATTAAAGAAAAAAAAACGCCTCGTCATGCTGTTTAGCCTTTCAAATGTGCCGTAGTTCCAGCGTTCCGTCATCAAATGATTTTATCAATGAATATATACATTAGTTAATTAACTAATCAATTACATTTGACACGTCGTATATTGATTATAAGCTTCTAAAAATACCAGACGACAAAAATCACTAAATGATATACAATCTGCAATGTTATACATCGTGTTCAGCAACTAATTGTTTTCATTTATCTAGTTTGTAACATAATTACTGCTAACGCCTCCGATGTTTAACTCATTAACGCCTATCTGCAATCAGTTGGGTGGTAGTGGCGGTCTTATCTGGTAGATAGATGGATGTGTTTGTGTTGCTTCATGCTTCACACACACACGCACATGCATGTTACATAGGTGGTGTATGGGTTGGATGGGTGTTATGTATTTACACGGTACGTTATTTCAATTACACGCTTGCGTACTGTGAAATATCAAATGTGCACACCCGCGTGCACAGTCGCATCCTCGCCAACGCATCGAACCATGCGGTACCATGCGTGCACTAGAACACGACCGGTTTCATGCTTGTGACGTGCATTTTACACTATCCTGCCCACCCGTCTTTAACTATCTCCTGCTAACTGATAACGCACGCACGCGGAAACAAATCCCGCAGCACAAATCGGCCCGCAACCTGGGGTAGAGAGGCCTGATTAAAAATACATTCAACAAACCGTATAGTTCAAAAGGACGTATCCATCTTTAAACACTGGAGGGGGAAACGTGTACGCACACACACACAAATACGAACAGACGGTTGCAGGTAGAAAATGGCTGAAAGGAAAACGTTGGTGAGTCGATGGTTTGTATCGTTCTGATTACATGTAGTTGAGATTAAAGAGATAGTCGGGTGAATAGAATCTCGTTGAGGACGAAAGTCAAAGAAGTTGTTTGAAACACAGCAGCATTCTCGGACCGAGGTACTCTGTATGCAAATGGTGTTGAGTTTTCTATTACCGGAAAGAATGTACCAATTTTCTAGGAATTCATTTTCCACCCTGCGATAGAATGATCATTGTTAGTTTCCATTCGCGCCCTCTGCATGGCAATAAATATTACATATTTCTCCCGTTCAATGCTAGGGTTGCGTACTAGGATGATGGCAGAAAATACCTTGTGAATTGCTGACGACATTTCAGGTTCAAACACGTCTATAATGTGCACATTCCAGCGAGTAATATGAGACGTCAGGACTCAGTACGATGGTAGAGAAATGACTTTACGAGCTATGTCTGCCAGGTAACGTACCAAGGTAAATAAGAAGGCGAACTGTACGAGACAGAGATATTTAAAAAATCTCTTCGCAAGTCACGTGCGAACGAGTAACACGCAAAAACGCTCGTATTTCACCCGCTTCGGTGTAATTAGTGGGATGTTCGTGGGCCCGACGTGAATACGAAGAGTATTCCACGAACTGTATTACTCACTTTCTCTCTCACACATATACCCACTCTCTGTGGGTACATGAGTGGGTATATACACTCTGGTTTGCTGTTTATCGAACCTAACCGCGCTTCGATGACAACAAAAATACGTTTTCCTTTCACCTCTTTGTTATCTCTACCATATTTCCCATTTTTGTACTCGTTACTTGTTGATGATCAACGTGAAAGCGTTTTCAAATTATAAGTTGCAAATATTCGTGTTCACTGATGCAAAACAAAATTCTTTGTACGTATGGCTTTTTTAAAAGTAGATATTGAATTGTTTTTTCCGTGGTTTATTTGTCCCCCGGGTTTTAACAAAAAAAATGCCATTGTATTGCTTTTTCATCAGTGCAAATGTTTTGAACTATTTGTGAATAGAAATAATGAGATATTACTTGAAACTCTCAGGCGGCAAATATTAACTCGTTTCGATCTTACATTAAATATATTTACTGTTCTTGTAACCTTGTGCACTAGTACGGGTTATTTTGTCAATACGTCGATACCGTGATAATCTGTAAACATGTAGATTCAAAGTTTAAATTGCTTTCGACGATCCCACAAAAGGACGTTAAGTATAAGAATCTCTGTGTGACATGCTTTCGACGAATCGTCGAAATATATAGGTCTCCGTTATACACAATGTTGTTTTCTTCTTCTCCGTTCGCAATTACCGGAAGAATCGTCAACGGTTCCGTGCAGACCATCTCTCAGTTGCTTGTCACAAATCAAATGTCAGACAGCGGTTGCTGTGTTACAGGATCCTTTTTCCGAGCTTTGCTTTGTTTGTGTGCGACTCACATATATAACGCGTGTGTTCCGTCCTATTCGTTCGACAGCGCGCGTCCGATCCGTGTATTATGGTGACTGATAATATAACATGAACGTAGCAGGATGAAAATGTATCCCAGAATGGCCCAGCCAGTGTGACGGTGTCCAGCGAGCAAACGAGCACACCGATGTCCATAAGTTACCTGGGATGCGATGCTGCTAGTTGAGACGCCGACCGCTGACGACGCTGCGGCAGCACTGACTCTCCGTTGCTCCGGCCCGATCAATATGTCGTACATTCGTACGCAAAAGTACGCGAAACAATACCGATACTTATGCCCATACGCTGGCTCTTCTATAATATGTAATGCATATCCCACGCGGCAGCAGTCAGTCGACGCAAAAATACCAACGAGAATACAATTGCATTTCAATGTGTAGAAAAAAAAGAAGGTATTCGGACCAAAGTACAAAAAGCGATCGTCCACACATGGCATATAACACGTTTTGATAAATTGGTGCCGTGTCAGGCAAAAGTGTTTTAAAAATGCATTTCCTATCACGGAACAACGTCTGCCCATCGCCAGAATAGCCAAACCACTCAAACACATGGCCTACTACTGCTGCTGCTGCTGCGGATGTGAGTATCGTTTCACACCGAGTCCGAGTTTTACCATCGAGACGCCAATATACGGCGGGAATTGGTCTGGGAAGTGAAATTTATTGCTGTTTGTTCGGTTTTGTTTTCACGTAAATCGATTTTGAATAATTAACTTTCTTCTAGCGAGTTTCCACGGCACCCGAAAGCGCTTCGTATATTTCTCTTCCACGTGCCGTGATATGTTTCTTTTAACGTGTAATTTGATCATCCGGTCGAGAGGAATACTTTGAAGAGAAAATACCTCCAATTTCTCCCGTTGGTGGGACAAGAAAATACTTAGTATGGAATCTCATAGAAAAGAATCTTCTAATTTAGCACATAGGTACATATATAAATATTGTTGGTAGAGACAACACTTTGATCAAGGTTTCAACTAATTCAGCTTTACGCTATTGTGTGCAGTACCGTTTAGAATTCTGCAAAACAGTTTTAGCTCGGCAACGAAATAATATAAATCCCGGGCATCTCGAAGTGAGATATCGAGTTCAGTTTCAAGATTTTTGGAATGGAATCAGACGACGAAGGAAAACTTTTCAAAACTGAATTAATTACGTTCCAAAGCTTATACTCTTTTCATACGCTAATCGTTTAATTAAAATTGGTGCATAAATTAATCCAGTTTGCTCTTGGCAGAAGCGCGAAGTTTATTAGGACACCTTTGAATTCGTGCACAAGTCTCTAAACTGGTTTGGTAAAATGATGTAAGGGAAGAGGTACTGTGAGGTAGATAGCTAGGTATATAGAATAGAGTGGTAGGGAAGAAACGGTGCGAATAGGGTGTTATTAACAAATGCAATCATACTCTACCAGCGTGTAAAGAGGAAGGGTAGTGAAGTACAGGAAACCGACCACTATCGGATAACGGTAGCATTCACCAACCAACGCCCTCTCCTACACTTCACCAATCCCCACCATGTCAGTGCGATATATCTACTCCAGCAGCAGCAGCAGCAGCACAGAGAATTAGATAAATTAATCCGCTGATGTGCGCTCCCTATAAATTCTAATTGCAGAAACGAAATTTTGCAATTAGAAACCGAAATTGGTAACGGGCAATTTCACTCGGTAAAGTGTTCACTGATGTAGCTGTCTACCACGACTACCAGCTTGCTGCCTGGCTGCTGCACGTTTTGTATTGATGGTGGTGGGTGCAGAATGATGTTCGTTGTTCACGCACGGCTCTACACGAGCTCCCGAACGCGAAAGAATCATCTATCACTCCGGAAATAAGGTTAATTCTATGATATCGCGACACGCCGAGGAATTATAAAGTTTAATATCGTGCATTCCTGGAGTGAACGAGCAAGCGAATAGACACCGGGATGGATAAGTGTTCATTGCGTCGGGAAGACGGACGGCCGTTAGGTAATACTAGATAGGTAGCTACTACGATGCAAACAGCAGGGCAAGAGGGAGAGTAATGAGGGAATGAGAAGGAATCGGGTAGTAAGAAGAGAAGACGCTATTAGATGCTACGCCATTCTCGTTTCTGTAACTCAAAGTGGAAATGCAGAACTTCATTTAAAATAGATTGCGCAGCTTTATTATTCTCTGCAACGATGCATAGGTAATCTTCTTACACGGACTTGCAATACGGACTGGGCGCATTCACTGTAAACACGAACTTTGTCTTGTACTGTTTCTGCTAAATACCTGTTCGTACCCAGGAGCTTAGTTCGTAAAACTCTAATAATCGCCAAATCAGTAGTGGCTACTTGTGTGGCTGTGTAGATTCAATTCCACTGCATTACCCTATATCTGAATGTAATCCCCCTCCAAGCGCAACCAAGTGGATTTCACGTCCACAACAAAAGCAGCTAGCATCTGCACCTAGCACTACAGCTAATAATAACAACAATCTTGCGCTAACTATCGAAAACCAATCCCATTCATGCCGCATCCGACCGATTCATGATGTTTGCCGTATGGATTTATAATATTTGAAGCTAAATTAAGCAATTTTCATGGTGATTACCACTTTTAATAACCGAACCGGCACGCTTTATTGCGCCGAATTACATGCGTGTATTCAACAGGGATAATATTTAGGCCTGCTTGACGCGTGACTTACACTCTGAATACATCAGTTTCACTTTCATACACACCTAATGACTACACGAACACATCCTTCCTGGAGATAAACAAAGTATGTACTAACAATGTTTTACCACCCGCAAACTTTTCAGTGGAGATTCGTACGAGTTGCGGGAAAGGACTGTTGAATGCAATGTGCCCTTGAGAATGACACCCTCCGATGGTTACTGGTGCGCAAGGGTTGGGGAGGTGTTGACCAGGACATTCCTCAACCCTCTGACACACTTAGAACTTTCTGGTGCGCGCATGTCTCCCGTTGGTTCAAGTCAAATGTCCGTTTAAATGTGACACCAACGACCTCAACTGATCGACCCGATTGCCGACCTCGATCTGCCAGACCCGTTACGTTCCATTTCATTCCTCAGCGCACTCCACAGTCGACACTCTCTTTAGACGTTTTCCTCTTCTTGTCCACCGCAGCTTTGATCTGATGGCCTTGTCACCATTGATGCCGTGGCTGACGTTATTGCATTCGTTTCGACTATTTCAAAAGCTTATTTCATCTCAGTTGTACGGCTGCATGGCGTGGTGTGCTTCTGTGGAAAACTTCTATTTGTAAGTTCGAATCGCATTGTGGGTGTGTGTTGTCGAGGAAGTCCGCACTGTGTCGCTATCGTCGCTCGATATCAACATTTCATTATGGACAAGCATTATATACATTGTAACCATCCATGCCTTCAACAAAGTAACTTTGTATTTTATCTTCTGTCTGCTGTTCTGTTGAGCTGAGTTTTAAATAAAAAAAACTTATGCTATGCATATTAGTCTTCCGTTGGAAGAGAAAGTGTTTTAGTTTTAATTACTCTGAAAGAAGATGTATTACTCATTCCTTCCACTAGCAATGGAAATGCACTGCTGAAAGAAACTGTATTCGAAGTGAAAAATAAAAGCATAAAGTATTTGTGTTGCCATGTAACTCGTTTCAGTTTCGTCTGCTCTATTCTGAAATTAATTGGAAACGATCCAGCAATGCGAATATCGTTCGCCCGGCAACTACTATTGCTGCTGCTGCTGCTAAACCCATCAGACAATGGTGTGTCTTAGCCAACGTAAACTGGGAATATAAAGGGTTCGTTCATAAACACGCAATGGCTGAACACATTGTGTGCGTGTGTGTGTGTGTATGTATACAATAGAGGGCAACGAGAAACACAATGGTTGGTAGGACGTGTAGCGTATACGCTTTCACCAAGACAACCGAAGCAAAGGCAGACGCAAGAGCAGCAAGACGCCGGAACAACAACAGACGTTGCTCGCCCGTTTGCCTGTTCAGGTGTCGAGAAGACATGACACGCTGTGGCGCCCAGACTAGGAGGGAGGAGCACGTCACGTAACATCCGGAGCAGGCGACGACGAATTGCGCAGCAACCGGCGACGATGCTGAAACAATGCGACAAAAAGCTGTCATAATTAGTGCGCCATACGGTAATCATTCCCAGTGCGACATGGAATAGGTGGAGTAATTATGTAATTATTGCATTAAAACCAAGAACAGCGCATAGTCCTTAACTCCTTTCACTAGTACAGCTGCCTGCAGAGCAGCACTGTATGTTGTCTCTGAATGCCTTAGGCTTTAATTGTGTAGCGCCCGAAAACTGGCTTTGAATTTTAGATTTGTCTTTTGTGAATTCCGTCAGGCAGTTGTTTGAGATACCAGCTCTCGCTCACACTTCCGTTAGTATTCACTTTAATCCTCCGGTTTGGTCCTCGGTATTCCGCCGCAACTCGCAAAGGCTTCTCATTGAAAGTCAAAATAACCTACTACTACTACTGCAAACACCACTAGTCTACAGCAGTCCCAATGCTAGAAGCGAGAGTCGAGCGACGCCATAGGTCGATTATGGTATGTAGTTTCACACACCGTCAGCCACACCACACATCCACTCAACTCACCGATGCGTTTCAACCAGTTCGCTAGCGGACAGCAGCACTAGCAGTGACAGTGGCAGTAGCTCTCGAAGGCGATCTGTTGTGAGACCCAGTAGTGTCGCATTATTATTTTCTTATTTACAGAACCGGCGAGAAGAGACCGGTGCGTTGCCATAACAACGGAAAATTGATTTATGCTACTAGGAGTGTGATTTTCTATAACCCGGTTCCGGTTCATTCATCCCTATCGTTCACTTCACGACTACCCTTCAAACTATGAATGGTTTCATCTCGAATTCTACGCAAACTTCCGCATATTGCTATAATTACATAGTGGTTCCAATGTATTCGTCCATAATAATGAAGTCAACTGAGCGAACTAGTATAAACATGTTTTGTACGGAATGGAACAGTGTGGTGTATGGTAACAGAATGTCAGCATAAGACGCTTCGTTATGTATCAGGTATGCTACAATGTCGTGGAATATTCACGTTCACCCGTTTAACAATCTCTTCAACTGGTACGGCACAGAGAATACAACCGGCACATGCCAGCATGCACGCCACCACCGCCCGCGATATTGACTATGCAAAATAACCGGATTCTTCTCCTTGCCGAGGATTAAATGAAAGATTCTACAAAAACGTTTCAATTTAAAAGAAATTCTACTTTCCGTGAGTGCGTGTATGTTTCAATGAAAGTATTTTGTGCCCTCGCGACATTTCAATTCCGCTCTTCTGGCAGTGTTTCACGCAGCGTTGGAGTGCCTCGGTTTCCTCGTTGGGCTCATAGGTTGTAGATGCACACACACACACACACACACACACAGGGACATTCGTTTGCACGCCCAGCTTCTGTCTGCGTAAGTGAAAGCCGTCTTTCAACAGAACTCGCTTGGTTTACCGGTCTGCTACTGCCGGAAACCCCGCTAATGCCAGGCTTTTTCCTATTCGAGCCCGCGGGGAGATCTTTATCCTTGGAACATCTTCAGTTCCATTCTGTGCTAGACTTTAGTTTAGTCTCGTGTTGTTGGAACAACAATTTCGCTCGGAGATATGAATTTACCAGTCATTGTTTTGGCAACACTTTAAGGTTGGAGAGCAGGGTGCCATATATAGGAGCGACATGACAGAACTGGGCTGCCGGCGACTCCTGTTCCGACTCTTTTGTCTACAGATAAACGTGATTAATCGCCGATGCTGACATTTGCTCTTATTTTATAGCTTCGTTTCGATGTCGATGTGCTATCTGTCTGCAGCTAACGGAATCGCAGCCAGATAAACAGCTACACTCTGTCATTTCTTTTACACTATTTAAAAAAAAACGACTACGACGACGACATCGACCAGCCGGACATTTTAAAGCAACAGAGATAAAGCGACGTAGGTAGAGAAAAACATGGCACCGCGATGACCCGACGATATAACTACCGATGTACTATGTAGTGTGGTGTGACGTAACGCGAGCTGTTACTTGACAATTAACAAAATGTACCGGTGATTAATGTCCACGACTGCGAGTGTCCGAGCAAAAGCTAGCTGGTGTAGTGTAACAATAAAACTAATATTGACCTGCACTACATGCTGAACTGTACATAGACATGTTATGTATCGATGGTTGACTTCAAACAAATAATCCAAATTTGAAATATATCGGCAATTTTTCTCCAGCACTTCTGCTTTGACACGTCGTGTTTATTTATTTGTTTCAGCTGTCATTACTGGGAAAAAATATAGTTGCAGTGGCGCATTCGACTGGAAACAGCAGGATTAAAAACGACGTACACATTTTGCACCCGCTAAAGCTGCTCTAATCCCGTGGATTATAGGTTTGAAAACACAGTTCCGTTTGCACGAAAATAAATCTCGACGGTGGAAATATATTTTCGGTATGACAACGGACGGTCGCTTGTGTAGAGGTCAGATAACGAACTGGTTTCAGTTAGTTACGTCTAGTTCGTACGGCAAAGTAGAGTGTGCAACGGTGGTCACACGTTATATACCTGCACTACACACACACACACACACTTACACGAACATACAACACAAGTAACAAACATGCAACATTAACGAGAAGCGGTTGACCGTCGTTTCGCCGCGCGAAAATGTTCGTTCCGTTTTCCGGTCCGCCGATGGTTTGCGGTTATCAATGCGGTCAGTCTATTAGTGGCGGTGGTGGTAGTGTGCGCACACCCCGGACCCCATATGTACGGTACGGTAGGGCATGCCGAAGCACTCCGGGTGCTAGGAAGTATTACGGTCGCCACGTTAATCAGGAAGAATGCCGTACCGTGCTAATGGGCGTAATAACATTACGCGAGACTTCATTCGGCACAAATCGTTTTATGATCGCTTTATTGAAACGATTATGTAGATTATTTCTATTTAAATATTCCGCCATGCGTCCATTATAATCCCGCGGGGCAGGGAACGAGAGATGTGAAGAGTGGGGTGTGGTATGATGCCAGGAGGAAAGTGACGGTTAGTAAGAGAGAGGTGTTGGTGGTTGGTTAATCCCTGTCGGTCGCAACGCGCGCTCCTTCAGACGACGAACGCTTTAATTTCATTCGCCGGAGTAATTTGTACCGGGCGTCTGTTTATTAAAAACCACTGGAACCGAATGGAAAAGGAGTCGAACGAGGGAATGGGCCGCGTCTCTCTGTCGGGACCTGTTCAATAGTTAATTGAATTGTGCAACTATGGCAACCAGAAGCGACACGTCGACCAGATCCAGCCAGTACCAGAGCGACTCATTGCCAGGCTGTACGTATACGTTCCCATCTGACTGCAACCCATTACGCTGGTCCATACTTGCACACCTTCCGGCTGTGCAGCCACGTGCACAATTTGTGTAAAGAGTAGCCTGGCCATATCACAAATGCCGATAACAATACGCGCAAAGCCGCCTGCTGTACGTGGGGATTCATCGAGTCCAAACTCATGATTAATCCTGAACTGAATACCAGAGTACTAGTTTATTTTTTCCCCATCTACATTCTTCCATATTCCCTCCACACGTCGCACGATTATTTCTATTTGTTTCAAGCTCTTCACACACAGAAAAAGATTCGAGGGTGGCAACTGTAAGCGTATCTAAATAAATTTCAAAAGGGGGACATTTTTATTACGTCGACATAAATCCTAGGGAAATTGGAAAAATTCGAAGAAATTCTAAATTACATATAGATATATCATTTTCGCATTTCCGACGAGAACAAAGGAGCATGTCACTTAGGGGTTCGGCGACGAATGATGATAGTGTCATTGGAAAGTGAAAAGAAATAATATGTGAAGCGGCAGTGTTGCATCCGAGCACTTTGCATGGATATTCCAATATCTATCCACCTATCAAGCTAGGCTACGACCAATCTTGTGTGCATCTCTAAATTTGGCAACACAAAACACTCTTTTCATGCTCCACTGCACTCCGTGAATACCATAATGAACCAGATAAGATTCGCAATTTGCAGGGGATAATTGCAATCTATATTACAGCCGGCTCGAATGTTATCCCAGAACCCGAGTAAACTGACAAACGAATCTCGCGTCGCATCGAATTACACAAACGAACAAAGGTCTTCTATGTAGAAATGTGCTCTGATTCCGGAAATGAATTTATTCAATTCTGTCAGTCGTCACACGAAACATACACACAGTGACAAGTTCAATCTTGATGACGTCAAATGTCTGTTAGACAGCAGAAGGAAATCATTTCGGTAATGGAATGTGTGTGTGTGGGTCTTAGTAGAGAACCATAACGGTAGTCCGGGTGCAGTTAAAATTTAAATCTCTCGGCCGTTGAAGACAGTTGGCTTTATCTCTCACTTGTAATGGATCTGACAGACGTTGCAACGTTCCAAGTCTGGCTACAATATCAGTGTTACCCGGCCACTTCAAATACTTATTTTACTGCTGCACATGGACTGCATTCATGTAGCTATCATATTCCATGCATTTCCTACAATAAATAGCATTTTATATTTATGTCTGAACAGCTGCATCTACTTTCTTATACAATTAATAATGTAAAATATGTTAACCATTTACTATAAAATGCAGTGCATTGCAGGTGTGCCGTAGATGCCATATTTGGCAAATGTCAGTTACACTATAAGAATACTTTGCATTACAAATAATTATTTCAACATTTACATACTTTACGCATTTAGACTAGAAAGTTAGTCCTTGTTCAGTATCTGTTGCAAATGGTGTTCCGTTCGACTTGTTTGACTTTAATTCGAGTAACAATAATTTCAGCACGAATGGTGGCCACGGCACTCTTGACTGTCATTCCGCAACGACGAAACTTACTCGTTTCAACTGGTCGATGCAGAGGGAATGAATTTGGTCGCAAGCGGAACGTCATTTATAACTCACCACAATGCACGTCTCTGCGGTATACCCACACGAAGATCATCGGGACAGTGTGGTTTCAGCGGTACAAAAAGCAGATCACCGGTAGTTCTTGTACGGACGTCGCTACATATTCACAAACAAATGACGTTCGGTGGCGACATGTCACAGCGTGACATCTTTGTTGCGGGATTGTTTAGTCCTACGTGCCAGCGTCCTGCTCGCACATCAGTAATGGTGGTGCGAATGTCGGTATAGGCTGACACCCGACATGGGTTTACTGTTCATATGTCACAAGTTTCATACTGACTCCAGTGTAAATTGTTCCGTAATGTAGGCTGACGTGTGCAACACTTCCCTGTGCACGAGCAAAGTCACTACCAGCTAGCTAGTCAGCTTATTCCTTGCTTAGCCCGTACAAGCTGAGTGGCTTCACACATTAGCACGTTTCCTACAAGGACTACGTATCTTCGGCATGGATTATTAACGCATTTACATTTACATACTTCATGTGTCAAATATACACACATTTCAACTGTTTCACCTACGACATGTACACGTGCTTGAATGTTCGCGTGGATGTATTCATTTCCGCACCGGCTCATTAATGATCATTTTCATAGGCCACTGATTCCGGATGCGAAATGAAACAAACCCAAGATTCAACAATATTATTATAACATTCTACTTGTACTAAGGGATATAACAAGGTTATTCACAATTGTTATAGAATTGTACTGTACAAATTCTTATGATCACTGCACGATGACATTAAAAATATCTAGATGTAATAAAAATGAGGCTATACATTGGCAACATACAAGCTTTTGTTAAATTTCTGCTAACATGCATAAGATATATCGAGACTTGGTTGCATACCGTGTAACATTCTAGTGAAGTATTTTCAATACAAATAAACAACTTTCCTATTGCAATAAAACTTCTGTACCGATCATATATACATGCTTCACAAAGCATAGCGTTTTATACGTTGTGTGTAGTACAGTATTTAGTCCGACAATAAATCCGCTTTTCAAGTTTGTGAAATTAAATTGAAATACGTTTTATGTGAAAAGTGAATTGGTGTACGAATTATTTTGGAGGACTGCCTGAAAAAGCATCTATTCAATGACGCGGCGGCTTTCTGCTTTCATTTCATGTTTGAAGTAGCACGACTTCAAAGATATAGTGAAACATTTTCAGAAATTTCCAAGCATCCATCCCATATTAATATAAAAAGGCCAAACGCCTATGTACGATCCGAAGTTCTGTGTACTGGTAAGTACGTACGTATGTTTGTCCAATTTCCAGCCGTAACGTTTTATTAACATGTTTGACCAGGAGAGTTTATGCTCGACAGAATTTCTCAATATTTAAGCAAATCATCATAGTGTGTACACGCACATAGAATTTTGTTGACATGCGCCGGTGCAAAGGTTTGTTTGTTTATTCATAACTGGTAGCTAGCTGATTACATTAGTGAATGGTGAGCTGTACACATTTCCCGTTTCGCGAATGTTCTATCGTGTCAGCAGGATATGTCACATTGAATTTCAGGACGAGTGACACTAAGTAGATATCCTGCATGTTGAGAACCTTTCAGTCCCATGATCAGCAACTGTAGAATTCGCTAGACATTTACCAAAAACCGGTAGAAGAAGAAAAAAAAACGCAAGTCAACACAATATATCATCAAACATGTAGCAGTGGAGAGATAGAGAAAATACTGTCATCGTACTGTTGACTGAGTCATCATTATTAGCTGAATCCACACACGCATACATACAAGTGCCTTAATATATAGTTAATTGCCGTTTCTATCAATGTGTACAAACGTGCATGTGTGTGTGTGTGTGTGCGTGTTGTCTTTCATACAATGAACGCCGATCTCACGGTTTCATCGTGATTGTTGCCGTTAAGACAATAGTTCGACATTGCACCCGATTTCTTCCCCACGTTCCGAATCGATTTAATTGTGTTTCGCGCGCGCAAACAATAACGTCTTCGACGAATACACAAAATGACGCGCCAGTCGATCGAAAAACGGCCAGTGCAAAATCATTCTCCAACATTTATAAAGTTCCATTCGATCCGTTCATAGAATTATCTTAACCTTCCCGCTGTATTACATCGGAAATATAATAATCTAATTTGGTACGAAACAAAAAGGAGTCAATTCTTATTTTTCGATTCTTTTCTCTCTGTTAATCAAATAGAAACGCTGGAAACACTTTCTTATCTGTCCCCTTGGCATTTTTACGTTTACAGTTGGTAGTATCCTATCGAGAAACCGTTTCGGCAAGCAGGAACCGTTTCGGCAAGCAGGAACCGTTTTCCGTTGGACGAACACGTGGTTAATGATTCTGTCGTTTCCATTATGCTTGACTTAATATTCAGAATCACTGGTTATAACGAGAGAGTGTCGTGAGCCGAGTTTTCCTGAAGCTCAGTGACAACCAGTGATGGCTAAATACGTTACACAAACACTAGGGAGGAGACTTCTCACTCGCCCTGCAGCTAGAAACTGTAACGAACAAGCACGAACCAGTCGACACCCGACCTGCCAATACTTCTGCACTACAAGTTGTCACTTGTTTTATATGTATGATCCACCCGTGCCGGAATACATGCGCGATGTGTATTTGTTTGTCACTTTCAAATCTAGTGTGTCATGCAAGACCGATAAAAGTGTATATTTATGCATTCGTGAAACAGCGAGAATATCAAATGCTTGACAAAGTAAACATGTATACTTCATGGTAATATCATGCCGGTGCTTTATAATATTCACCTTTCATGTGCCAATGGGGCGGTTTGTAAATAAATAAATAGTAGGTAGTTAGCTGGAGTGTAAATCACTCTTTAACGGTTTTTGTATTAAAGCCTTACTACGATAAGAGGCCACTTGCTAATGCATATGCATGTGCACAGACATGCTTTTCGTACGTTTGGTCATTTCTTTTTGAACAAATGTAAACACACAACTCTACAAGCGTCGCAGTGTTAGTAAGTTGCCGGTGGTGAAGGGAAAGGGTAGTGAGTGAAGTGTCCTTAATGTCTGCAGCCGGTCTGATAAAAATATTTAGTGTTGAAACAGCCGCCGCATCAGAAAACCGCACTTGGGCGACGCGGCTCGAGTGGCCACGTTTTAATGAGACCAAATCACATTATCGTTTCGCTCCCCCAGTTCTAATCGGCTCGAATCACGAACTAACAAATTGGTTCTAACGTGTACACCATCGAAAAGTCGTTACTGCAAACAGCACCGCTTGAACAGAGGCCCTTGGACAAAGCCTGTTGTAGTCTCAAGTGATCAACACGATGCATTTAGACGAGAAACAGGGTTCATTGTTTACCATTATGCAACCATTTCAAAAGCGTTTCCTTTCCAATGATGCAAATAGTATTCATTCGGTTTTGTACATTTCCCTAGAAGCAGCCGTTGCACTTCCAATACGTACATTACATTTGCAACTGAAGCCTTCGTGTAGGAGGTTATTGTTGCGCTGTAGTTGCAGCAGCAATGCGAGATATTTCGTTAACGCCTGTTGAAACACCTATGTGAAATGCACTGTAGAATTGATTCGCACATACAAAGGATAAATTACATTGTACGCTTTCAAACAATCTAATAGATCATTGGGGCACACCTCAAGATACATGAAATATTATAACCATCGCTGCTATTGCTATTTCACGGGCTGAATTTTCCTCTAGTAGACAATAATTAAGTTGATATATCTTAAGATAAATTATCCAGGTGCCAAACTAGCACTTGCCAGAGATTTTAAATTACTATTTTCCACCAATAGCTATTAATCAGAACGCAGTGTAATGCCAAAGAGAAATAGTCGTTCAATAAAATCGTTACGTCACGTCGGTATTTGGTCAATTAATTTCCAGTTTAAAATAACGAGTCCTAAAACATGAAAATCCACTAAAAATAAAAAAACTAATTAATAAAGCCGGATACATTTGAAAATGTGGAATGAATTTGGATACGATACGTTTAGTTCCAACGAATTGAATTTTTTAAAAAGGTTATGTCGAAAGCAATTTAAACAACCTAATATACACAATACAGGAAAAGGTAGGATAATGGCGGACATGAGGAAGCAAATAATGAATTTGAAGAGACCAGCAGGTACTTGTAAAACAGTTTGTCTCAGTTCAATGAGAATGCTGTGCAGAACACTTACTAATTATCAAACAAATGATTCCCGAATGATCTGCAGGTGAGCGCGTATTATTTACCAATCATTAAAACGTAAGTAATTAACGGATGCCTGAAGCAAAAAGGAAATTGAAGTTGGTACTGCTGCTTACAAGCTATCGGCACCTTCTGTGTGTCAGCGCATACGCACCTCATTTTGTAAATTTTGCTTTTCATAAAGATTCGAACGATTTCCTGTGCAAGTTGCGACCGAACAAGCAGCAACGCCGTTTACTTTTAATTGGTGCTCTTTACAACTAAAATCAAGAGCCCAGTGTGAATTTACAAAAGGCAAAATAATTATTTTGGAAATGTTCGGCTATTCACCGAATGAAACGAACCGAGATTACTGGCTCCTATTGATTTTTTTTTTTCGTTTAAACTTGATCGTACAAGTTTCTAAAAATCATCAAACAAATTCAACGATGTACTACCCGACCCTACCCTTCCCAGAACGTTCAGCGGTAGTTTAAAATGTATGCCACACCCATATACGCAGGCTCAACAACTTTTTTTTTGGGCGAACATTGGGGAAGAGGGTGCGGCTAGGATGTGGTCGACGAGACGATTGCGGAAAGGGGGGTGTTGGGGAAATAAAACAAACACAATAACAGTATTCAGAATTTTGTTTTATGCTGATAACTTTTTAACAGCCGCAACTTTTTATCATCATAATTGTAATCATGAAAACAATCACGAAGCGCTGTGTTTCGGGCGACAAAGAATATTCACGGGCGTCAGTCTAGGCGAGAAAACTTTGAAGAATGGTAAAGTAATCTGCAGTTTAACTTGTGAAAATTAAAATTACTTTAGCGTCGCGCGGTCATTTAACTCGTACACTTGTGTGCTACGGGTAAACATTCTTATTTCTCTTATAGGTTATATAGAAACTTGCATCAACCCCTAAATAGAACATCGGCTCAAGGGTTGTTATGTCAGGATGTAATTTCATAATTAACCCTCTTCTCGGGTCTAGTTAATATCCAGAGAGTTTTGAAAATTCTACCTGGCCTCTCTCACGGAAACTAATAATTTCATCTCGGCAATGCTACGCTTTCAGGGTTTCCATCGGAACACCAAAGAAACCATAGAACCATATTCATCTACACCTAAATAATACTGTTTTGTATAACAACAGATGTCTGGTTTCCCTGGTAACGCAGCAGACAAATGTGTGAACGCATACGTACTTCCGTTTGCGGTTACAAACCTGCCATCATTACCGAGAACCTGGTTACTTCAACTAGTTTTGAGAAATGTGGTATGCTATATTAATTATAACTGGTTACATGTACATGATCAAATTACTAATAAAATCTACCTACAAAATGTCATGTTTTATTTAGTAGATATAATTCATTTTCCGTTTAATAAATATGATAGAATATTTATAAAAATGTTAGTTTATTATTCTGATAAATCCTCAGCTAGACGACTATTTGAATATGTCAACACATAAGGTTTATTTTTTGAAAAAGTTATAAATCCGGATTATGTCAATTAGTTTTTGAAATTTGCATTTCCATACTTTATACTTGAGCGTATTATGCATGTTATTAATAAATGTCGAAGGGTACGTATATGATTTAATAAACTCATACAAGTTTCGTCCTGTTTTGATATAAAACAAAAGCTATTTTACATGTACACGTTCGTAACGTGTGTGTGTTGGTGTTGGCTGGATAATACCTGGTGACAAAGACAGCTAGCTATTCGTATAGAACGACACAAGAGTGGCCAGAGTGAAAAAGAGAACACGAACATACACGCACGCACATGTTGTAATATATGTAACGGTTCACCCTTGAAGATGTTCCATCGCAGTAACCTTGTTATCCAGACATGCATATGAAATTTCTCATAACATGATTTCATTCCAACGCGGGCCAACTTATGGCTCCCGTTTACTCGACGGACGGCCGGGGTTCGAACCCCAGGACCGCCGTCGAGCAAAGCAGACTTGCGGTACCCCTCCAGCTCTTTTATACTACGTTTTTCGATACCCTATTTCCTACACTTCTTGTTCGGAACCTATTCTACCTTCTATCGCCGCGAATTTTCTTTCCATCCGTTTCCCAATCGTAAATATTTTTTTTGTCAGACATTCATCACACAATCAAGCGGCTTTTCTTCATCGTGTCAGGAATTTATCTTTCTTCTGACACATTTTCTTTTTACAGCTTCGTAAAAGCAAAAAAAAAATGCTTGCAGCAAATGATTGGCAATGAACTTTATTATTTAATAACATCGAAATGAAAACACAATATACGTATTTATATTTGAACATATACGATATGTAACAGATTGTGGTTTCAAATAGCAAACAAATTATTTTCATACAATATTAAAAAAAATTCTGGCTCGATTAAATGTTGAAATTACACATTTTTTTTTTAAATATAGCTTTTTATATATTAAGTTTATTTAACGCAAATAAACAAAAATATACAAATTGACATTTGTTTTTGACAAGTCAATCATATATAAAATAGTTTTTTATTTCATTTTTTTTTTACATTTTGTTTGGAAATAAAATACAATATAACCGCTAGGGCGTAATGTAATATTCTGTGTATGTAAAAATGTTGTTTCGAATAAATATGATTCACGACCCATATAATTTCGTAATACTTAATGAAGCAATTCACGTTTTATAGCCCGGGGACAGATGTAAGACGAGGTTAAGAGTTCATTTCAATTAAGTTTAATTAGTGTCACTTATTGTGTACGATTAAATTTATTGCAGTTGTTTGAACTTTTGCGTTGTGACAGAAATCAAGATGAGATTTGCTTTAAAAGTAAAGTTATACATTTTGCATGCTTCAAATGTAGACTGCTCTGGTCAGTGTAGCTTTATCAAGAGCACAAACAGATGATTACAATAAATAGTGAGTTTATTAACAAAGTCGGTAATTAATATATATATATATATATATATATATATATATATATATATATATATATATATATATATATATATTTCAAACAGGCGAGGTTAAGTTTTCCAGTGAACGTAAACGAAAGAATTTCTAGACTCGGTTTCAACACAGCGTCAATAGTTTTTTTTTTTTTTTTTCTAAAACGTACCCTGAGTATAATAAAGTGAAAATTGAACAGTGAATTTCAAGAGCCTTAGCAACTGATATAAAACGGATATATTAGAGAAAATCAAATGGACTACTTAACAAAATATGTACTTATGTATTCATTGTTAAAATCATATTTGAATAAAATGGAATACTGAAAATTCATATTGTAATTGAAAGCAATCTTTACGGAGTATTTATTTTGTTTGCATTTTATTATTGATCTGATTTATATACATAACGGGGTATCAACGTATTATACAAATACAATTAATCAATGTATGTAAAAACCATCACATACTACATATATATATATATATATATATATATATATATATATATATATATATATATATATAAAACCTAGCTTAAAAATATTACGGGAAATTGAAATTTTGTATTTGACGGAAACAAATTAATCTGATTTATTAGTACCGACAAAAATAAACTGAAATATGAATTTAACCGATTTAAAATCACAAAGGACAAAAATTATTGTTACACATAAAAGCATCGGTATAGAAAAAAAATTGTGTAATCCAATTGTATCCATTAATTTAACCGAGGAAAATGAAAAATAGCTTCATCGTAACTCCGAACGGGCAAATAATTGTTTAAAAATTATTTCACTTACAAATAATTCGGTGATCAATGGCACTACGTGTTATTGTGCTTACCTGAAACAAGAAAAATTCAATTAGTACAGATTGTAATAAAATATAAGCCTGTACGGTTGTTGCCAACATGATGGAGATGAAAATTGTGAAATTTCGTCCACAGCCATCAGTCGAACAAATATTTACGGCTGAACATAAAACATAAATGAATTTCATGTGAAATTACAGCTATAAAACAATACTGATTATATTTTCAATATCATAGTAATGCTGATCGTATAAAATTTGATGAACTGCATAATACATGAATTGTTTTCATATTCTAATCGCCATTACCATCACAAATAATGTAAATTATTTTATTGTAATTTTTAAATTGCCGATAATTTATCTGTGAATACATCTTCAAAGCAGAGAATTGAAGAAAATCCTGACGGATAATTGAGAAAAAGAGAGATTTTGTCATTATTATTAAAACGTGAATTTTGATTAGCATTTTAAATTTTAAAATCTAATTATCTTCGAAATGATACCAGATCCACGAGCTGAACAGATAGATATACTTCTGTACAGGAGCAAAAGAGAGGTCGCCCAAGTATATTCTACAGCAGTCAGCAATCAAACGTAACGTATCGTAACGCAAAGCACACGGTACAGAGTAAAGAGTCCACATTGCTAACTGGGCTTTGATGTCTGTCTCTTGATAGTGTCCAAAACAGATGAGCCTCCCATTCGTGATTGAGTACGTCATGATTTTGTTTACCGATTCGAATGACGCCACGGTTCCGCTTCGCATTTGTTTATATCGACAAGGCAACACAACGCAACAATTAACAAAACGTATAGCGGCAGAGAAATATTTATTTAAAGTAAATTCCCAACACGATTTATTTAGACGTGAAATGAAAATAATCGTATTTAATTTTAGCACAGACACGTGTCCCAATATTACACCCTAATATAAATAATGTTACACAAGCTGTCATAACTGGTACAAATGGATATGTGAGATATGTTAAGGCTGATAATGACAATTCTTCTTTATCTGCTCCCTGAATAGATGCAACTGATTTTTCAACTTTTGACAGATTTCCGAGGTGAAAAATGTTTTTTATCACGTTCGCATGACAGATAACGTTTATAGCGCCGTGCCGTGTCGAAAACCACAAACTCCCGCGTAACAGAAAACGGAAATTGAACACAGACAATCAGGCACACGCCATCTCGCAAGAAAATGCGTACACCGTCGTTTCTGTGACTGACGTACCAGTAGGTAATCTAGGATTTATGTCTATAACAAAACTCTTTGGATATTTACACACAGATATATATATATATATATATATATATATATATATATATATATATATAATATATATATATATATATATATATATATATATATATATATATATATACATCTCTTCACATCAGGGAAATAATATTAAATCTTCGCATATATGACACAAGCATCACAATCTGTACTCTACATTCTACAACTTCATGACAATATAAGTATGAAAAACACATTGCAGAATAACATCGGTACGTTTGTAACTATGCAGGCATCAGTCGGTTACTGGTTTATTATTCAATGTGCAAAGCATATACGCGGTATACTCGGTGTCGGAATTGTACATGTCGTACTGTATTAATCAGTGAATATTGACAAGCCTGATCGAGCGACGAGCTGACAGGCATTACTGAAGGACGAACAGCACGAGATGAGATGGACACGTGGAAGTTATGTATGGATGGTCTCCAATTATAGACAGTACTGGGACTCACGCAGTTCCGGTACACAATACGAAAGCGCTGGGCCAATTGCAAAGCTCCTACCGTCGAGTGTATGATGTGATTGACAACAACCAGATGATGTACAAACCACCAGTCACTGCCCAGTATTCAATTACAAACGCCTCTATGAACCCGACGAGTATAGACTTGTAAACGCGCGGCACCGATCATAAAAATAATTACGCAATGGAATTCATTTTTCATACTAGGTTATAAACGAACTCAGACCTGGCGATTTTTTGTTGTTGCAATTACACCAATAGTGTTTATGAGGCATACGTATGTATGTATATATGTATATATGTATGTGCGTATGTATGTATGGATGTGTGTGTGATGTTATGCTATACGTTAGCGAACCACATACATTAGTTTAGCGGGATGTTGATACCAGGAGTTGCAGTTAGCTTGTAATTAATATGCAAGCCACTTGTGACCATGTACGATAAACTACAACATAACTTCTGCACCGGGATTCAAACCCGCTGGACACGAAGTACACGTAAAAGTATACTTAAACGGGAACGATTAAATGATGTTACTAGTTTTGGCAAAAACATTACTACACATGTGAATAAATAAAATAATATCAAAACGAGAACAACTAAACAAATTCTAACGGCGTTAAAATTAGCGCACAGCAGTTATAAATAGAAATGTATCGTTTTTTCTGTGGGAGGTATTCACTATTACAAACACACACAACTGTAATTGATATTATGAAATATAACAGATAGTCTGGACGTACAATTAATTTTTGATGAAAACAAATTTACCATCCACGTGATTGAATATCGAATATCATTACTGACGTATGGGGAATAATAAATAATTATGTAAATGAATATATGTGCACGCGTGTTGCGCGACCTCGACGCCCCACGCCGGCGACAAAAATCGACAATTTTCAAATGTGGATGGCAGAATTAATTACGTGACATCTCACGGGTATTATTGTCAGACGCTGCTATGTGACATCCATATATGTTAGGGTCAGTGATAGCATTTTAGACACACACACACAAATATTCTATCTCTCTCTCTTTTGTATTTAACATACGCAAACATGAATCTCGAACGGGTTTTATAACTTTAAACCGACAGACATGACCGTGCATAATATTCACAGTCAATTACTCCACTTGTTAATGTACGACGCGCAAATTTATGCGTTCGTCATTTCGATTATTTGCATTTTAGATTTTACCAACCATCGTAGCCAGCAAAAAAAAAAAACTGCATTCATTATATAAATTGATCTTAACTGTGCATTTACTGTTTACTGTAAAAAAACCCGAACACGAATGTAAAGATACACAAGTTCACTACACACGTTCGCCGTAAGGTGTTCAATTGAATTTGCAGAAATTAAATCTATCGTAAAACATGTCAATAT
The DNA here is from genome assembly GCA_963422195.1 of Carabus problematicus. NCBI lineage: Eukaryota > Metazoa > Arthropoda > Insecta > Coleoptera > Carabidae > Carabus > Carabus problematicus. Next base: position 1,532,419 of record OY728580.1, on the reverse strand, counting down.
GTCTTTTCCAATTTGTAGACTGTGCGAATTTTATTGCAAAATATTATTGGTAGTGGAGTGTAGAAAATTTATAACATCTACAGTAGGAACTGGGATAGGTACCTCTCTTTACCTTGTTACGTTACGGTAGCCGTAACAATCTTCATGGCGTAGATGAACTGGGAGGGTCGACCGTAACTGTTGCCGTAATCTCAGACGTAACGTTCCGGCATAACTTAAATCCGATTCGACCCCTTACTTCCATATCGCTGATTTCTTATGAACAGGACCCGAAAATATTTCAAATTGATCGCGAAATCGCTAATAAAACACCTGCCGATAATCCATTCACGGTGAGTAAGTGCTCGACCAGCTGCCAGATACCTGTTTTCACCGCACTCTATCAAATTCTCGCTACTCGCTACCGTATATTCACTTCTACATTCACACCATACATGCATACGTTCATGTAGGAACCTGCACGATGGCGTGGTACAGCAAGGGAAGGGTAAGAGGGGACTGTATCGATTCACCGCGAGGCGTGGTCTCACACACACATATATCCAACACTACAATATATGTATGTATGTGTTGTTTTGGTCGATTATTTCAATTTAAAAAATAGAAAGTAGTTCTTTTTTATACAATGCGCAAGTTACACATCATGAAATAAATAGTTTATACTTGATTCGTTTTTTTTTTTTCATTCAATATAATTGAAACTTTCAATGTATCACAATGATTTGAATAGTCAGCACTATTAATGGATCAGTTTGCAGGTAAAAAATAAAATCACAAGCACTCACACACACATATAACGCATATAATCAATCAATATGTTCAACAGGGACTTCTTAAATTGGTGACAACATCCTACAAGATGTATAGTGTTCTCCTCAAAAATTATATTACACGATGACAAAATCTGCCAATGTTGACAAATTTTAAACCACCGTCAGGTATGCGAAAATAATGTTTTATAAACATGAATCTCTAAAGGGTAAATAATTTGTGGCGATGTAATTTGCTCAGTTTATTTACAACAGGACAATGTTTCTGTGACTGTCCATTACAAGTAAAGTGTTTAACTTCTGTTATTCACAGTGAAGCGTTATCGTCTAGTGAAAACATGATACATTTATGGGCAACCTGGTCATATTTCTAATTTATAGATCCACATATACGAAACAGCAAACACATGGGCGACGTGGCCGAGTGATGCAATTTAAATCTTATCACATAAAACAACGGGTAGATGTGAACGACCAGTCATAAAATGACACGTCTCGTATCACAACGCGTCCGTGCGATCCGATGATAAATTAGAGGAATGATTGAAACGAAAACACCATCACGGTCCTAGTGTTGTTTGGTCCAGGGACCGGACAGCTTCCAGGCATCGGACCCCGAACATGACAGGTTATAAACCTGATCGAACCTACGCTCAAACCGATTTGCCGATTACAATAGCTGATTAAGCTCTATTTTAAAATCGACCAAGCGTAAACGATTTACTGGCGTACATGCAAACGCATTTACATACGTACAGTGTATCTGTACAAGTACACTGTAATATAACAGATTCGCTTTTGCGGCGATAAAATCCAACAGGAACTGCTATTAAATTTCGATTCATAAAACGACATAAGACGACGAACTAAATCGCGGATGACACGGCGTTGAAACATATTTAGTGAAACTTCCATAATTTACTTCTTAATTCTTGCATACATAATGCCCACATTGATCAAGATTGGAGGACTTGCTTGTTAAAACTTAATTAAGAACTAGAAGTGGACGAGGAAAAGTGGCGCACGCCGGTTAATCGAACTGAGTCGGGCTCTAGATTGTGGAATCTCGCTAGTTGGAAACCCAAAGCATTATCTGTACATAGACATATGATAACACAAGCTTACTGGATGTTCGGACCTGTAGTTGTGAACTATTCAGGGAGGGTTTGTGGTTAGGTATACACGAATATCTATGTGTGTATGTGTGTTTGGTTGAAAAGGGGTAGTTAGATGTGCAATCCGATTTCCACCTGATTACATGGTGCGCGCATTCACTGTGACAACTAAATGGTTCATGTTCATCTATTGGCACATTGCAGCGGGCATGTAGTTCACACTGCAAATGTTGATAGCAAGGCACCTTTCATTGCACATCAAGTGATCCATGCGCACTCGCCTGTTATGACGTGTTTGCGTGAATGCAAATGTTACGACCACAAAACAGAACTATACTCTGCATTCTCACACATTCACATTTGTCAATGTGAACGCAACATAGGTACATCCCTACAGATAGACACCAAATACCCAGCGAATAAGAAACATGAAAGAAGAAAATAAGGACCAGCAGAGAAAATACGCGTGCACAAGGAATAAAGATAATGTGAAAAACGAGGGTGCAATCGGGTCTTCACGAGATTTTCGACGAGAACAGAGTGTGGTGAAGAGGAGCAGACAGGAAAATAGAAAGAACCGGAAAAACCACCAATTCATTAGTCCTGAAAGCATACTCTCTTTCGCAACTGACGCATGAAAATTAAACGTCTACTTCTTCTATCTGGCATGCAGTAATTAATTTCCTTTTCGGGTGTATTTTAAGCATATGGACCGAGGAGAGATTATCGTAATGGTCAAAAGATGACTATCGCGAAATGGATAATTTTTCATCTCGTCGGAAGATATAAAAATATATCTCCATATAATGCATCCGTCTATTTGGATCTTCAGGAGAAGAAATGGAGGTGTTTGATGAAAAATATACGTACCGTGTGAAACAAACCACAGCAGAACATAATTATCTTCAAAGGGTCTGGAGATGCCGTGAAAACTACCAGTAATTATTAGCGCACCAACGTGAGGCAAACTGGTGCAAAACTGGTGGTAGTGTGTCAGCTTAATAATGCACAATTTCTAATATACGGGCTTTGTACACAGGATGTTAATAATATAACTAGGCATGTTCAAATTTATATTAAAGACTGGAACGCCCTTGGCGGGTCTCAGAAGAATGGGTGGGTGTACGAACAGAGGATGAACTGGAAACGTGCCGTGCTTCTGAAGGGTGAGGAATAACATGGAGCCAAGGCATACACCTACACACAACTGATGACGACTCGGCTCTTTCGTACAAACTGCCGAGACTGATTAGAAACGGAAAGAAATATGGTCGCCGGTCAATCGATAACAAAACTCTTAGCGAATAGGTATAGATTTAAGTGGAGCGACTCCTATATCTCCTCGAGATATATTGAGATAGTTTTATAGTTTCTTCGGGTTTTTTTCTTGCCTCGGCCAAATTTTCGCCGTAATATATCGGATATACTTAGTGAGTCTTCGAAAACAAACATGTATATAGGTTTTGGCTTTCAAAATATACCAATACCTAGAACTTCTTCCTTCCCGATAAAATGTTTTGCAATAATTCCAGCAGAACGAAGAAATAATCATATTGAGAAACATGATATGGCGAGATACTTGTAGTAAAGGCATCTTTAACTAGAATAAATGTGTTAATTAGAACCAGTGAATCACAATCCGAGCATTTTGTTCCGTGTTTAACCGAATGGAAGCTAAGTTTGAAATGGGAACAAATATAATAATAAATAGAAACTAATTTCACAAGTGGAATACGACTCCATCTATATATACCATAGAGCAGTAATGTAATACTATACAGTTTTTATAGCTATATATATATATATATATATATATATATATATATATATATATATATATATATATATATATATATATATATATGTCATGTTGATGTTGACTATGTGTATGTTATTGTTGAAAACTAAAACGTATTTTGCAGAAACGTATCTTCTATTCCCGTCTATTTTCGAACAACGTTTAGAAAGTCCGTCCATTTGGAATGCTACCGCTACCCGTTTATTCCAGTGAATGACACTTTTACAACTCATTTGCGATGAGATATTGGTTCTGCGGTTTCGGTTTATTCCTTTATATACCAGTATACTTATAAGGAATGTTTTCCACAGTGTTTTTACTGCACCATGTGGATAATGAGAAATGCTGACGGAATGCTCGTTCGGTTGTCATCGGGTTTTTATTGCTACCGTTCGGCTGTTTTCGGCCATACCCGGGCACACGACAATCTGTGTACATCAACATCGTGTAACCCGTATTTATTTTGTGCGATCTATTAAACACGTTTCTGTAATGGAACCGTCCGTAAATGAAATAATGAAGCTACAATACATAAAAGATATATGTGTATATATTTTGCGTGTGTATATATAATGTAATTATGTTACATCCCGATGTATCCCATACACAGACATGTTCGTACCCGTTTGTAAATTACCGTCATGTATAAGTAAAACATCATCATCAGAATACGCATAAAAAGAGTGATATAAGCAAATAATAACATTCAGTGCTTCACTGTCCTTTACAAAGAATAATATCGAAGAATATATTTAAATCTGTTGACTAGCAATATTTTATTCCAGTAAACAATAAAATAAAATGTGCCAAAACATAAATACAAAATGCACAAGTATAAAGAATATATATTTTATTGAAATACTAAACCACATATGTACGATCGATTTCTGTATCGAGGATCTGTCAAGAACTCACTAATTTATAATAAGGGGCGAGGATTTCTGACATACAATCAAAATGAAATACCATTAAAATTAATAAGCCATCTTGATACACAATATGTAAACAAGCAATGTTTGACTTTTGTGAGCAAAAAAAAATAATTCGAAGCGAGCTCTTTAACTTCAGTCATCAATTACTTTTTTTTATATCGGAAATTCAATTCGTGTTCACAATTCAAGATAAGGTAGCGTCAATTCCTTATTAAAGAATCTTGACATTTGCTTGCTCGTGCCTTTTAATGGAAAATATTTGCGTATAAAAACTTTTTTTTCAAGTCTTGGATCATCGTTGAATATAAACAAATCACGAACAAAAAAAAATTATCCCAAAGCTTGGAAAAATAAATCAAAAGCGAAAAATGTATTCAGTAATGTTATATTATTATGGATTGTATGTTGGAAATTAGGGCATGTTACTATTATTAGATGTCCAAGAGAGAGAGAGATAGAGAACACCCCGCTACCCCGCCCAGCCATTATACCCCCCACAGAACAAGCATTCTCACATGTGTGTTGATAATATTATTTACTTGGCGTCCGTTGCCAGTCCCTAGCGGGTGAAAACAAAATGAAACTCCAGCTCGCTATAAGTGTGTTCCACTTTTTCTTTCGCTCGTACATTGAATTACGCATACATTTTACAACATCCCCCAGCATTATCCATTACTTATTTCCATATCTTCACGCCGAAATAATAATAAGGAAATTCAAACTGTATATTTAAGTTTTTATTTCAAACACATTTTTGCCATCGCCCGTTTTTAAACGGCAGAAATTATTAATGAATTCAACGAAAAACTTTTGTGTTTTGAAAATTTTTCCACTGTCATCGGTTTTATTTTTTTCTGACACCGAAAGAGAGAGAGAGAGAGAGAGAGAGAGAGAAACAAACATGCAAATTCACTCTGGGCGACGAAAACAAATCCAATTTCATAAATGCAATTATAATTACAGTATCATGCCGAATAAAAATACGATATGTGCATCTACGTACATAGTTAAATTATAAACAAACTGAGAGAAAATGCCAGCAACAAGAAATAATTTATACGTTTAGCTATTTTAATTTCTTTTTAATGTGCATACCTATAAATTTTTTTCCATATGTATTCCTCTTTGTATATGTGTTTTTACTCGCCTACGAATCTCGCATATTTGCGTCATTATTACTAATATATAACAGCAAATATACCACCGATTATTTTACGAAGTTTTATTTGATCGCTACAATTAATTTCAACCAAATGGCCATAAAGATCAACCCACGAGGCTACAAGAACAAAAAAAAAACACAAGTATACACCCGCAACGAAACTTAAAGTCTTACATAAAAAAAAAAACATCGTACAACGTTTCGAGTGGACCATTAATAACTGAAGTAGCGAACAATTTACATAAAACAATGGGCCCCAGAATCATGTCTTACCAGGTCCCGGAATGTAACTGGACATAATTAATTCGAGCGTGTGACTTGGGATAAATTCGGAAATTAGTCGTCGTCACAGACATCGTATTATTAGTCCATTATTATACTGCCACACACGTGCACAAATGCATTGAGCAGCAGCACAAAGCAAACACCTCACAACTAACGTGATTCAACCAGCGCGCACACCGATAATATACGGTATGTACCGTCGAAATTAAACACTAGACAATTCCACTCGAAACTAATTTCATGAAATGTAGCGCCGGATGATGAAAAATTCACAGTCTAATTGACTCTTACCACCATGGTGTACTATAATACGAGAATACGAATGTGACTGTATGTAAATACATTATTTAAATTAATTAATAGGAAAGTGTATGACTGGATATTGATAAAATGTTATTTCCAGTGTTCTCCCTCACGACATATTCTATTCATCTGATGTTATCTCTATGCGTATGTGTGTTGAACGCCTGGTCGCGTATGCAAGCCAGTGTTGCATCTGTGCTTCACGGGTCATCGCTGATGTCGCATGCTTAGCTCAGCGCCGGGATGAAAGAGAAAAATAGAAGCATCATTTCCACACGGGGAAGCTCTCCCGAAGTCATTCGTTGCAACACTCAGTATCAGGGTAATATTATATGAGCTGGTGCCGTTGTCTACATGTCAATATACTGAACTATGCATACTTGTGTGCGTCTGTGTAGATGTGCGTCGTAGAACACAATGACAGAAAATCGAAACACAGAATGTATTACGTTTTACTACGTAAAGTATCATACTTGCTTCGGCCGTGAACGCGTGAAATATGTTTACAAGTACTAGATTACAGAAATTGACGTATTTGCTTGCAAGTTTCAATGCGAAAGAATATACGAGACGCAAGAGATGATGTTTGTATGTGTGCGCAACAAATTAAGGTTACGTGTTTATTCCACTGGGAGACTCTCTGTCTCTCTCTCTCTCTCTCTCTCTGCTCTGGATGGATACCTTATGAAATATCCATATTTACACTAATTTAAAGTGGTTCCCGCGGGATGTATTCATAGTGCACGACGTCGGCGCGGGTGTACGAGACGGGTGGTGGATGGTTTTGTAAAAGAACTGGGGCGGAGCCGACGGAAAATGGGCTCTATTGAAATTTTATTTTTCCTGGTCGCTGAGCAATGAACATGAATACTTTAGAGAGTAACACACTCCGTCATACATAACTTCCACACCGCCGAAATGTTCTGTTACAAAAATAATGTTATCGATATTTATACTCCAGTGGCTACGTTATATAAATAAAAAAAAATACAACCAATTCAGTTCCGGTTTGTGCTGCGAAAACAATTTCCAGCAAGTTCCGTTTAATCTATACAGCTGGGTTTTTTTTTAGATACAGCCGAGGAAATATTTGAAAAAAAAAATGTCAAACGTACAAATACCTCGCGAATTCGGCGTTAATATTATAGAGTATGAATAAGGAATCAGTAGAGTGGAAAGTAAAAGGTTAATATTCATTAACAATTAATAATGAAGATGGACGAAGTGCAACTCACCTAATATCAACAGTAATCCAAACATTTTTGCACAACTGAACAAGCACAGCACACTTGACGTCTTGTCAATAATACATCGTCGTCTTTAACTGCACCACAGAATAATTGTTTCGTTATCACTGACGGCGGATTTGTATGTTTAGTGTGTGTTGTATGGAACTGGAGAATTCCCGGTCGTTGCACGAACAACACAAACGTACGATGATAAATTATCTTCGCACTGCGAATCAATGCTCGGCTGGAGTCTTCCTGTCGGGTTTGCGGAACGCCAAACACAACTACACAACTCTCTCAAAACACTGTGTCCCGGTAAAGTACTAGTCTGTTTTAACTTTTACTAAGTTGACGCGTTGTTTTTTGCCGATGACTGACTTTAGATTCCAAAACCAGAGTTTGCCGAGCAAGCACTGGAATGAACAACAGCGAGAGATATATATCTCTTCAGTAGCAGTATACTAGTTAGTGTTGATGCGGACGAAATTTAATTTTGTTCTTTCGCTTCAGATATTTGTAGCACATTGCAGGTCGACAGATACTGGAGAATGCACTTTGTTCACGTTAATTGTATCAGTACACTTGCCGGTTAGTTTACAAGGTGAGAACAGTTTTAATTAGGAACGGCGCCCCATTAATTAATCGTTTATAAGCACGTAGCTGTGGCGCTTGATCCCGGAACGTTCTGTTCGCTGGGTCCGTGTGTAACCCTAACCTCACTCACACACACCCAACACTAGGGGCCACTGAATGTTGTGTTGTGTCCGTCCGTCCGTTCGTAGTTCACTACGCGTATAACGACTGGTAGCAGTATGATGTATACTAGGTTAGGTAGCTAGGTAAGCTGTAGGTATATACGGTTTTTGCCGCGTATTCCACCGGCTCCGTCACACGCACAACTCAACCGCTGGATGCACACTGCGCACAGATGCCAGACTCCTTCTCGCTCGCTTCCCCTATGTCGGCCGGCCGTGGTGGGGATGAATCGAGATCAGCGGTGGGGGATCATTGTTTCACAGCATCTGATCTACGCTAGCCTTGAACCCCCCGCGCTTGTGGATAGTTTTAGTTTCTGACAGGATAAATCAGATTAGATTGATCAGGTAGCGCAGGTTAGGCTAGTTTGTTACACACTCACTTATTATTAGATATGTACATGTAACCGTACTTATCCACGAACGTACATCACTTACGTGAGTTACCTGTCATTCTTAAATCAACACACATACACACACACGCACCCGTCAGTCAAACAAGCATCTACACACAGATTCAAAAAGATCAATAAGAAATTGTCGTTATTCCAGCCAACTAATCAACACATCCAATTAAGTAACGTTTGTTCCACATATTTCCACTGATTTTTAATAATTAATGGTATTGTTTTAATATATTGTGTAATTAAATCTAAACAAATAGTGATTGCAATTATAATTGTAATGCTTGTTATAACTAAATCAACATGAATATAAAACTTTTGCTTTCGAAAATATATGATAGATAGGTAAATGTATTTAAAAAGTATTATAATTATTGTAATGTGTGTTGATGTGCGCGTCAATAGTGACCTTTTGTTTAGTGTCATGTCGGCAGGTGTCAATGCTACAGGTATACATGTGTAGCACGGTACTGAGTTTGTGCATTATTGATCATGGTTGTTAGTGTAAATGTTTTATGGCTTGAAATCCCCAGGATTGTTTCTCTAGAATGGAATTATTAGCGTTAAATTGGATTGCAGCATTGTTGAACATTCAACAATGCCATTGCACTCGGCATTAGCACTTTGTAATTGTTCAAAAACAACATTTCTCACCAAACAACCGGCTGGCATTTGTTTTCTTTTTTGTTAACGTGTCATCGTAGTTAACTGTGTATGAATTTTGAACTTTTCATTATAAAAAAAGAGGTTTCTTTATATTGCAAAGCGTTTGAATTCCGTTTACAGTTGTACTTGAAATAAAATCAGTACACTTTTGTATTTTAACAGTACTGTAAGTGTTGATATTCAAGATTAAAACAGCCATTGTTTACGTAGAACTAATGTGAACAGTTCAAAATTCAGGTCAATCTTTTATGAACGCATATTGACAAACTTAAGAGAGGTTTCAAGTATGATGCCATAATATAAACATGGTTGACAATTCATCTTAAATTATACAAGACCAACTCGACAATATTGGTAAACTTAGCTTGACGTATATATTTGTAAAATACAGTATTAATTATTATTAATAATCTGTCTAGAACACATAATTTAACTATTTATATTTCCAATTATTTATCTCAACTACCAATAAGACACTCTGTCTTTATTATTTCGCAAATCTTGATAAAAATTTAATAAAATTAACCTCTTATTATTTCTAAGAACACTATTGTATGTTTTAAATGAATTTATTTTTGTTTGTTAATACTGTTGAAGCAGGGTACGGTATAATAAAGAGTGCTATTAAAACTTGAAGTATGGTAAATGTGAGTGCATTGCATTTCACATACACGGAATATCACTTGAGCAAAGGTTTTACTGCAAAGACACTATTGCAGTGGGATGTTGTAGGATGAATGAATGGGTTTATTCACATTTTCTTTATGATTTTACACACAAGTAAACCACCCACACTTGGGTTGTGTACGTGTGTGTGTGTGGATTAAGTATATTGACACATCTTTTATTTTAGACATCTGTAAGCATACCAGTTACCATAAATGTGTATGGATGATTTATTTTCGATACTTGTTTCCATGAAAAGGTTATTACTTATAATTAAATATCCACCTACATGTATACGCGTATTATTTATTTATTTTAGTATCAAAAAGTACTGCTTCAACCTTGAATGTGTAAATAAATAATTGTAAATGAACGAAACATTTTTATTTAATTTTATTTTTCGTTTATGAAGAAAAGACGATGTATTTACCTGTTCACCTGTCGAGTTTGGTTGAATCAAAAGTAATTGGCACGTTGGGAAATCAAAACATCACACATGGTTTGTCTTAGTTATATAGAACACTCGTTGACAACGTCTTGTTCATTTCATGCGATGTCTACAGACGTACATGTATGTTTGTCTGTAGGCGTTGTTTTGTTTTCATCAACTAACAACTGCAGTAACGTCTGCTTCACATTCCGCTACAAATCACGGTAATAACGTGAAAATAGAAGTGCTAAATATGAACGTATAAAAGTCAACACATAATCATAAGCTTTACAACAAAGCAAAAATGTAAAATGAGAGATGTAAGGACATAATTTCAACCGCAGAATTCACTGTGCTATGGAAATGACGGACATAATCTCTGTAGAATAGAACCGCTAACTCGGTAAGTTTGATGGTAATGCATTTGCACTATTGTATAACCAAACAAATATGTACATATTATTTGAGCTCATTAAATTTTATAATGGAAGGCTAAATTTAAAATCCTTAAAATGATTTTTAGAAGAAATATTTAGTAAATAAAGAAAATATAAGTTACAAAATACCACTAGATCTTAATGATTTTTTATTAAATTTGTTCAACAAATTGGGTACTAACTCAGATTACGTAGAATCAAAAGAAAAAAACATGTGTGAAACTTGTCAGCTGCTAAATAAGCTTTAGTGACGTGTTCTTTCTTGTGAGATGCAATGCACACAATATACTTCTAGCTTGTTATCGCCATCATTTTGTTGTCGTACTAGTTTATTACCCAGTGTAAGTACAGTTTGCGGACGTGTTTTTATAACCTCACATTAAATTTATTTCTAAAATTAAGATACTTTTCTATCTATCGCCCCACGTACAACAACTTGTACGGTACAAGAGATCATTCTTTTGTCTTTGACACTTACTCGAAAATTTAGAGTCTAAATTGATGGCTATGCTATAATTCGCTGTGTAGTTTTTACAATTTTATTTAGTAAATTCTGGTAATAACTTGGGAACTGACGCGAATTGAAAAGGTATAACGAGTATCCTGAGTAGTCATGTAGTAGCAACACTGTTTCCAGTTTCCTTGACGCAAGTAAGACGCTTCACGGGTCACTAAGCAACACAGGAAATAAACAACGGTCTGCGACAACTGTCTCTTGTAAAGTGATTCGTTACAAGAAATCTGTAGTTCCTCTCTTCGTAAGGATCTTTAATTCTTTTTTCGTTGATCGACTTTTAATGTGGGCACTTGGATTACGTACGACAGTGTAATAATAAGCAATACAGAGTTGTGCAAAATGGTTCTTGTATTCGGTGACAAAACACCGGCTGACATTCATCGCTGTTACAGTATTACGAAATGAAGTAATTATAAGCACAAAAGCAACAGAGTGGTATTAATTTCTGATCAATACAGCATACAAAAAGTGATATTAAGAAGGGTGCCTTATTATACGTCAGGCTATGACGCTTGTAAAGACACGAGGGATCGTATTGTGTCTTGATATTTGCTTTTTAATATCGAAAAAAGCTTAATTATTTTTACCTGTGTGAATTTATATCTGCCCAAAAATTCAGATGTGTTTATTTTTTTTTTTTTATTTATGTAATAGTACTACGTACTTTATATACATATATATATATATATATATATATATATATATATATATATATATATATATATATATATATGGGCTTCATTATGTTCTTCGAGACAGTCTTTTGAAGTGATTATTAACTAATATGCACTTAAGACAATGTCTTGTGATCTTCCGTTTTAGACTTATTGTTCTACTGATAATGATGTACAAGTATTGTTGACGTATATGATATATTGTATATTATATACGACAGAGTTCTTGAACCAATTGTAACAGAGATTAACCATTGTTCTATGTAATATTCTCTACAGAATGTTCTATTGTGGTTGTTGCTACTTGTTAAATTGAGTGAATATTGCAATATTTACAATAATGTCAATAGCGGACCAGGTCTTTGTTTTTAATATTAATGTTAGATCAAAAGGAATGTATTTCTGAAAACATAAATATAAAATTGTTTTCACAAAAATTGATAATACAAAATACAGATTACTATTCTAGGTTATTATTTCGTTATTTTCTCCAAAAAATACTGCTTCTGAACAAATAATTTTTAATTGTTACGTGTTATTAAGGGAATTCTCTGTTAGTCTCAAAGTTTCACCTGGGGAGGACAACGGTTTGGGACGAGGTAGCCACTGGGCGGGTACAATTCGGTTCCCCCACTATTTAAAACCTGAACAAGGTGTGCTCATTTACATGTCAGTAGCCTGCAACACTGAATTATCTTTGAATACAATGACGTTAGCTTGTATCGAGAATATGGTTTATATCAAATAATTGAAATGTTACATGTTTGAAATAATTTATTGTTTGAATACAAACACACATACACCGGTTGCTGGGTTGTTCGTTGTTCTGTAAATGTATCAGTGTTAAATACACGCGTCATGCATTACTGCGTTCGTATTAGTTCTATTCTTCGTGCGCCTCCATTCATACACTCGCCGTTTTACAGTGTTGTGAAGTTTATTGTACGTACGTGCGGACGTATGAAGATGAGAACATGACCCGTAGAATAACCGTGAACATACTGCGGATCCGAACACGAGCAAAGTCTATTATTTTGTTAGCTGCAGAATGTATAATACGCTCGCTTTCCATATAACCGAAAACATTTCGCATGAAATAATTTCAAAAGAATCTCGGTTGTCGTGCCAAGAATTTTCATAACGTCGATGACGACGACGACGACGGTGCTGCCATCGTGGCTAGCGACTTGAACTTGTGACGCGGACTATACAGGAGATACTGGTTTATCGTTTTTCTTGTTGGTGGTGTGTTTTTTTTTTTAGGTAGTCTTCGTTTTTCTGTAAACAAAACAGGTTTTCAACTATAACTATATGGCGGAGAGCAAGTGAGTCGCGCGACTAGCTCGAGGTCTTCACTACGCTACTAATTCATTCATAAAATGCCGTGTGAGTTCTACAGGCGAACGTTCGCTTGTCCGTTGTCTCACTCCCGAGGCCTACCTCTTCGTCTTTCGCGTGTCCATGCGGCCACTGGCTCGTGAGTAACCGTGATTTTGACCTCGATGACCTCGAAGGTGTAACGGATGAGTAACCCTGGCGTTTGTCAAACTTGATTCCAGTTTGATTGATTCGAAAAATACTAAATGTTTGATTATGCATTTCAAATTAAAGGAAATTCTTTGGCCATACTGATGCGGAAAGGTAACATTGTTGTTAATTGAAAGTATACACTATCTATAAAAGTGTATAAAAGTAAAAACTAAATTCTCGAATAAAGATCATCAACAATGTGTGTATAAAGTTCTAGGAGATAGATACTCGTAGATAACAGTTGTACCAACGTCAGCAAACAGCACACACAATGAAACAAGACATTTCCTCGCGGAAGCAGCTTAACTATGTGAGAAATAAAAGAACTGTTTTCTCCTGAAAACACTAACATTTCTTTATTAGGCACTTCCTCTGCTTGTTACACGGATAACAAAGTATATATATATATAAAATTTTTACAATAAATACACGGCATTTTGTGAAATCCAGTTGAGTGTCATCAGGAGCCTCTCGTTTTCGTCGACAAATTCCCCGTACAGTAGAAATTAGATTGTCTGCGAGAGTGGGCTTTACGTGATTCGACCTGGCGACAACGTTTCTCCGAGCACAAGTTGTAGTCTTTACTACGACTGCTACAATACCAATATGAATCTGTAACCAATTCTCCTCATATACTCAGAGCAGCTTACGTATGTGTGCGGAAGAGTTTGGTGTCGCTTCCAGTATTTCACAAATGGTCTTCTGTTCTGATTTTTCAACTAAATATTAGATGTGAGATTTTGCTTTGTCTCGCTTTTTGCCAAATTCAATTTGCCAGTAAGTTTGTGTCGTTGCACATTGCTTGTGTCTGTGTGTGTGTGTGTGTGTGTGTGTGTGTGTCAGTGGGTTTCGTGTGTGTTCTTTTGCGACAGACGTGTATGTGAACGCGCCGACCAGCAGCACGTTTAGACCTGGGCTCGTTTCGTTCGTTCCAAAGATATCGATCTATCGTGTATGGAAGCCTTTTGAAGCAGTTCCGGAACCCCGTTCTATCGTGTCAAATTGGAATGGAACGGATCGCTGCCTGTCTGTGCTACTCGCGTTCTCTCTCTGTGTGTGTGTGTGTGTGTGTTGAGATTCTTGAGGTTGGGAAACTGTTCGTTCTTACCGTGTGCTACTGCCTGCCTGCTAAGAACCGCTACCGAAGTCGTTGACGCGGTCACACTACCACGTTTCACATGTCTCCCTGTATAGGCACTTTAATGCTTTATTGATACACAAGAAGTTTGAATTGTCGTTCACTTTCGACATCTTCTTTTCACTTCACGTGTCTCGTTTGCTTTCTCGCCACTACTTTCGGCGACAACACCCTAGAGTTCTCTGTCCACTCTTTCCACTTACTTGTACCTTGTCATTCTGTACCGCAACCACAAATGATACAAATCACTCGTAACTTTGTCAATTTCTAATCCCAAAACTAACCTGGAATTGTCGACACTTCATGTTCTCGTCAACCAATATTCTGTTAAAGAATATTCTTTTAAAGAATATTCTTTTAAAATCCTTTACAATTATCCTGATCTAGTAAGGTAAAAACCAAATCATTTCTTTTCCATAGAAATTATCACCGTTGAGAGTAAAAAAATGTACACGTTCATTTTGTAAACATGAAATATGACCGTTTAAAAATTACGTTCTCATGTTGCAAATTATAAATGGTTGAAATATCTTGTGGCGTAAAAATGTATCAACATTTCATGCAACATATGTGTGACACAAACAATACGTAACTTCCCGCACAGATTTCACTATATCAAGTTTATTAACACATATAAATAACTAGCGAAAAATAAAATAAAAGATCAACGCCGTTGTTCAGCATCGTGTTATCATTAATTCACATTTATCGATTGTGAAAAACAATTTACCTCTGATATATTTACAACATAACGAAAGCTGATTCTGATTAATATGTAATTAATGGTTGTCGTCCCATGCGTATTGTTTATTTTACAGTGTATTTATAGTTTTATTGTACGCGTAAACATTAAAACCATGTGAATCACGATTACTGATATATGACTATATGGCACACACACTCATACACATGTACAAATAAATGCAAGTTTTGTCCAGTTTATGCATGCATGAATATGCAGTATCAGATTTAAACATGAACCTTTTTTAATACAATGGTATTTCTAGATGTAAATAAATGTCACATATGTTCTCGTCTGCGTATCTAAGATACTGAATACTGGTTATAATTGTATTATGAACATCACAGTTTGATTGTCTCTCTACCTCCGAGTTTCCTGCTAATATTAATTGAACATCAACACAGGATGGTGTTTCATCAAGTTACTTATCAATCATGTTAACCTGATTAAACTGTGTTTAATAATTGTAATATGATACTCTGATTATTCTACCCTTCTATACTTGAGCAATGTTCGGTTGTTACCAATTTGTATCTGTACCTAGTTGTGAGAGAAATGATTCGTCGATATTCACTGTCTAATTGTAACTTACCAGATACACTCGGAAACTATTCTGTTTAATTGACGGTACAAGTATCTGTATGTAAACACAATATGTACCACGAAACGTTCTGTTACAGTGTTAGTGGAAAATTCAGACTCTTCATTCGCCTCTCATCATTTCCATAATTGGAACAAAACGGAAATATTCAGCATATGGGCCATTGAATGACACGGTAAATTAAAAATTGTAGTGAGGATTCGTTTGATGGACAAGTAATCCATAGTATTTCATCTATTCCTGACAACAATTCATTTTTCTGTCGCTAAATGTGGATCGGAGCGCCTTTGTGTGCTTTCGTTTGTCCCCTTAATTGTTTTTTTTTTACGTTTTCATCATCGCTCACTCGCACATATATATATATATATATATATATATATATATATATATATAATATATATATATATATATAATATATATATATATATATATATATATATATATATATATATATATATATATATATATATTGATAAGCACACAGGTAAGTACGTGATGTGATTACTGGTGTTCTATGCTGCTATTAATATTCCTGCTGCAGCAGCAACAGTCGAGTTGATAAAGTGCTTATATCCTGCTGACCAGCGGATATGCAAGTGGTCGCATATATATAACCCGTAAATCCCAGTGCACGAAATGATGTTAAAACTCAAACGAGGTTACGATTATTGGAGCGGAAGTTTTTTTTCCACATTTTCATCACCTCTATGTCTTGCGTCGTGTTTTGATAACCACATTTCGACCGGCCACGACTGATAAACTTGTTTCAAAAAACCGCCAACTAA
Organism: Carabus problematicus; assembly: GCA_963422195.1. Lineage (NCBI taxonomy): Eukaryota > Metazoa > Arthropoda > Insecta > Coleoptera > Carabidae > Carabus > Carabus problematicus. The sequence goes on along the minus strand of OY728580.1, from coordinate 1,515,480 downwards.
CAAAATAGATGCGACGCACAACTACTAGCGACAACCATCGTTGGTTGTCATGGGAACACGATCAGCACAACATTTGTCTGCGTCTCGTTACATCCGGTCGTCTCTTCCATGGCCGCTTGTCGTCGCCACCGTTGTAGTGTGCCCCGTGAGCCGCGTTGCATTGTGATTACGTACGTACATAAAGTTTGATGTGATTTTGCAAGTCGCCAAACAGTTGCACAGTTTCGTGTTTAAATAGTTATTGTTTGTTTAGCATAGTTAATATTAGTTTTCAATGTGTAAATAATGATACTGCCGCAGTGGTGTTTGATCGACGGATTTAATCGTCCGTTGTTAACGTTGCCTCTCGTCCGTGCACAAATCATATTTAGTTAGGTTATCGTAAAAACTTCCAATGGCCACTAGTTTGCATTTGTTTTAGTTGCCGTTCTAACAATCTAATCATATTGATTGCAATTCAAAACGTAATTTTGCTGAAGCTCACCGGCCATAATCTTTTTCGATTCAGCATATTTATGGATTAGGGCAAAAAAAAAAAATACAATACTTGGTTGCTCCAGAATAATCCTATACGACTATATTGCCAGGGTGTAATTATTTTATCTTTAAATCGTGTTATCAATAACACATGAACCGTTCCCTTATTTCCTCACGGTAGCAAACAAGGCCTACGGTTTCCATCTATATTATAATACCGTTTTTTTTTTTTGTGTGTTGCCCGTTCCGTCGCGCTATATTCGTCCAGCTAGAATACTGTTCGACGTTGGATCCTTTGCAAAAGTTTGCAGACAACCTATCGCGCGACAAAAAAAAAACACGTACAGACCAACGCTATGCTTACATATATCACACGAATTATTTTTTATTGTATCTCAGGCAATAACAAAAAAAAAAACACGCAACAATTTATTGCCAAGCGTGTGTAAATATATTTGATTTTTTTGTCAGGCAAATAGAGTCTAAATATAATACGATATTTGTCGATAGATTTTTCATATTTTTTTTTGTCGAATGAGTTGTGTAACAATAAACAATATATTTAGAGTTGATCTATTTCCGAACGTAGTTTATAACTGTCTCATTATACTATCAGGGACGGGGAAGTGGTTGATTCACGCAGGGGGTTCGCATTTCTTCTACCCTACCCTGTCACGATTCACACATTCTACAAGTTTTTTTCTATGCTGTCAACAATGAACAGAAAGAACAATTGATAATTTTGAATCATTAATCGTTTTCGACTGTGTATCATTAATAACAAACGGTGATCGAGAAAAAAAGACTAAAATTAAAAATGTAAATGCTCGAATAACCATATGCATAACTTGATATCGTGATGCAATGGCTGGCATAAAGTCTAATATGCAGTTCTATATGCACGGATGCAAGTTAAAAGTGTAATATTCAAATATTTTTCATAGGATATTAAATTTTATATGGGATAGCTGATATTCGATAAGTCGGGTTGTTGATATTTGACGGAGAATCCGTTTTAAAATGCTATGAAATGTATTTATAGGTTATTTTCATATATTTGCCAGATTTCGTAAACAAATTATGGAAAATCATTTTAATGGTTATTACTTGAAATAAAATCGATGAAAACTCTATGGTAGAAAATCCGGTGAGACGGAATAAGAGTAGTTGTTCTGTACAGATTTCGTGTTATTAGAGGTTCGGTAGACTTCTGAATTTGCTCCGGGTGTGTGGATACGTTCACGTTTCCATGCAGTATTTGACTGTGTGATCGGCTACGAAGAAAAAGAGAGAAGAATAATATAAAAGGCTGATTCCCTTTGGTTCTTTGCTCGGGAGGATACGACTGTATTACGTTCAGCAGGAGCAAGCAGAACCGTACTAGCGAAGAACTTCGTACACGGTATTTAGGGACGAGACCTTTTCTCCGACCGGGATGAAATTCATTATCCCTGAAATTTTATGTTATTTTGCATCTACACACTGCTTATTCTCTGCATCAACAAGGACGACCGGAAGACGAGGAGGTCTGTTTGTTTAAAGGTACATGAACAAAGTTCACGGTATACCGTGGTAGTTTAAATGTTTGATCACATATCCCATATACCTGTACAATATTCATACGGTGATATCACGAGTGTTTACATTTTTACGTTACCCGGTAAATATTGGCATCACTTGTTTAACGATTATATTTGTTCGGGATATATTTTATTTACCGGCGTATACAAACCGCTATTTATTACAACCTATCAATGTGAGTGATTTTAAAGCCAATTTCATTTCGCATGCGGTGGTCATGTGTTTACGTATTGCTGGATATCGTTTGATCAATTCAATTCTATCGACTGCGGGTTTCACTGCCCACTAACCTGATGTAACATTAGCAATATATATATATATATATATATATATATATATATATATATATATATATATATATATGTATATGTATATGTATATGTATATGTATATGTATATGTATATGTATATGTATATGTATATGTATATGTATATGTATATGTATATGTATATGTATATGTATATGTATATGTATATGTATATGTATATGTATATGTATATGTATATGTATATGTATATGTATATGTATATGTATATGTATATGTATATGTATATGTATATGTATATGTATATGTATATGTATATGTATATGTATATGTATATGTATATGTATATGTATATGTATATGTATATGTATATGTATATGTATATGTATATGTATATGTATATGTATATGTATATGTATATGTATATGTATATGTATATGTATATGTATATGTATATGTATATGTATATGTATAATATGTATATATATATATATATATATATATATATATATATATATATATATATATATATATATATAATATATGTATGTATAGATGGAATAAATATTTATGAGTATATTCTCGTAAATAAATCGAAAGTTAAACATATTCTTTATAATATATTATTTTTTAATCAATGGTTGATACGAACCATACACGCTTTCGTCCATAAGTGCGATATAGCGTGACAATATCGTGTTTTTAATAATATTCTCCACTGTAGTGTCGATAAATATTGTCATAAATACATACATTATATATGTATTTCCTGACAATATCTGTGTGTTTTTCATTGCTTCTAGATTCATACACAAATAGATCATTCTTAATATATTCACTTCAGGAATACCTACACAAACTTTATCATGTTGCACGGTGTGTAATGACATTTAAAATGTATGTGATATATTTAACTATAACGGAATCGGGATCGTATGACTCAGGCGCAGTCTTCGTTTTGCAATAAGTAGATTTAATCATGCAGCTATACAGTTATTATGCTCAGCCGATCTGACCACGTGTGCCGGTACTAATGGAACTCCAGGAAATATGGTTTCACATGAAATATTTACGTGTTAACGAACGAGACCAAGAAATACAGTTGTATTTGTACTTTCAGTCTGCATTGCAAAGTTAAGAAACGACATATATTTAAGTTATCTTGATAATTATAACGAAAGCATTAGTACTAATATACAGAGTAGTAAGTCTTCATTGCTATAAGTCTGAGTGGAGAATATGAAGAAGAACTAGAAATAAGAATACAGTAACTAATATTCAACACGTCTCGGCTATGAGCACGTGACCTTTGAAATAATAGTCAGTATTTCTATACGGTACTCTAGTCAACTGAGACATTTCAAGGCACTCAGGATAGTGTTACTGACTTGCTTGCTTGCGCTTCTCTCTGTCTTTCTTGGCTCTCTGCAGAACTTGGCGAACTTCGTGTCGATGTCAACGTTGCTCGACTATCTTAATTGTTCCTTGGTTGTCTTCTACTCCGCCGTCTCCACTTCGCGTTGCTCGTCCACAGAGGATAATACTACTTGAACTAACAATAAGGATCATTTTTCTTCGAATCTAATTGCTCATCATAATCAGCCACTCAGCTACCGGCCATTCAACGGCGGTTACGATTTACGACAAAACATCATCCTGTAATATATCACTATTTACTTCAAAGAACCTCATATTATAACGGATTTATTACTTTCGCTTGCAACTTTGTTTCTTGACGGGAATAGTCCGTCATTTACACCATAGAACTCCTGCCGACGCTGAAACGATGATATGCTGGCGTCATTGCGCTCGGTGACGCTTTGTACTTGGAGTTCTGCAAAATACTGCTAGAAGAATCTGACTGTGCACATTTAATTGAGTCGGCAACGAAGATTCGCTTTGAAATCTCTCGAAACCTTTGTTACGCGTATCCAGACTTGTCTTTGATTTAATGTTTCACATATTTGTCACCAGCTACTTGTGTCTCTGTATATTAATTACTCCACAGTTATACCAAGTGCTGCAACATACAGCAGAATAAAAATAAAACGAACTCCACTCCGTAAATGGACGGCTGGTTTCTGGAAAAATATATTTATTATATTCATGTTGTTTGCACTTGTTTGCAAAATAAAGAATGAATTCGTGATTCCAGCTGTAAATTCTCTACATTTCCGGCGAGATGTTTATTTCACGCGATTTAAAATAAAGAAGCAAAAAAAAAAAAATGTATAAATGGCGTGAGCAAAGGGCCTGGTAGGGCGGGGTAGGGTTGCTGGCACGCTGCAGGCAAAACCCCAGCACGGCAGAACAAACGACGCGGTGGTTACGTCGTCATTGCATCGTTACCATGACGACGCTCTCATTTGTCACTTGTTCTGTTGGGAATCACCGGGAGACGACTATACTGAGAGAGCGAGTCGCTGTTTGTTTCCCCTGTTTTGTCTACTGATATGTCACGCACGACATATGTCGACTTGTAAATGGGTGGCATCGAGAAATTCTCTTATATAGATTACAGTTTCCATCGTTTTGATTAAATTTTAAACCTCTGCCATATACTCTTGTGTCAGTGGGTATGTATATCATTGTGTTATTCTCCGTGCTCAGTGTGTACGTACGTTTGAGGTAAGGTAACAGCAGCAAGCGTGTTCCTTCCGTTCGTTAGGACAAAAGCCACCACATACATAGTTGTCGCGCGCTCCGCTGGGGAATTGTTACTCAGGTTACAACCAGATCTCTCTGGCGTGTGTGTTTTGCTTCTCGCTACGAAACGCTTACGGTTTCAAGGGATGAATATTGTTTGACATTTGCTCTCTGCCACGTTACAACATTGATGAAGGATAGACGATCATAATAACGTCTACACTCAACACTCCATCACATATCTTCGCCACGCTTCGGATTCGAAAAGAAACTTGCCAATCTTACCCAATACGTTTTTCTTTCTTTTATTAATTTTATACTTCCCTTTTTAATTTTCCTCTGTTAATGAATTTGCTTCGTACATTGCACAGCTCACCCTTGCGTTTCATTAAATTTTCCATCAACCGCATCGCATTTTTTCCGCTGCTGACATTTCGTGAACATTAAGGAAGATTAATATTTGCAGTTCTGTCAGTAGAAGAAAAAAATGTGAACTGTTCCGGACCTGTGCACCTGTCAGTGGTACAGCACTGGTCGTTAGGTGCATAGACGTGCGGTTATAGTTGGTATCATTTCATCACGTGAGTGTTTATTTCACTGTCTCCTGGATTCCCTTATGGCTTATTCCGAAACTGTCTTGTTTTTATCACCATTCACCCTAATTGTCTGCTACCACCGCTGTTGTCATTTCTTCTCTTCCTCACACATACACGTGTACATACATTGAGACATAACCTTACTTTACAAGTTCACATATCTATATCTCACATGTATTATGTACGTACATATATATTGCTACTGGCGCTGTACATTTCTACTGGTACAAGAGAAGATTGTGTTAACCACGTTCAGGAAAAGATCTGTGTGTCACACAATAGTTATACCACAAGATCGCGCCTCCATTGAGAGTTGTACGCTAAATATATATATGTTGATGTACATACTGCATATATGCATTACTCGATATTACTTTTTTTCTCGCTCCGGTAGCAGCAGCAAGTAATGAAAAGAAAACTTGGCGAATGGAATTTTAATCTAAATAAAATTGTGTACATGTATTTGCACTTTGCACATCTCCAGATGACAAGCAAACCATCTCACTAGCACGCTACATTACAGAATAACCGCAATGTTGAGGTTACGCAGTGTCGTAATTATTGTCGAGAAGTACCTGCAACAATAATATAAATTATGCATAGAAAATTCAGTTAGAACAGAAGCACATTGCATATATTTCTGATGAAACTAATAATTATGACGACTATGCATGAGATTAACGAACACGAGTTCAAGTTCAAGGTAAGAAATAAATTTAAATTCTAAGGGAAACGTAACGTAGCATGGGAAAAAAAATAATAATAATAACTAATTATTTAATACATGATTATTGCACTCAAGTCAAGCACTTCCCTGTATATACATGTCAATAATTATACACAATTGCCGAGTACATTTAAATGTAGTTTGTGGTGTAAAAATGTGTTTTGAATACGAAATAAGCAGCACTGCTGTATAATATTTGTTGCTGCGAGCATGGTAGACTCTTGCGGAGTGGGAATCATCAGACAGTTGTGATTCTAAATAGAAATTTAAATAAAATACGCGTAGAACACAATGGTCCCGGCAATGGTAGTGTAATTGTTGCGGTTTTTACCGTCGACCGCTGCCAGTACTGTTTGCTGTGCGTGTATTTTATACAAATGTTTGCTACATTAACTTTTCATTATAGCAGGGCCGAGTACTGAGTTGTCCTTTAGGCAGGTACTTCAAAATTGTTAGTACTTGTGTTGTTTTCCCCCGTTTTTGTTTTTTTTTTCTCTCTGTCAAAAGTACAAAGCGCGTAATTTTATTTAAATTCTTTTTTCATTTGTGACGGTGTTTTCCAAATGGAGACGAAAGTAAACGTTGTACTTCAGACAATAATATTTCGCATACAATTGCTCCTAACATCATGCTGGATTATTTACCATACAAATGTCCCACCATTACATGTATTTACCTACTGCTGGTAGATGGTAAATATTACCTAACCACACATTATCCTTAAATAAAATGTTTCATGGCAAGACACGTACCGCGTATTCGCCATTTTGTTAAACAATGTATTTATTCGTGGACAGTTAATATGCATGTGAAGCAGGCGATTAATTCCACCAGAAAACCAAATTATTTATTCATCAGCATGTAAAGAGCGCACGGAAAAATACAAATAAAACGTATTCATGCGCCAATAAACAAGGACGACGACGCCATGCATTACACAATCAATTTTGGTTTTATTGTTGTGTTCTACATGCACTAGATGAGCGAATGCACGACGCTGCTGCTGCTAAAAATAATTCATATAATATTTTTGGCATGACTTGTCAAACGTTTCACTGAATTCGTAGTATTGCAGAGAGCGCCATCGTCCTATATCCCGGTGTATAAACCATATACTATAATCGTTGGGCCAGTTTGATGTTTTCGCTGTTTGTTATCACCGTCATTGTTGTTTATATAAATTTAAACGATATTTGTAAGCAATTTACCGATTATAAATCAACCCGATTTGATTTATTCCATAGCAAATATGATCTTCGTTTTTTTTTCTGGCCAAAATATCGCATTGCTCATAGGCATACCTATACTAGCATGAGGTTTCAGCTATCAATCAATGTTTATCGTATCGGTTTTCCACACAATAAACCATTTTACAATGGCCGTTTACCCCCGTGCCGCACCACCCCCCGGGCCATGGAGCAAAACAAACGTTTGCCCTGGTCCTTTTATTATATACAAACATACATGTATCTCGTAAATTTATAAAATTCCACTCTTCCAAAAATACTGGCCTGCGGGTGTGTGCATTTGTGCGTGAACAAGTGCTGACAATACCATTAAATAATAATCGACACTGTGTATTATGTGTGTGTGTGCGCGTCATAAAAAGTGTATGTCGAAATTCTCAAACTGAAGAACCAACGAGACACTTTATGGTTGAATAAAGCCAGGCGACGACAGCCAATCAAATCGGACGTTTCTAAACGACATAAAACACACCTCTAAATAAGGTTCCCCCTTTTAAAAGCGATGCGACACCGAAACCGTTCCGGTCGATACCTAACTACAGTGATATCACCACTAACAAGGAACACTGTCTATCCTGCTCTGGTGCCAGTGGAAACTTGCAGGAGTGCGAGCAGGATAAAGTAACAGCAGCAGGAGTCTCATATACTTCTTGTTGTACTCTATGTATGTGCTTGTACCAGTCGTTGTTGTGTTGTTACGCTACCTATAACATAAACAGACGAGTGGTTCGCAATTATTACTTCGTTTCGACACAATATGCTACACTTTGATCTCTTTACATCACTCCCGTCGGAAAACTCATTATTGTGTTCTTGAAGTATATGGTTTCCACCATGAAATACGTCGTACAGCATATTTAATATTATAAAGATGCAGAGAACCGTCAAGAGTTCTGTGTAGATATTGTTAGTTTTTCTTTTTCTTCATCATTGACAACTACTTTGGTGGTATGTAAAATTTCAATTCTCATAATTGAATTTCATTCACGATTCTTATCGAGAACTGTTTGCAAGTGCCAGCACGCCACGTAATATTTACTCGGCGAACCCTTTTCACATGTTTTGACTGGAAGGAAATTAGATTGGTGCTGTGAGGGAAGTGAGTGAGGATCAGAATATATAGCTATTTTAGAGTTTCTAATATCGCCATCCGCATTTTAAAGATGATATCGGAAAACCGGGTTTAATTTATAGGTATTTCCGTGATTAATCTCTCTCCCTAATCTATACAATAAATGATTATCTACTAATCTGGGTTTCCTCGTATAGTGTATCCATAGATATAAGAACTTGACTAAACGCAGCATGCTATTAACAGAGGATTATCCCAAATTATACGACACAGTAAATGAATAAAAAGCAGAGCTGTATTCAGAAATTTATAAATACATTTTGAAAAATAACAACAAAAATATGATATACATCTTAACAATAATAATACAAATTAACATAAATAAATGTAATATTCAATAAATTATTATTACGTCTTAATTATAGACAAAATGTCTCTTGTCTTTCCCGCTAAGAGCATTACAAATGTACCTGAATACCGCCACTACTAGTAGTTTATGGCCTCTCCTGCTGTGAAGGGTACCACCCTACCTATTAAGGAATCATGTCAAGTTCTTATATCTATGGATAGACTATAGTTGTTCATTTTAATGGTCATGTAGGGCAGCGACAAGGAAATGGCTATCGAATCTCTACTACCGTTCCTGTCTGTTTGTTTATTCTGAATTATTTTTCCCTTCCTCTGTCCGTTATACTCCGTAATGGTATATATTATATGTAAATTTTTCTTTTGAAAACGTGCGTTAAGTTTTGCAAAGAAACATCGCTGTCGTTTACTGTACCATTATAGAAAACTTATTGGTCGTCGTCTCCCACTGACTTAGGGATTTTCTTTACGACAAACACAGCACAAATTTACAGGCCGCGAACATAAAGGAACGTCTACGTACGTCACAAATAGCCACCGTCGATAATAAAGCTTCATTTCCGCCGGCACACTATTCTAAAACACCATTCATTCGGTTATTTGCTGCGAACAAATCTATCAGTAATTCAGCATTACCATAGCGAAGCACGAAAACTGAAATTGTTACGAGTAACTCTGTTCTGTTCTGATGCCAAATGCACGCTTTTGCTATTTATAATTAATTTAACTACATTCAACTATAAGAAAGTTACTTTAAGGGAACAGCGAGGGAATGAGTGAAACGTACAACAAACAGATTGTTTCTGAAACTCCAAAGATTACCCTCCAATTATACAATATTACCGTGTTGCGAGTTTATACAAAATATTTCATCATCGACAAGGATAGAATTTCATTGTCCTTCTTCAATGTCAGCAAGTAAAAACTGCAATATGTAACCAAATTGCTGGTCTGCAAATGTAGCAAATTAATCTTGTATGTTCTGTGATGATAATGTGTTGATAATCCTTGTATCAACTACGTACACCCACGTACACCCACAAGCTGAAGCAAGTCTACCCCGTTGATTTGAAATTGCTTCTATGGAAAATTGAATAATTTCCATGTAAACAGCCATAATGACGTCTGTCGTATTTTGCTGAAAAGGTTGCCGTAATGCTGTAGTCATATTATGTGTGTCTACACTGCACGTTCATTTCGTAAAACATCCATTTATCACTTGTGCCCCTGAATGCGATTAAATCGATCTGGTTTCGTCTCGTCTCGACTCGTCCGAGGTCAATATTCAATTGCTATTGACATGTCTCGTCGTCGTCGGAATTCTCTGTGGTTTTACATGACCAAAGTGAATGTACATATCTCAACAACTCCCCATTTTTCATACACCGACACGCGTGCATATGTGTGTGACATTCATATTCCCTTTTTATTCACTGTCATATGGTGGTTCGTCTCATGTTGCCCACCATAGTAGGCCGTGTTCGAATTCAGATATTCGCAGCCGAACAAAAGGATAAACAAAGTGTTGGTATTTTTTTATATATACGACCTTGGGACGGCCATAGTTCAAAGCGTGACATTACGTGATATATAACGTTCCTCTGTTGCTATTACGGAGATTTATTTTTGCAAGTGAATTATTACAAAGAGAATATATATAACAAGTGCTTTTATGAAAAAAAAAAGATTAGTTTGAATATAAATCCGTGATGTGAAAGATACTTGTATCTTTTACATTAATTTATGTACGTGCAGACACTTTAAATCAATCGAATAATGTGAATCATATTTCTTACGAAGAGAATCTGTAGTTAAAACATGTGGAAGGTAGATTTCTTTTTTTTTTTCAATATTATTCTACGCCACTGTGTAAATCTCTTGGGGATGTACAAAATTGCAATATTCTGTACCGGGGGTACGGTACCCCTCATCGGATTGTCACATAGAGAGGGGTGTGAGTCACCGGTATAATCAAGGGAATTAGGGATACTGACTTTTAACAAATGGCCCCACTTGATTGACACTGAGAATTAATATAGGAGCAGACGTGCTAATAGAAGTTGTCAAAATCAATTGTGCAGCAGAATTGTCCGTAATATTTCATCCGTCATTGAAACATCTGACATTTCATTAAATATAATTCATTGGCAATATTATCTCTGTAGATAAAAATACGCAAACATTCTGAATAGTTGCGAATAATTCTGTCAATTAAGTTTATTGACAAACTAGTTCTACACATAGTCATGTCTAGACGATTATATGTTCGTTAGACACCAACATGTTTGAACTGGATCACACTTAATTGGTTCAAATCGATATTTACGATGCAAGACGAACTTGGAATAATGATAATAATTGTTATTAGCGCAGTAAAGATTAATTTAAATACTTTGCCAATTAAATGGCCATTAAGGGGCGGACTGGCAACGAAAGTATGTCATTTAATACCGATCTAATTGTGAGATTAACTAATAGCTATTTTCAGCAGAACGAGCTAACGTTGTTTCTTTAATAAAAGATCGTGTGAGCTACGGAGTTATTAAAACAAAAATCTTTACCATCGCAAGTTGAATAAGCGATTAAAATAGAATTTATTTATAAAATAGCTTACACAGAAACAGTAGTTGCTCTGGTTAATCATGACGTAACAAACTATTATTGTACAAATCGATATAATTTTGTTTACAAGTGATATTAATTCACGTATAAACTACTCATTTATTGCTAAATTCGGCGAAATTATGTCTGTACGAAGACCTTGATATCGTAATGTGGAATTTTCGGCTCCTGCACATTCCGCTACCCTTCTCGTAGTTGAATGTTCTGGTTCGTATAAGCGTGAACCCTGATTAGAAATTTATTTACACTGTATTACTTCAGAGGCGCGCGCTTTTTGATGTAAACTGTTTCGTATTAATATACGTATCTACGACGGAGTGTTTTTATTCGCTCAGCCCTTACATCGCATGAACGCACGATGAAAGAAAAAGCAAACTGGAAATACTAACTGAAATTTATTACGCCCCTTTCGTACGTAGCTTATTTGATAGGCGCATGTGAAAAATGAATTTGAAAACATGTAATTTAGTTCATTTTTCTTTCCGATTGGGCCAAAATTTTCGGTTTAGTTAAGCCTGGATTCGTTGGTAGTAGATTTATTTGAAATAAGATACTTGTAAATACCGTAGATATTTCGCTCAACACTACCACAATTAATACGGTTTTTCGTGAACCTCAAAAAAAGCAGTAACGTTTAATTGATTTGTTATAATACGGTTCGTGAACACGGTATTACCGGGGTATTACCGTATTTTCTGTAACGAACGCAAACATTAGGAAACAAACTTGGTAACTGATTAAATCAAAGCTACACGAAGACATTTTGTCAAAAGCTCATCAAGTTTTGTGAAAATTACGTGTGATTTACAAGACATTTTCTGTATTACATTAATTTAGTAAGCAATATTCTTTCCTTGTTGGCTCAGTTTTGTTATTTTTTTTTTTTTCGTTATTATTTCGGTACGTTTCATTTGTTACGAAAATAATTTCAACCTCGCGCTCCCAACACGTACGACTTTCATTTGAACATTCTGTAGGGGGTGCCTGGTAAAAGAGAAACAGGATCCATAAACATTTATGAAGCAGATTTTTACTGCTTTGACTCTAAGTAAAAAAATGATTTTGTGTAATAAACCGTCACAGATTCTCATTTGCACCGAAGTCCTTTAACAACACTGGTTTTTTTCCTAATGTCCAAACAACCAGGGTGGAAAAAAATCAATAGGCCAGTCAGCTTAGTGAAGCAGGCATAAACAAATATCTGCCCAAAGGCAAGAAGAAAAGTCAGACGTTCTGTTCCTGCTTCTGGTCTTCTAATGTAGCCTGACATAACATTAGATTTGTGTTACAAGAGATTTTATGAGCCCGTTCCATGCATTGATGGAGGGTGCCTCAGACTTTCGTCGTCCGGGCGATGGTGGTGAGTTATTCATCCCTGTGGCACCCTACTCATTGCTGCAGCCAGAAGGGTCGGGAAGATTTTATAACAACAGGGAGAAAAACCTCCAAGCAATCGTAACATTGTCCTTGCTGATTTCGAATGTAGGAAGCATAAATGCAATGACTCCCTTACATTCCGGATTAGTAGTTGTATTTTACTCGTTCAATAGTACAGTTTTTCCTTTCTGCTGTGTTCTGAACGAGAGTATTTCAAAAGGGAAACTAGATTGGATGTTGAACCAAATTGTTCGTGTCCTTTGAATGTAGTTGCAAACTAAAATAAATAATGATTTGCTTAGAAGGAGAGAATAATTATCTATATTACAAATTCTATAGTGAAATGTTCGATTCTCTCTTGTTCTCTGAAACTGTAGTAGATTTGTCAATAGTTCAGTCATGACAGAGCCCGCTGGTCAGATCTTTGTATCCCCTGTCATTCAATCATCCGCAGATTATCAAGATTTAATTAGGTCAAATAACGTCGGAATCAATTTTCGCGTCGAGCAATAGTTAGGCAGGCAAGTGTACCTTAATAAATTATCACTGTTTTCAACAATGTAAATAGCGTAGGTAGCGCGATATCACGATACTTAGTAGGAGTGTACACATGCATTGCTATGCCAATTGTAAATTAGTTTCATTTAATTGACGTGGATACTAGCATACATTACTCAATTAAATGCTGATAAAAAGTCATTACGCTGTGTAGGAGTTTTTCCAGATACAAATAATAGATAACTAACTGAGAGTAATACAATAGCGTGAACGGCAGTTAAATTGAAAATAATCTACCGTATATTTCTGTAGCTACATTCATATTAAATGTTATCGAACATGTTTGCATGTTTTAAAAATACGTTTTTGGAAAATTGCGCTAGTTTTTTTAATTGAATATGTTTGGTATTTTGAGGTAACGGTCAATTGTAAAACATTACGTTTATTCATCGTTGACCCGATTTCAATGAAAACGATTTAACGACATAACTGTCACTAGTTTCGTTTTTCAGTTTATTTACAATGTCCACGCGGCAATCAGGTTGTGTTGTGATTTATTTTCTACTGTAAAATAACGTCAGGCACACACTCACACATCACATACACTTGTATAACAGTAATAGTGTACACATTCAAACAGAGACGAGCGACGCGTGCTTAAATACATAATTTCAGGCGGGTCCCCAAGCGGCACGTCACATTATCGTAATGTAGTTGTTCGAATATCCCGTGATAGATGGCATGCTAATTTGCCCAAAGTGCCTGTAACATAACTCCTGGGTAATATTAGGCAGAACTAAAGGGTTTCACCTACCCCTCAGCCATAAACATGTGCATTAACATTTCTGACAGCTCGTTTTACAATATTGTAAACATTACATCACATACTAGTTTCAGTTGTGTCACCGAAATGTTTGTCATTATATGTGACTTGAAACATATGTGTATATGCCCGTATTTATACAGTAAATACACTTGTACATATGTCAAGAAATCGTATATATAATTAGTGCATTTATTGCGACGTAATTTAATAACAAAATGTCCACGTGCACTACGATTAGCGTGCACATATGAATGTAGGCGCGCTGGTCTAATTATAAACAGCTTCGGAGTATAAAGTCGGTAAAACGATATGTGCAGTGTCGAAGTTCGGAGTCAGCGGTATATAAACAGGGACACTTTATGGCGTATATCTGTAACCGACGATCGCCGCGCCGCGCGCCATCTTATGCGCCCAGTCTTGTACACGTGTTAACCGCACACAGCTGGCACATTGGGTCAGGGAATTGAAGTTTGCTACGTATGTAACAGGACAGGAACAATGCCTGTATGTATGTGCAAAGAGACAGAGAGAGAGAATCGAGAGACATTGCAGTAGAACTCGTCTAAGCAAGTAGTAGTCATACAACGCGTTGCAACACTCGTATATCCCGTGATAAGAGTCAATCTCAATTTCCTGCGGGACTAAACAGCGCTCCACACCGAGAATTCGAACGCTAACACACACACGCAGCCGTATGTAAGTTGCAGAAGGAACATTCTATTCTGCACTGCACACTTCTGCACTACGAAGAAATGTGTGATTTATTGCGTTCACAGTTTCTCTTACACATAGATCAACAAAAGCTGGCGTCACTTCGTTTTTTTTTTTTTTCGTTCTTTTAACTCTCTTCTCAACTTTATTGTTTGTCTAGTGGGCTTTGTGCGGCCGTGCACGATATCCACGTGAATTGTTTTAATATATCTCCGTGTTCGTCGATTCGTTTTAAATCGATGAACAACAACAATAGACGATCGGGGTGGAATTGATCTATTATCATTGCGCGCGTTTGTATCCGCAAAGAAACATTGCTGGATAAATCATCATATACTTCTCTCGGTATAGCGAAATAATAACGAAACTAGTTCGAACTGGTATAATGAATAGCACTCACGTTGAAGCGTGTTGTTTGAGCACGAATGCAGGTTGGTTCGATGGAACATTATCATCAACTAAATGTTTGTTGACAATGTGTTTTTAATTCTGGCATTTTTGTGACAACAGCCTGTGTGTAAGTGAAGGTGCGGTATGATGATTTGAAAGGAATTTAGCGTCATTCCACCATCGCGTGTCATTCGCAACGAACTCAAAGAATCACGTTCGTAAAGAATAATGTCTGTGACGTAAATCACTGTTTGATTTACTCCGTTAGCTCGGAACAATGGTGAATTTTTAACCAGTACCGTTACTCATTCTCGTCGCTAAAACTTTAAAAGAACAGCACCGGTTCCAACAGGATCATTCGCAGCCTTGATCTCAAATTGCAACCCGATATGGATAATTAACAAATGATTACGCTCACACACACACACACATACAATCACACGGTTGTGACTGTTTTTGCCTTTTTCATATGAATCATTTCAAATAAATCGCAACTATTGTGTTCATAAAATTGACAGTGAACTTTGCAATTTTAATGATTAATAAATAATTGTTGGGTATTAATTAAATATTATTGACAACGAGCGTGAATAATTATGTAGGCAGGCATTTCAATTATATTCCATTGTCTGTCAAATTTCACCAGCATATTTTCGATTTAATTTGCCACGTTCGTTATCGTTACTGGATTAAAAAAAAAACTGATAATTTGGGACGGTGTTATCTAATAAGGACGCTGCTTTTGATAGGGGACGATAATAATCCAAAAACCAATCAATTGATATAAATTAATATCGAGATTTAAAGCATACATCGGCCAGGAGCCCCTAGGTACATATTGAATTTTGACGCGATACAATTGGAAAGTGTGCAATGAAAACAAATGTAATCCGTGGCGTCCACACAATTTCCGCGGTATCTCTCATATTATGTTATACCAGAATGTACACAGCTGTAGTCTAAAGTTGCAACGTTTTATTACAACAAATTATTACTACATCAGCCATGTTGTCTAGTTAGAAACAATGATCAGATAACACTACCGACTTGCATTGCATTGCTTTATTATAATATACTTACTTGTCGTTAATGTATTTACAAAGCTTGATAACCGATCTGAAATCAGATATTTTCTTTGTATAGTTCTTAGTTATTACGAGAATTACATCGCAATTGTTCCACTGTTCATGAACTTGCGATATGACATATGCACCGACTACACCTGACACAATGAACCATGCCTGTTGACTTGGCCATTTGACAGTTAAACTTGTGAATCTTATGCAATTACTCGAGTGAAGCGTATACTTTTTGACGCGTGTTCATTTAATCTACATCAACTTCTGTCAGCTATAAAAACTAGCCCTTAAAAGTGGAAAGTTTGATAGGGATGGCAGTGAAAAAGCCGGGAAAAGGACAGGGAATAAAATTCGTACGGATTATAAAAGGGTATAAAGGCTCCATCACATTGTACACACGCGAACACCGAACCTAACCTAAGTTGACGCGACGTTACGTTGCGTTGCGTTGGGTTGCGCATCTGACATTGTGCAGGCGAATGTAAACTGTGAATTTATGTGCATATTTCTTTGTTATCTACACTGTTTACCGTCATAAAGTACAACCGGTAGTAGCAACATGGTCGTGTACAAAGACGAGTAGATTTAAGTACCGCCGTAATGTTATCACGGGGGTAATTTCTCTAAACAAGATAATCTTAAGAGCGTAATGACTCCTCGCCGGTTGCACGATCAGACCAGCGTGCAACAGGGAGCAACCAGTGAACGGTAATCGTTGAGCCACTTCGCTTAAACGCCGAACCACACCCAACGTTGGTCGAGTATGTCATAAACTATATCGATAACCTGTGCGCACTCGTCCATCCGTCCGTCGAACCATCCGTCCTGTAAGTTCAGTTAGCCAGTAGTACCGATCATACAGTACCTCCGGTACTCTACCGCTGATGTACTGGTGTCCACCAGTCACCTCTAATCACTCGTCAGAGTGCGCTCTTACACGTGATACTCCCAATTACATATATCCCGTCATCTCTGCTACGTATGATATCAAATCATGGATTTGCTTCTTGTACGTTTATAAGCGTAAAAGCACACTAAGCTTTTTATGCAACAACATCAGGAAACGGCCTCTCTAGCAGGGCAAATTGCATATTGAAGTAATATAAAAAAAAAATTAATTCTTGAAGACTGTAAGTTGCTTTTTTTATTGGTAAATATTTAATATTTTTTATTTACGACGATCCGTTTAGTAAATGCGACCGGTTTGTTTACATAAATAAATGGGTACAGATTTACTTACGGGGTTAAATCTGACGTCACTGCTGTATTTGCTGTCCACTCTCATTACCAGTGCCCTAATACAAACCATATTTACATACCGTAACATGAAGCTGCCGGATACAAAATTAGAACATTCGCACGTAAAATATTACACGAAATATATCAGGATATGTTATATTAAATAAAAGATCATTTATAATTGCTACTTACGTTTGCAAATATCTCTCATTATATTGTTTTGTGAATAAGCTCGTCAATATTATTAAAAAGCAACGTAATATGTCCGTTATATATATATATATATATATATATATATATATATATATATATATATATAATGAAGCCCATATATATATATATATATATATATATATATATATATATATATATATATATATATATATATATATATATATATATATATATACGTTATATAGGTAATATGTACATAATAATGCAATGTACATCTAAAAGTAGTGCTTGTTTTCTACCGATTTACATAAGGAAAAAAGAAACTTATGAAAATTACCTCCATTTTTACGGCAGCATAGTTCCGAGTAGAGAATTATGAATAAATAACGAAAACTGCACGGTGCCATTGGATATTTAAAGCTTACGTTGAAATACGGCCGTATTAAAGTGAGCTCTTTTTATTGAATAAAGCATGCATCGTTCCCAATAACAAAAAAAAAAAACAAAAAATAACCCTACCTACATAGAGTGTAGCAAAGCACAGTGTGTGGCGGGTGGGGGTTGGTGCGGGGGGTGGAACTTTGCACAGGTGCCGAGATACTTGAAAACTTTATGCTGCCAGAGAACTTATCCAAACCGAACCAGAAAACTATATCACTTCATGATTCTTTAATTACGTTAGCGTCAATTAAACGCGATCAAGTTTTAAAGATAACAAATTACTTTTCAAGTGAACCATAAAATGAATATACTAAATATTTCATGTGACTAGAAGCCGTTGCTAATGTTAAAACCATTTAGGATTATAGCATGGATACGGCTGACGAATCGAGTAAACAATTGTGTAGTTTATTGCAGTTGCCGTTGATGTAGTGTAGTTAATATTTACAAATTAAGATTGTATATACGTGTGTGTATGTGTGACTAGCAACACAATTGGAATGTACTTTCATTATTCAAGGTGCCCCATTTCGCGTCTTACTTTTCTTTGTTGTATACAAATTGACGTTTTTCTTTTGTACAGTTGGTAGCGTGCCGCCGCGGAGCATGAGAAAAATCACGGACTATTGTGTCGATTCATTCGCGCAACTGACGAACGAACGACCAGAGTTTCATTCCATAAGTGATAGGAAAATGTGTCACCATTATAAATCCTGTTTCACATCCAGCATTCGCATAACAACGAGCAGTTACGATGTGAAACCCTTTCTCGTTGAGACTTGTCCGTTCCTTGTTACTTTGACAGTCAAAGCAACAAGAGTGAAACAGTTGAAGTTGTCAGTTGCGGATAACCGCAGGACTCCCTTGACTGTTGTTAGTTTCGTTTGTAGAGGACTAGGTGTCGCCTCGAACGCCACGACATTTCTTACGCGACTAATTGACTGTTCTTGCAATAACAAGGAAACTGTGCCAGTGGTTTGGAAGAAACCACGAATGATTAAATTTTATACTGTGGAAAACGCATCGGGCACGTAATAAGCCCGAAGCTAACTGCGCCCAATCGGGGCCCAGAAGTTATCTAGGAAAACGTAGTCGCAATTTGTTAGTTTCCTTTGAAGTATAATCTGTGAAATGTGCGGTATTTAATGCAGCTTTAACGGAACGTCATGAGTAACTGTGACGCTTGGTGGAGCTTACATAAAGCACGAGGAACACTTAAAATCCTTTGAAATACGATTAGTTATTACAGAATCTGATATTCCAGCTATTGTAGAGGCAAGAGGCAAGTACATGCATATATTGTCTTTATTTTACTACAATTGTTTAATCGGAAATATGACTTAACACCCATCTTAGGAGAAACATTTCCAAAAGTACGTTTTTGAAATATCAGTTAAGGAAAGTTTTTATTTGCTAGTAAAATACAATGAAACGTGAAACAGTTTCGCGACAAGAGCCGAGAATTCGTAGGCAGAAATTGTTATACAGATGTATTTAATGTTCGTGGAAACTTCAGTTATGGTTGTCCTAAATACATTTATACAGTTATATAGGCTGTACAATGATTCCACTTCTGCAACTCTACCCAGAACATTTCCAGTCCATTCCGTAATCATTGGTGAAAATTAACTTTTTACCGTTTAAAGTTTTCGAGCCTCAGTTTGCGCTAACTTTAGAATTGTTGTAAAGAAATAATATTAGGTTTTATTAAAATTATTCCACCGATATAAAGTTGTATGTATGTTATGCATTAATTGATTTATATTAAGTTGAAGCTCATACGAGAGTGCATTGCACTACGCGATGAGGTAATATCGGCTGCTTTGCTAAAACAGCGTATTGTACGTTATTATGAAGATGTTACCTGCGGTTACCATGCTCCACATACACAGGGCTTCGCGAGGTGAGTGGATGCGCGTCTATTGCATACAAAACAGACTAAACCAAACATTGCACTTAGTGCTTCTGTAATTCCCCTTAACTTCCCGTACAATGCGTTAAATTTTGCGAAAAGAACAACATACCAATTCAAGCTTAGTTGAAGTTATTTGTGCAAATACACGCTACTACTTCAACTAACTAACTATTAATATAATAATTAATATCGTATCAATTGTCGACAAGAGTAGACAAGCATATCTGCCGTTGTTTGGTGCGTTGGATGGGGGGGGGGGGGGGGCGTGTAGAGAGAATAAGAGAAAGATGAAGACAGGCAGTTCGATAACTTTTCCCTCCACAGTCGCTAATATCTGTTCCGTGAGTTCGACACTTGACAACATAAAGGGATCTCTCAACATAATACAATTTTCTCTTGTATCCTGTACGTCGTCGTCGGAAAAGTTCGTTGATCTCACGCTGTCGACAAGAGCATGCGAGAACAGACTTACTTGGCTATCCAATACGAAACACCTTTGCTCTTCCCTTGTCGACGAAAAGAAACCCCTGTGAAACAAAAAAGACAAAAGCTAGTAAGCTGTCAGAGGTTGAAACTGGTACTACCGGTCAGTGGTGAATGTGTGCGGCCGTAACTAATCTATCCGCACTCGTCTACCAATAGAGTACCGTAACACATTCACCATCATCCATGTGTTCCAGTTCTCGCACGCTAGATGTCTCTGCAGTTGGTGCCGTTACTACTACTGCTGCACTATATTGTGTACAACCTGTCTCGACATGCATTCTCACTGACATTAATTGTCTGCCGTTGCTTTATTCGTTTTCCATTATTGTTTCGTCGCAAGACAGGTGGAGAAATTCAAAGTATTTCATTTTGTTTACATATTTGCATGAAAGAAGCTTATGCTAGGGTATATTTAGAACTATAAATACAGTTTCAAAACGTGAACTATTCGAATACTTCCATTGAAATGTGTGTGTTAAATTATTGACGAACAGTTATACATTGCAGTATCAGCATTAGTAGATCATACGTTCTGAAACAGACCGATACCAATATGTATTTAAATGAATATAACAGCTTTTGGAAAACTACTAGTAATTTTGTAATAATTATAAACTTTGTCTTACATCTACTATGTGCACTTCTTAGTTTTCAAAGTTAAGAAGTTAAATTGAGGAAGTTTTCAACTAGTCGCAGTAAAATAGGAAAACATAATTACGTCATAAATTTTCTCATAAGTTTTATACGTGAATTGGAATGTGATGAGTTTATTGTAATTGTAATGGATACATATTGTATTTAATACAAATTTCAAGATAGTATATAATATTCTAGTCTGACAATTTTACATGGAATAAATGTGTTGAAGAAATTCGAAAGTTATATACGTTTAAGGATGTCAGAAAGAAGTGACTATACATATTGATGTTCATCTAGTTTTTAAGATGGACCCTTCCATGGCCTTACTGACCTTTTGTGATCTATCATCTATCTGCAAGGTCATCATTGCTGATCTGGAACTGACAAGTTTTGAAAGTGTCTTTTCTCGAAGAACCTTTTATAGAGGTGCTCCATTGAAACTGATTCTACACATTTTACCTGTCTAAAAACGTAAAAATATTATTTTATGATTTGTTTTAGTTTGTGTACTGTGAATATAATAAAATGTTGCGAATAAATTTTTAAACAGTAGTTTTGTAGTGCTTTTCAACTAGTAGTTCAGTTCATGAAACAAAATTGTATTAAAAAAAAGTTAAATTGTAACAATTTTTTTTACCTATTCAATAAATTGCATTGAAACCTGCCATAAACATTTTCATGTTTAATTTCAAATAATTTTCTGTTAAATATTTGCTGAATGTTAAAACTGTAACATTGTACAATTATAAACTTTAAAATACATTTTATTTTTTGAAATACCAATAGCTTGTTTAACAACTACGTAAAAAATCAAAAAAGAATTAGAGATAAAAAAAAAGTTCTTTACAGTAAAGCATGATTTACTTCTGTCAGACCGAATACTGTTTTTTGTTAATGAACACCATATAATTAGCGTATCTTCTTTAAAAAAAAACTCATCGTAGCTGAGAGTTCAACTTCAATCGGCAATTGAATCAAAAACTATTTTTTTCTATAATTGCGTGAAACGAAATTATCTGTAGACTTTTTGGTGGTGTTTATTTTTCATAGATCCGCTGCAAGAGTTAATTTGTTACACGATATTTTACTTACTAACGTGAGACGGTAATGGCGAACAATATAGTGCATCCGCTATGTAATAAAAGAGTAATCAAAAAGTTCGTGAAATTTCTAACAGAACAGCAGCAATCTTTAATTTCTTAGCTGTCTAAAAACTTTCTAGAACAGATAACAGATTACGTGTGTTTTACCGCTCGACTAGTCGACGGATGTTTCAAAACTAATTATTTGGGAATTCAGAAAATAGTCTCCGCTATCTGCAGAACGATTCTTCCAACAGAGTTGTCGAGCATATCATAGACAATTTTATATACTCAACTCAACTCAACTAAAATTGTACATATTATTTGTAGTTTGTTACGAAAACTACATGAATTGTTGATCAGATTTAATTGTTTTTAACGAGTCATTTGTTACCTTATATAAAAATCCATCAGTAACATGAATCGAAGGACTAGATTAGCTGGTACGGCATGGCGTCATGCTCCGCTTGGCTTCAAAAGACCTCCTGGCAAGAGTGTGACGTATGGAGAGTGGAGAGACCAACTCTGCGACTTTGTCTTAAAATTATCGTCGGTTTTGTCACCAGCATGGGGCCGACACGAGGTCTAAACAAACAATCTATGCACGGCGCGAACCAGCAGCGTCAAGTTACAACAACTACGACGGACCACTCAAACCGCTAGCTTATTTTATTTGTTATGATATCTCCAGTGATGTTTGCATTACAACACACATGTGATAGCTGTTCTTTGCCGTGAGTAGAGGTGGAATTCTTCTAACACTCACTTATCACTTGCTGGAACATATGTGTAGATGACAGCTAACCTCAAATTACTTGTCATAATTGTTGTGTTTATTTATACGGTGCTAACACATACGCTGTGACAAAAATAATGTACTTACTTATTATTTTAACAAATCTACTGCATTGGTTGCTTACGCACAAGAACACGTACTTGATAATTCATGGTATTAATCGGATGCAACACTAACCTGTCTCACTGTCATTTTTGTAGTCCAGCGTAACTTAAATGAGACATGAATATAGTGAGACGAGCAATAATTAAACACATTCTAGCTCTGCCAATCGACAAAAAGCATTTAAGTACTGGTCTTTGTGTAAAAATAGTGCATTAATCAAATAAAAAATGACTACATTCTATATAGATTATATACAGCTATTTTACTAACAAACATAATACGTAAGAGAAGAATTGAAAATGAAATTTCAAACCGTTTTTTTTCCTCCTCAGATGCCTTATAAATAGGCGAAGAAGTTTTCCAGACGCTGAAAAAACCGGCTTGTATTAATTATTTATTATCTACTATAATTTTTACTGGTTCGTGACAATAAAATTCAATTTTCTATGAAAATCAAGACTGGTTTTTTTTGTCTCAACCTTATTGTATTTCACAGCACTCAACTTTTTTTTCTGCCTTTCGTCAAAACTTAACATCTACATTAACTAAAATAAAACGAACTTAAGAAGCTTAGTTTGTTAGTGCTACATCAAGTGGAGGCTTTGAATGATACAGACAGAAGATATTATTACTGTAAACAAGTAAGAAATTATGTAGGTTTTATACCTCATTTACATTGAATGTTTAACGGGCTTATTCGCTGTAACGACATTATTTAAAAATACAGATTTGTGTGTAAAAAGTGTTCTCTCGGGCGTACACATAAACTAACGTTTGTTACCAGAGCACTGTGAACAGAACCTCCATAGTTTTGATGTCATTAATATCGAGTTCAAGATTCCAAGATGCATTCACCCAGAAAAGCACTGCATGCGATGATTTCCATTGCATGTTGGGTACGCAGCTGCACAACTACGTTATAAAACACAAATTTTGGGCCTGCACCTGCCGAAACATTCCTTCGCCAGATGCCAGGGGTCTTAAATATTTTTTCCGCATTGAAAAATGAATCATTTTGTGATTACGCCGTAGCGGATTCGGTGTAGTGAAATATATAATATTTTTGAATAAATATCGTATGAATATAAATATTTTATAAATGTTGTGTGTTCTATTTGAAAACAAACAAATGGTTTTATTAAATAAATAAATAAACAAATTGGTAGCGATTTATTTCAGCAGTAAAATAATACATCACTTTAGATTTTAAATAATAGAAACAATACATCCATGTATTATTCTGAACTGTCAACATTCAATTCGCATTTGGCATCTAACGTAAGAACGACCCTACCCTACCCTACCTTACTATATATATCTCTATACAGATATACACATACATACGTACCACGCTATATCCTAAATCATAATGTAAATAAATTATTCATTCGGTTGGTGTGTTTCAAGTGTCATTGAATAGCACGTTCACGAGGCTACATTTTTGGAATCCCTGACAAGAATATGAATAAAAAATAAAATGAGGCCATTTTTTTTTTGGAGCGGTAAACTTCGTGTCTCTCTTCACTGAAAGACGCTTTGCTTTACGGGGGATGTACCCACATTTGTTCTTATTTCATTTTCTGATTTGTTCGCTGGAAGTTTTGCGCCGTTATGTACGTACAATTTAATCTCGACTAGCCCGGCTGCCGACGCCGTAATTCACACCCCAAAATGTTTATCGTAAAATTTA
This sequence comes from Carabus problematicus, assembly GCA_963422195.1. Classification (NCBI taxonomy): domain Eukaryota; kingdom Metazoa; phylum Arthropoda; class Insecta; order Coleoptera; family Carabidae; genus Carabus; species Carabus problematicus. Next base: position 1,490,432 of record OY728580.1, on the reverse strand, counting down.
TCATTTTATAACGGTGACTTTTTCGAGTTAATCAACGAAATTATTGTCGGGCACCCGGAGATTGTTTCAAAAACATAAATGCAGTTTGCTTCTTTCCTTGCTCAAACATAACCAAACCTTGTTTGCAACGTGGTTGAAACTCGTGAAACGTAGTGTTTTTTTTTTCCCGGTAATATTTACTAAAGATGTGTTTCGGAATATGTATTTACAAATTGCACAATGATTATACAGTTGTACCAATTCAAACTGAAGCCTTTTTCACACATATACACTGGCTAATAAACAATTCTCTGTGTAAATAAACTAAAATTGAGGTTAAGTGTTACTATGATTGTAGTTCTCATAGCTATACGTACAATAAACTAAGTAAATTAATGTCAATTTTCAAAACAGTAATTAAATGTACGTTTTCGTGGATTTTACTTTTATACATATATTAATTACAAATTGTAACATAATAGGATGTTGTTAAAATATTACAAAATTGAAAAGTGGCATTTTCATTGGCATAATTCATGTGTGATTACATAAAATAGTGGACTACATACTAACGTTATGATTATGGTAATGTACCAAACACATAAATCGAAATTTATGTGTAATAAAATTATAATTGACCTGTGTCCTTTCTAATAGACATTATGGAATGTTTTTTACAGTTTTACATAATTTCGGTGGTTAAAATATTGTAGTAATCATGTTACATTGTTCAAGTATTTTGTGTTAGTTTTTCATTATTTTCCTATAATTATATCATGTTATGCAAATATATACAATTATTTCGAATTATATTTCAATTACAAATTAGTTCAGTTATTATTGTACTTTTTTTATGGAAAGTTATGGTTTTATTTTTATGCAATGTTTGTATAATGCTACACGCAGCATGTTTAAACTTTGATCTTATTGGTGTTATCTGTCATGGAATAATTCTGTCCGTTCATTATGCTTCAGTATAAAACAACAAGATCGAATTACATGCCACGTGTACTCGGGCATTGGACAAGAATAAACGTAACAATTGCTATCATCTTGGAGATATTTTTCTAGCAACGCATTTACTCTTTCAAAACATCCACATGACAAAGCACAACAAAGTCCGACCTGTCAATATTGTTGTCCACCTCTCACCGGAAACACTATATTGTTTTCAGCTTTCTGTTGTTTTTGTCCTTGGACACTGACTGGACGTATTAAGGTCTTACATATCGGCCAGGGGTATCAGTTATCTGTCATTATATACTGTGATATACCTATCATATTATTTTTATACGTATATATATATATATATATATATATATATATATATATATATATATATATATATATATATATCCTCAGTACCAGTTATTTGTATCGTTGTTTTCTGATATACAATATTATAATTATGTTCAATCTTATAAGCATACATGCAGACAAAAATACTAGTTCTCTTGGAACACTCAGTTAACCTCAATTTCAACGTATCTTCATTTATAAAATACAACAGTTTATAATCAAACTTGAAATATATATGACGAGATATCAAAGTATCGTGCACTTTGACAAAGAATTTCACAAAATACGCATTGTTGAACAGAAAATAATACAGCGTACACTGTGAATGATAATTTACGTATGAGTGAAATAAAGTGAGGTTACCAAGCCTTAGGTGGACGCGAACAGAGGGTTGTTGTAGTACGGTGGATAATCTATTATGTAGTCCCTTGCAATACACGCTGGTGGATAGATGCCGGGGGCCACGTTCCTAAATGAGTTATTAATATTAGACGGTCTTCAAGCTTAGTTAATTCAGTCAAGCAATTAATACGACTCAAACAAATTTTGATAGGGTTTGGCATTCTATCCGTATCTGGCAGGGTCTCTTTACGCATTCATGCATGCGAATGCTCAAAATCAGGAGACTTTTAGTGGAGTTTTAGACTAACAACCAGCTTACGGAATGTAAGTTTGCTAATAAACCATGAAACAACCTTTACCATCCACAGGCACACACATAGAAGACTGAGTCTGGCTCGTATAAAGAGAAATTAAATCATTGGATTATGTCATTGCTCGCCATTTTGATGTAGAACCCTTGTCAACATTCAAGCTTGACGTATTTTGTTACTGGGTGATTTGTGTAGCACATAATTAATAGATTACGATTGAAATTATTTTGTTGTAATGGTTGCATCAGTGATGCTTTAAATATCTGAAGTAATATTGAGAACGTTCTTCACTTGCTCCCCATTACTTTATATGTTTGGTTAACAAACACGAATATCCTCTTGGATGATTCACTTCAGTATCGATGGATATGATGAAATGTAAATGTCCAACGGCGAGCTATTGCACATATTTGATCACGCCGAGTTTAAACCGAGTAAAGAAGTACTCAATTTTAATTAAATCGTTTCTAGTTGAACGTATATTACGTACGTTTCCTTGACTGAGCGTAATTCGTCTACCTGCATAGAGGATGGCTGAGCTGTTTCTTTCGGCGGGGCAGGACTGTAGTACGGTGGGAATCAGAAGCGTGTGCCATCGTGTCAATATTTTTCGTGCTGCTCATTTGATTATGCCAGGCTAGTAGTGAAGAAGTCCTTTCCTTTCTGCCCGACCGCGCAAAACATTAAACACTGTGCTTCGTTATATTGGCCACGAAATGTGAACTCGCTGATTTCTGCTCTATTCCTGTTACAACCAGTTTGTCTCTTGTTGCTTGCTGCTGTTGCTGTTGTTGTTGCAACCTCTGCTAGTATTATTCCTTGCGTTATTGTGGTCATTGCATCGGTTAGCCTGTTGTGAGCATTTACGTTTGTTAAATTAACCAGCAGGCGCCTTCGATCACCAAAACGACCGTTTTGTTGCCCTGACGAAAATGAATACGAAGCTCGTTTCACGCGGCATGAAATTGCGAGATTGCGGCAGAGAATGGCGTTTTATATACTGAAAATAAAATTACTATTTCACTTCTAACTGACCCCAAACAGAATTTGCAATGTTCTCTTCTCATTTTGTACGTGTTTATAAGTATAATCAAAAGACTATTTAAATCAACTACCAAACATCGCATACGCAAATACGTTTGCTAAAAGAAAAGATGAAAATTATAACGTAAAATGAAGTGAAATAAAAATTAAACACTTCACGGAACTTGAAATGAAAAAAAAATGTGTCCACTCATTATTCAGGAGCAGCCGTTCAATCTCGTTCGCAGATGATTAATAAAACTTGTAAAAATTCAAAATAATTACCCCTGATCTGTCTTATTTAAACACGCGTAAAATTAATTTCAACGGCTACACTTCCACGATTTCATTTAGCATTTTTCATTTTTTCGTAATGGTAGGCAATTAGTCGTGTCTGGAGATGCTTTTGTTCCACATGACTTGCGTCGCGAAATTGCCGATTAATAATTTTATAGTTACTGTAAGAATGGACTAGTATTTTATCCGGATATATTGTGTAACAGAAGCATCATCACCGTCTTCCAGTTTTCTTTGTCCTGTGGCAGTGGAATGTCTCTAGTCTCCATTGAGAATGCAAAGCATCTCTTGACTGTATATTTATGGCGTTGACATTAATAGCTTTGGGTATTTAGAGTAACATTGCATTAGTACATTGCCCAATATGTACTTTTCTTTACCAACTGTACAATTTAGAGTTCTTCATTGTATATTTTTGTGCAATTACATTCAAGTTTAACAGCAACATACCTCAAAGTGATTCATTAAATATAAAATAGTATTTTCATTCGCTTTGTGAAAATCCATATTCAATTAATTATATATGTATATTATATATAAATAGATTACTTTGTTTATTTTCACGTGCTTTATTTTATTTGAAAGCTACATGTTTCGTCGGTATTGCGACATCATCAGGCAATAAAAACAACAAACAAGCATTGTTATATATAAAAAAAATAAACAAAGTAATCTATTTATATATAATATACATATAAAACTAATTGATTCATTAAAATAAGTACTTTTCTATACACCGTAGTCATTGGTTCTTGTTTGCGAATAAACACATGCTGAAGGAGAAATTATTCGTCGGAGAGGTGACTGATTAAGTTTAGAACGATAGAGTAAAAAAGCAAGTACAGTTTTTAATTTTCATTATATATTGCTGGGGGAAATTCATTCTGGAATGTGGACAAATTCTAGGCCGATGTGCACATATTAATTTTGTTTACACAAATGCGCATAAATTACCGTGGCGTATACATAATTTTGCATAATATACTTCAGGTCATCGGCAGCCTTATCTTGCTTGAACCAGTGCATTATGGTTGAGCATTGGTCTGCGCATGCCCACACTGTGTGACGGACAATGTGTAGATGTTTTCAGATTTTATACATATCCCTAATGTGAAAATTACATTCGACAATTCGCTAATTGCTTATTATAACAATTAAATATGCCAACGGGTTTCGGAAAACACGACAGAGTTCATGGAATCCGACAAAAGATGCAGGTAATTGGTCGGAACAAACTTCTTGTAACCGGAAACTTTCTCGCTTCATTCTCTGCGGAATTTCATTTTAATCGGCTTTCCTGTATTTCAATCGTTTATTGATATTGTATTAACCAGTTGGTATTGCGTTACATTAACCAACTTAGTTACTTGGTTCTAGTGTTTGCACGCATATCGACTCTCGGATCTGACCTAGACCAGTTTGGTTCAGTTTGTAACCAACATTTTATAGGCCTCTGTTTTCTCTGTAACAATTTCTCAACTAATCCGTTTACGAAATATTGTATACCGCATAATAAAAAACAAATTAATTCCGAAAATGAAAGTGAATATAAGCTACAGGGGGGTGGGAGTCAGATTTTAATCGTATTTTTCAGAAGGCAAATAACTGTTTTATTAAATATTATATACATAAAAAAAGTTATTAGCATATGGAACAGTAGCGTTTTGATATCAGTTAATATTGAAGTGTCATGTTTCTGCTGCCATACATTATGTTTTATCAGAGTGTATATACTCTGTGTGCTACAAATGACACTGTCAGATATGTCAGCCGATATATACCTACACATGTTGCTACATTCACGCGACTGACCGAATTAAAAATTCATCAAATGTTAAGAGTAATGTTTTTTCCCGTACGTTGCACATGTATCAAATCTGTTATAATGCGAGTATCTACATATGTTTTGATTTTGTTTTCACAAGTGACTGCACAAACAACGTACGTTCCATGTTGATTCATGTCTAAACATGTTTCATCCTGTAACTGAACTGTCATTGAGTCGAGTAAAAGATTTTGTCTGTCAGTTTATACACCGTTGTGTATTTGTACAATTATTTAATGGAATCACTTCTAAATGATTATATATATATATATATATATATATATATATATATATATGTGTGTGTGTGTGTGTGTAGAAATTTAGTAGCATTGTAAGAAGAAATGAATTGTATGTGGTGTTTTTTTAGTTTTCAGTACCGTTGGCGAGTTACTGAACTACAACGTACACCAAGTATACAGGATTCTTGAATCGAGTACCACACAAAGGAATCAAGCTCTGAATGTGCTTGAGTTCAGTATGTGTGTGTGTGTGTGTGTGCTTATTTCTAGCCACAATGCAATCTCAATTAAAAGCGTAGCATACAAGGTTCCGTGACCATTGTATAGTTTTGCTTCGCTGAATTCTGTTTTCATTCCAGACGAGTGAAATTTCCCTAGACATACAGTTGGTACACGTGCTTTTATACAGGTACAAACCGCAGTGTACAAAAAGAAGATACAGCATAGGTACCGAAACAATCATCAGTTGAAATGAAACGTTTTATTAATGAACCTGTTTGCAAACGAAATTAGTGTGTGCATCGATATGAAAATTGCAAAAGAAAATTTGAATAATTTAATCAGTCCAGCTACTAAAAGTTTATCAATCTGGGCAGATTAATTGAAGATCTTAAGCAGGGTCGTGAGATTGACGCAAAGCCTGCGTTTGCGAATTAGAGTATGCGGCCCCGGGCATAATATAGGCCAAGCGTTACATCACTGTCTGTGACGTGTTCGGTTGCCGTCGGGTTTATTCGGCCGTTGGACACGAGATACCTACAACTCTCTATCCGCACCTCTAGTAATAACCGACAAGCAACAGTTCATCCCTCTGCTCAGCCACCTATTGCAACCCTTGCGGCAAGGAGCACCTTGTAGTTTTCAGTTTTGCCGCTAATTCAACAAAGGTTCCGCGCCATGAACTTGTGGTCATCTTATCCTGTGAGTTACCAACGTTGTTATAACATCCGTATTTCGGACACGCCGTGTTTGAACAATGCATTTAGCTGTTACGAACATGTATGTGCAGCAAGTATGTGTGTCTGGGCTATTCATGTATATACACAGTTGTGGTTGATGGTGGAGCTCTCTGCATAGTGCTACGCTCAGCAGAAGGCACTACTGTGTGTGCGCGCCTTGTATGCACAACACGTCAAGCATAAATTTGTATATTAGGTGTTACCAGACTGAATACTGATGAAATGTATTTCAAAATATTTCACCAGATAACTTTCAGAATTTCTTTCGGAAAAATTGAAATGCACAAGCTTTGTAAGATATTCAGGAAGTCGGGCGGGTGATGCATGCCATCACGGCCGAACTGGAAGACGAAGATGTGACGTTTGTAGAATATCATATCACATAATATGGTACCTGCTGCACATAATTGTTGTAAATGATCATTTAGCAAACGACCACCCAACCCAATCCTTAATATATTTAAAATGTATATAATGGGGCTTCTCGGAAATATATTCTTGGGGGGTAGAACAGAGTATATGAATCACTGAACATCTACAAGAAAATTCCTCCGTAATGTAGTTTCATTTTGTAAACAGAATTCAGGTTGAGACGATTTCGAACAGAAACCGGAATAGCTGCTACTAATTAGTTTCATGTTCATCTCCAGTTGGAGCCTGTTGTTTTGTTTATGGTCTAGGAGTGTTCTGTGTTATCTATATATGTACGCAGATACGGTAGCGATCGAATGTTCGATTGGAGAGCATGTCGTGAGGTACAGGAGATGTTGTTGCGGTTGTTGTACACCAATGGATGGATCACTTGTTTTCATTAGTTGTTATAGTCAGTCGTCTCCCACGTACCGAGACCGGTTAGTGCGGAAACTGAATCTGGTCATCTCAGTTCTCATCGGCCTCCGGTGAGTTCTCACACTAATAATACACTGTATCCTGTCCCGTGTCAGTAGTAGAGTCGGCGGCGGACGTTGCCTCTTGCATCGTTCTCTTACCATCTATAACTCGTCCACACATACACACGCAAGTACCTGTCGTACTGGCAGGCCAGTTGCCCAACGCATACTGTTGATCACCTTGCATAGTCCCGGCCGAGATTCAGTATTAATAACATTCAACCTTCTTATAATACGATCAACGAGAAAAATCGAACAACGATCGTTGACAGAGGCAGTGTCTCACGCCTTCCGTTGTACATCGTCCAAGCATCGATACACCACTTAACATAAAAGTTTACGTAAACGTGCTTCCATACAGCAGCGATCCGATTAAATCTGATGTTTATCTACATGTGTATCGTCAGGTTTTTTCCTACCATTTTTTATTTCTGCTCGGATATTAAGTGGGCCTTGGTAATTAGTTCGTAATGAACGTATTAGACTAAATATCAGATTGATAGGAGGATAACAAGGAATCATTGATTTAAACGAGCTTGAAGAGATATTCAGTTCATATATTGCCAAGTCACGGTTCATTCAAAACGAACACCTCCAAACAATTAAGATATGGTTACCGCTTACATAATTTTCTAAGCCGACAGTTACGTCTATAAATCTAAAACAAATTTGTCTTAGCGCAATATAAATGACAGGAAACACCTTTCCATTTGCCAAGAGAGATCAGTAACAAGCAATTGGAAGAGATTCCCTAGGAAAATATATCGCGATGATTATCAGTAAATAGTTTCTAGATTTCAAATCATCACCTACAGATCGTTGCAGTGTACTGTCGGCCATTGCGGTCAGGCATATAATCAGAAGAACGATGAAAATGTTGACCATGAATGACCATGTATGAATGAAGTTGCTGTAATGACAGGATTCCAAATTGAGACCTTGAGATCGTGAAAATGAAGGTGAAATCACTGTCTGTTTATGGAAATATTGTACTCGTTTATTATATGTATATAATTTCTATATTGATATACAATTTATTAACCTAAATGCCAAAGGTGTTATGAATGAAACCTGTTTTCGCTTGAATGTTTTTGCGTAAATTAATACATTTTCATGGGAACTGCGTTGATGTATTCAAATTCGTGCACTGCAGTGATCAGGTTTGGACGCAACATCCGCTATTAAAAAATAATATTTTTACGCAACATAAAACATTACATTATGACCTTATTTTATGGACTGGATACACCGGCATAGTTACATGAATTCTACATGTTACTCTACATTTCCGGAACATTCCGACAACTTCTGAATTACAATTAAAACTGATTTAAACAGTAACAAAGTACACGTTGCAACTTGTTTTATGAATGAACTGTTTATTGTCCCGGCAACAGAAAAGTTCTTTTTAAATTTTTTTAAATAACAACACTCGTTTGAAGTTTCCAGCGAGTTGCAGTATTTTATGTAAAGTTTTACTGCAAACATCTAACTCGGCATAGAGTACTTGATTGCTATCTTACCGTGATTAAAAACGACAGTTAACTGTAATTTTATTCTTATTCTTCTAGCAATGTTTGTTAGTTACATTTAGTTTTGTATAGAATTCATTCATAACAATAAACAACAAGTTTTTTCTTGTTAAAAGTCTGTTAATATTTTGATTTAATCGCTTGAAATAGAATCGTGTTTTTGTTCCAATGAAATTTGATCTGAAAATCGAGTTTTATTATTAACTTGGGCAGAAACATTTCAAAGAATGGTTGATACTTGTTGTGTAAAATGGCTATTAAATGTTATTTTACAGTTGAATAGTTACACAAACACTTCCTTGATTTACTTCGTTGGAATGTGTGAACCAGGAACAGGTTTTTCTGAAATGGGGTTGCAATCTTCCCATATAGAAACTGGATATTGTCCCTGGTCAATAGATATTTATTTTTTCTAATTTCCAACTGGTTTTGTAATCGATGCTTGCTGGCTTGAATGCAAATAAACCAACGAACTATGTACTGAAGGCAATGGGCTAAATCAGCTGAGCATACACATTCACATAAGATGCATAATGGGTTTCTGGGGTCAGCTAATAGTTGAACTGCCGTTGTTTCGTGGTTACGAGTTAAGATAGTTTCATTACTCCCTGAAGGATTAAACGGAACATAAAGTGTAATATAAATTACGCGAGACGATGATATTTGATATTTAATTACAATACTAACGCAGGTTTAAGTAAGCCCACCATGTGTCTCGTAGCAATGATGACGTTAAAATAAGTTCTTTCTCGTAAGAATGTAAGACGGTACTCGTAGCGAACAGTTCATGAGTAAATAAAAGTATCTAATAAACTGACTACTCAACTAACTTCTTTATAGTGCAGAGAAGTCATGATATTTGCTAATTAATTAAGGATAAATACAAATGAACAACGTAATAAAATCCACACGTAATAGCATGTCTCTTAAGTAACTTTAATTTTCTGCACTTGAAAAACGTACTGCGCAAAGAAAATATAACCAATCGCAGAGATAAAATGCTTATAAAAAGTTTCTTTCAATGCAGAACGTAAAAAGAAAACGAATTCAAGTGATAAAAAAATGTACCACTATACCAACACGACCGTGAACAGACAGTTTCTTATTAGAAAAAAGAATTTAATAAGCGGAAGTGATATCATCGACAGGAGAAAAAACAAAAACAAAATTTGTTCAAAAACTAATTCCCATGAAAGTTCATTTGGTATATCAGAGTGTGATGGGGAAACACATTCGTCAGAGAATCCAATGAGTAGCGTGCAAAGTTGTCACGGCATTTGAAATGATTATATCCGAAGTCGGGAAATGTGTGTGTGTGTAACATATACACAAGTGTGAAACTGTTGATACGTATTGCAAGCAATACATACAGTTGGTTCAAGGTGGTCTATTACAGGATTTGTGCTTTGTATATACGTGTGTAACGAAGGTGGATAGTAGTAACATACAGAGATGGGGAGGGGGAAGATGATCCGCGACTATAACAACATCTCTCGGTGACAGGTCCCACCAATCAGCTTCACTGCGTGACAGCGACAGGCTTACTTCTCTTAGCGTACTACTTAGACCCGGCTTCCTGTGAGGATTTACCAAGGCTTCAGTTCACCAGATACTCCACTTCCTTCCTCCACGTCTTGGTAACACCGAATTTACCCGAGCATATTTGTCAAACTGTTATGAAAGTTCTTCTTCATCTTCTCGCCTCTATTTCTCTACGGCTTTCGGCTGCTACTGCTGCTGTTGGGAAGATGTTTTGTTGTGACGCGGCATTATATAGAACTCGGTGCTTGTACCAGTGCACGTATATATTCATTTCAACAACAACCTGTGGCCGATGACCTCAGCAAAATGCAAGCAAAATAGTGCACAAAGAATCACGGTACAGTTTAGAACGTCTATAGAAATCATATTGTTCCAGCAGGCTAGAATCATCACTTGCGTTCACTGATATTGACGAAGAAACATGACTACCCGATACCATTGTGATTCTTTAACCATAATTATTATAAACAACTCTATTACCGACAAGTTACGTCTGGTTTACCTTCGTGTTTCAAACTGTATTGAAGGTGTTTTCGGCGTGTTTCAGTATTCGCAACATGATTAATCAATCCTCCATCAGTTGAATGAATGTGGACATCTCTCTGACAGTATTTTCATCTCTGGAAACATCTAATCTCCGGATACAATAGACTGCTGGAGGCTCAGTTCCTCTTTGTTTTTAATTTACAGACGAACACTTACCTGCAAAAAGAAAACATAAATCATTATATGGTATTTGTAACGAATAAAACTGAAATACATTTAATTAAGTTCACATTTTACTCAATACCGTGATGTCTGACAAATATTGAAATATAATTTTTAATTAAAAACGGTTTTTCAATGTGGTTTTGTTTTATATTTAATTAAAAATTTAACATTTGTGTAATAAAATTGTTAAAAATATTGTTCATTATGTCTTTCGCAAAGATGAAATTTTGCGGTGTTTTAATTAAAATGAGTTATTGCAGCGGGTTTGGGGGGAGGGGGACGTCGAAATTGAACACTGATTTTATTATATATTATTCGTATATGTGTGAATAAAATAATAATGTTTTTAATATAACAACAATTTGAATCAGTTTGATTTGATGACGGGCCTGTAATATTAAATAATCATTAAAATACAAATTTTGTGTGTATGACATTTATTATAATTTGAAATATACAATTATTAAATGTGACAAAGATTAATGCAGAAATAAAATATACAATATTCTATGCGCATATTTCAATATATCATTATCGAGTCATTAAAGTAACGTGTTAAAACTTGCCTGTCAACATGAATTTTTAATATTTGTAACGGATGTTAAGTAACTGAAGAAGAAATAGAAAACAAAAACCAGAATATTTCTTCATATATTTGCTCGTTTAAAAATGGAAACCAATTTTTATTAATAACTTAGACAGTTATTGGTGCTAAAAGTAAGGTGAAATTTATGCACGTTTTCTAAACATTTAATCCGATATTGAAAAAGTTAAAAACAACAACCATTAAATTGCCAATAAATAGTTAACTCACATGAATTAATGAATAATTCATTTGAAATTGCTACCGTGAAAAACCGCTATAAATCTAGGGGAAAAAATGTCACGGAATGAAATTGTATCGAATAGGTAAACATATATACATTTGATCTAGTTATTAAGGCTCACCACACTCTGTAAAATAGAATCTGTATTATAATCTTCCGGGCTTCATAGAATAAACAATTGGAAAATTGAATGTACATAGATTTTCCGTTGTGGAAATTGCGTTTTAATTGCTAATTGAAAATGTAGCCGTGTGTCTGTGAAAATAAACATTTATCGTTTTCATACATAATTCATCGGGTTTCCGTCAGGTCTCCCACACCGGTGCCACGCCAATGCTTCGACTTAATCACCAGGTGAAATTCTCACGGTATAAACAGACGTGACCTTCAGTGTGCTCGGCTCTGATTGGTCGGTGGCTCGCGACCGACACCGCGTCTTCTCGTGGCACCACGCGAGCCAGCATCATCCAGCAACAGCAACAGCAGCAGCAACAGCAGCACCCAACAACGTTCAATCACTTCTTGTACTCAGTATGAACTCACATTGTGTCCAGGAACACTGTGAAGCGGCACATACTACAGGTTTGGTTAGCTTCTGCTTGTTTCGTTTATTTTTAGAACGTTCTCTTAACCTCCTCACCTCGGCATGGGGCAAACCACACCCTAGTTTTGTGTGTGTGTGTTTTTTTTAGTCGAGAAAACATGTTTTTCATTCGCACCGTTTAGCCTCGAGACGTCGACGTTTGTTTGTTTCATGTTTGTTAGGGTGTTTGTAGTGTTTTCCTTGCATATGTTGTTGCATTTGGATACGAGATTAAATATTCGTTAAAAAATTCCCGCTAGAGAAAATTAATATTCATACGGGTTTTTGTGCGACAGCTGGGAATTATTGATTGCTAACGTTTAGCAACAATTTCAATAAATAAATACGTAAATAAATAAAGTCGAGAATAAATGTAGTTGATCGTTACCATAAAGTTTAAAGTTTACCTTGGCCAGTTCGCTGACTGTAACTTTTGACCTACACGGCCGTAGAGGGTTGAAAATATAGTTCTTTCGAAGTTATTTGGGCCGTAGATTACTAATCGACAATAGGACCAGGTTTCTCTTGAGTTGCGATTAAAAAGAAAATCTAAAATGGTCATAAAGATTATTTCAAAATTTGCCAACTTTCACTGTTATAAATTCAATTTCAGAAAGCTACACTTAGTCAATATAACATATTAAAAAGGCTCTTCTGCCTTCTCTCCTTAGTCCAAATAATCTGGTAATTATACCCTGAATCTCAAGCATGTTAATTACTACCTAATTAACCAATGATGACGTTTAAAGCAGGTTACGTGTTTTTTTTTTGTAATTACTACGAATATCCATTTAATTAACAGAAAACTACACACACACGCGCGCAAACTCTGTTGATAAATATTGATGCATGTCGATTTCTCATTCGACTATAAATAAAATTAATTAGATCGTATATATGTAAGTTCAATTAAAAACGGTACAATGTTCGAAAAGGCCACGCTAACTTTCTATTTCTCTACCAAGCTTACGTGAAACTGAATAATATCGGCTGATTAATTAGAATTATAGCACTTATTTGACATGTGCTTGCTCGCGGCCATATTGTATTCGTGTCCAGAGATCCGTTAACTACGAATTATCATAGATTAATCGTTGCAAGAAAAAAAAAACAACATCGTGTAAGGTTACCGCTATGTAAGGAGGATTGTATTGAAATGTTATCATTATTAAATATAGTAACATTTGTTATGAATATATTAATGAACCGTGAGAAAAAGAATAACTATATTTATTCTACGTAACATGATCATAGCACGAAGTGTTATTTATTAGAATCAAGTATCTTCGGAAACATTTCTTCGCCAATTATTATTATTGGAATAATTGTGTTTATTTAATTCTCTCCCGTACTAAACAAAATATTATTGCTACATGTACTGAAACGAATCAATGTTATGTTATCGCAATGTGATATTTTATATCCATACTTTGTTTTTATATAAATCAAAACAACAATACACTTGCAAGAAGGATATGCCAATTGTTGTCACCCGTAGGCACAATCCTGATAATATGACGAGTGCACGTGTATGAATAAACAACTGGTCTGTATTTATGTGTATGGCTGTGTATTTTCCTACTTCTCCGCCAGCTCAAAGCAGTCTCATGCATAAAACCGGGCTGCACGAGCACAACATAAACATTTTCACTCAAAGTGGCGCTTTTCTAAACTAAAAATAAAATACGAACCCATGCATCGCCGCAGCGCACACAATATTGAACAATTTTCCAATTTTCTGGAAAACATTTTCGTTTGAATACTTTTTTTCGGGTACCTAATATTATTTTGCCGGCAAATGTATATTCACATCTGCATTACGATTATGTACCGGAATATTATCGGAGCAGCAACTTGTTGAAACATGATCTGCGTGTGAGTTATATTATAATAAAAAACTTGTTTTATTTATGGATATTGACGATAATGTACGTATCCTGATGAATATTGTTAATGTTTTTTTAAACTTTAGAACTGTCCATGTAAACTGTATGAATATTTTTGAATGTTTTGGTCTGTGGAAAAATAAAAGAGATTCCAGACAGCAATGTCCCCTTAAACGAATGTTGTGTGCACAGTATTCTGCTCTTGAAACATTAAACACCTTGGAGCCATTAATTTTTTATACATGGAATGTGCGCATGTTTCCTAAACGAATACCGGATACACTCAGCATAAAAACAAAACGTACTAATGTGTGTTAGTTTCTCTCTTTTTCTTTCAGATGAAAATGAAAACAATGCTTTTATCCACTATTTTTGCACGTAACATTACGTGCAGTATAACCAACAAAACAAAACAAAAAATAACTTGCGGAGAACAGGAATAATTTCAATCATGCTATCATATATGTACATGACAATTTCAAAAATGGAACTTAATTTGAAAGTACCGTATTGAAGTTCAATACGGTATTATTAAACATTAAATAATTGAACGTTTGACAGTGGTATGTGTGTATTTTGAAAGTAGTTAATTATAATACAGATAAATGCCTTTCGTTCAATTGGGTGTAAATTGTAAATTACCTTTCAGCTGTGTATATTATTATAGAGCGTGTGCTATTCGCTAAAATCATTCTAAATATCTTGTTTATACTAAATTTGTTATTGAAATATGTCCAATACAGCACTTGTTAAAATATTAGTGATTTAAATGTCAGTTGACAAAAGTAAATATGTACATTAAATAATATTGACTATATTAATATATAATTTCAATTATTTTACCATATCATAATGTATGTAATTGTATTTGTTTTACTATACAATATTTGCATTGCCTTAAACACAAATTATATACGATTTTTTCTTAGATAATTGTTGATTTATTAATGGCTAAATTCAATGCACATATCCATGGCGGTAGGTTAATTCAATAATTGTTTTCAATTGTTATGCACAATTCATAGTAATTACTGGGTTTTTTCTTCTGCTGATTGAAAATGACAGAAACGAACACGAATAGCGGTGGAAAAGGATATGCGTAGCTGACAGGTTTGTTTGTCCGCAAGCAATAATTGATTCAGTCAACATAACCTATATCTGTAACGAACTTATCATTATACAAGAACGTACGTTCTCTAAAAAACCTCCCGTACAATTATCATTTGTACAGCAATTTAATAACCAGAATGCACACATGCAAAAGCGAAAGGAATTAAGTTTACTCGTACACTATGCTGCTTTACGCCATTTTGTACACGTTAATATATGCATTAAGTCGTATTTAATGAGTTTTCGCTGGCAAATGTCTACCAGCTGGTAATCACAGCTCTGGGTTCTCGGCAATTTACAGTAAAATAAATAAATACATTAGAGAACAATATAACGTACAATTTAGACGCGGTGGTTTTGGTAAAAATAATAGTAATTGAATAACGTAATCCATTGTAGATTATTCAGTATGTACATATATGTAAATTCGTATATTCAAACCTGTGCAAATATGTGCCAGGTAAATGTGAAATCAATGATACATACACACGTAACAGAATCAGCCGACGTGTCATTAGTACTGTCAGTAATTTCAAACTACGGCCTGCATTGGTTGCAGGTAGAGCAATTAGATAATATATATAACCAGGTATATTATTTTAAGTCCTCGGATGCAGAGCAAAACAAGTTTTTTCATTACATCATCTCCTTTCAATATGTTACACACAAAAAAACAACAGTAATGTTTAGTAAATATATTTGAAATTAATACTAAATGTATTCCATTTCAAAACAAACTTACCTGGATCATTCTAAAATTACTGCAGGAAATATTCTAGCAGGATGTGAATACAAATATGTAGCAGTGTATTGTGTACATCAGGTTATTTAAAATGAAATTAAATAATGCCAACAAAGTTAAAGTATTGTGCTGTTCCTGACTGAATTATTTGCAAAATTAATAATATATACTTTGTAAACTCGTTTATTTTCCTTTATTTTTTTTAATGAAACAATATTTATAATAACATTTACATTACAAATGTGACGTGGGTGGTTAACAAATATACCGTTGTGTTCTGAGTTTGCTTATACGCATGTAACATATCGCAATGATGAAAACAACGGGCTTCACATTTCATTTTCAGCCAAATTTCATGTCAAGTGAAACCTTACCTAACTCTCACGGGAAATTATTACGTAAAATATCATATTATAAACAGACGAGAAATTTGAAACATCTATGAAAACAATAACGTCTATATATATATATATATATATATATATATATATATATATATATATATATATATATATATATACATATATACATAATGTTGTACCATTTCATAAAAGTTTAGAACAATTATTAGATCACTGTAAATGATGATTTGTAAATTCGTAACAACTGAATCATTCAGAATTGAATATGAATGTGATACATGTTGGATCCAAGTAGACTGGTTGTTTTTCCAAGTACTAAGAGATATATAAACGGTGGAATATATACATACGTACTGTTACACAATATATTATTGTATAATTAATGTGAACGACAATGCGTCATTTTGAATAATTCAGCCTGAAGTTGTGCTTGAGAATCGTGAACGTGTCGCTTACCAGTTAAGGTTCGTAATAAGCACTGGGATCCATCTCTATAATAGGGTATACACCGTCAAGAGGTTTAGATCGGATACCCAAAGTACTATATTCCACTGACAAACCTCGAGCTCTACGGAACGGTTAGTGTATACATACATCGAGCCAACCAACCAGGCGTCAATGAGAAACTGAACTATTATAGATGAGAGAATATTCCTCGGAATATGGTGCGGCTTGTGTAAACACGTATGATCTCATGTTATTTCTACTCTAATTAGTAAGGCTTAATGCAAATAATAACGGGAATCAAATGCGAGCATTCGGGAACAGAAACGTGCGGAACACACATATACACGAATGTTATTCATCCGATACTTAGTGTAAATGAATCGCATTCGAATCAGGATAAATCAATGAAACAAAAACACGTTATGTGTAATATGGAAGCAAGTATTGGTACATATATCTTCCAATTTGGTGTTTAATTTCAGTGCTTTGAAACTGTCGTCGCATTTGTGTTGTTCTCATATTGACATATGCAAGCAAAGCTGTGCATTTGTTACTGTTTGTGTACTTATGTGGTTTCATAAAAGTATAACATAGATATATTTTACCTTGCGATATACTTAACCGGTCACGCCAACTGCATTGGGTGAGACCAGTAATTCTCTTTGAGGCAAAAGTTCATTAATCATATCGTTACTTGTTTGGAACTGTGTCATTGAACTTGTTGCTTGGCAAAATAAAATCCATGATTGTCCGTTCCATCTTTCTTCCAATTCCGCAAAGATTCGCGTGCCCTTCTCTGGTCTATTATATTCTATACACAACCCCCTTTCACTTTACCAAGCACCCCAGCAGTCGTGACGCGCGCGTGTGCGCATGTTCACACTCTGCTCTGAGTTAAATTAATTTATCTGCAACAACAAAAAGTCCATTGCGCCGACGAATAATAGCAACAAATTGCTGCAGAAATTGCCGTTTGCGGTCGCCGTGACGACTCCGGTATATGGTTTATAATTCAAACAGCAATTCTGAATCGGCCAACGCCCGTTACTCAATGCGTGCAGCTACTTCGGCCCAGCGTGTATTTTTCATTTTCACGTTTTTGTATCTCTCGTACCAGGGCGCGTCGCACGCTTCAAATGAAAAATAGGCCACGTGATATTAAAAATTACATGCTGTGTGATATTAAAGAGTTGACAATTTTATGGTTGACACTGGAAAGAGCGAAACGTATGTGGATATATTCTGCGTTCTCAAATATGGCAACGAAGTGTGGACGGTCGTTTTTTAAGACACATATTACCTTCTGTTTTCTCAGTCTTAGGATTTCTATCCATGTGCTACTGTTCATTTATAAACAATCAAAATCTAAAAGCAACATTATTGTTAAGAGTAAATATATACGAATTTGCAAGGTTACACTATTAACCGCAGAGAGATTCAAATTAGCCAAATATTTTATCAAGCGGTGCGTAATTCATTTCCACAAGCTCCAGTTTCTCTCTTTCCATTGGCAGTATAATTAGCGGTATAATTGAATTCGCTACAAAAATGTAGTCGGCGCAACGATGAAATACTAGCAGATTTCATTATTTTTTACGTTGAAATATTTTGTGATTTCATATTTGAAATTAAAATTAATATACACACTTTGACTTTGAAATACTTTAGATGGAATATGACAGGGGATTTTGTTCTCTCCGAAATTATGATTTTAATTAACTTTACAACTCTGGTTGATAATATTTAATTTCGCTCTTTTTTTTTCTCAGTGTCATTTGAAAGATTAATTTTCTTATGACTTTTATTTTTCCTTGGGAATATCTCTGATCCATAATACAGTTAATATTTGTGTTATCAACTGAAAGTGTATGAAAATGTTTGTAAAAGAGAAAGACTTTCTAGTGCGCGTCAACTTTTATCGTAACTCGCGATATTAAAAGTAAACAAGAAAATTAATTAATTAAAAATAATAATAATCACCAACATAGAAATCTTCCATTGACTTTAGAATTTCTCTGTGGTTTTGTTTCGATGTGAATACCTTTAAATTCATCCCGGTATTTTTTCTGTTAATAAAATCTAATATGTTTACATTTATAATATACAAAAAGTAGAGTATATCCCTGGCGGCCTGTTCGCTGGACGAATCTACTGTCCACAATTCTTGACAGAACGAATTCTTCACTCTTTTTAACCTGGGACATTGAAATATATGGTTAGACCAGGGTCGAGTCCCGTAACTGGTCATTCATTATATAATAACACATAATTTACACACAGGTACTGCATACATAGTTTTCATTTACTTGTCAAATTACATTTTAATCATATAGCACTAGTGCAACGTCGTATTTTAGGGTTAGGTTGCTCAAATCTGATCGGCCATGGATGACCTGTGATGGTGACCACCCGCCACTAATGACGTATGCACTACAGTGTTTTGTTAAATGACCTCCTGCGGTTGGTCGCCTGTCAGTTGTTTTGCGCTGACGATAGACACACATACACACACACGTATGCAAACATATACCTACACAAGTATATAGGAAACTAGCACTACAAAGCAAGTTCATACACGCACACACCAACATACTAGAGTTGTTCAGCAGAGGTAGAATAGTCCGGCCCGGCTTTAGCTGAAGCAACATTTAATCGACCCAACTTCGAACAGGAACGTACTATGTTCAAACCACTATCAAGTACGTTATCAAAATGCCAATTCAGTTCCGAATAAATTACCAGTAAATTTAACATGATGTTTGCCAATGAAACTAGGTCAAATGCGTACACGTGGATTAAATATTTACTTTCCAATATTTATGACATTTCCAACAGTTATTAAACCAGTGTGTATTTATTTATAGATAAATAACATTTACTCATTAGCTTTTTCTTGTTCATTTCCTTTGGGTGTTTCCAAAGAGTAGGGTTATGATTACGCAAATACAAGTATTTTTGTTTGTTTGAAAGTAATAACAATTTAGATTCAATTCCTCGTTGGTAAGGTATCATTGTTATACGATGTGGAGAAAAAAGGTCATCATCGTATCGTGTACAAGGTAAATTACTATTATTATCCTAATTATGACATTGAGGTTGAGCATCATTAGCATTATAACTATACGGGTATACCTAATATAACAGAATCTAAGCAACGTAGTTGGTGCTTATCATTTTGGTCAACTTTCCTTCGAAAGGGTACAATGCTTTTGGCAATTTTCGTTAATGCCCGCCCTGTGTTGAGCACACTACCACTACTAGTATAATACCAGTTCACTAGCTACCATACCCGCCCCTGACTCTTCTACCAACCCCGCGGTTCCGGTCCGCCATCTACATCCGTGCGATAACGAAGCCCTGTCACCTGATTGCCGATCCTTATCGGATATGGTGACACCGTCCACGTTCATTTCAAAATGATTTGATGGGATTGTTAGCAGAATTCATCCATCAAACTGATGCGCCACAGATTAATTTCGACCGATGTGCAGACGGTTTTCAAAATTCACACGCTCTGATTGGTTTCACATAATTCCCCTGCTGACATTCAGATCGGTCACCATATTTGTATTCAATTATTGGGCGACATCAAAAATAGAACTCCTCGCGACAATCTGTATGTTTGTTCAGCTTGTTTGCTTGTTACAAATTTGATGTAGGTTAATGTTTTATCATAAATATACGAGCATATATACTTTCTCCCTGAAAACTCTTTTCTAGGCATGTATTCACTCACTTTTATAGAACTTCTGTTGTACGCGCGGAAACCAATTTACAAGCGATGGAGGCCGATAAAGATTTCGGAAATGAAAGAAAATTCCTTTCGTCTACCCTTTTTGTCCAGGAATTAAAGCGACGACCACTTTCATACATCGTCGACGTTTTTGTTGCATTCGTGCGAAATGTGTTACAACATGGAAATGCTAGTTCAGCATTTGTGACACATTTGTCTCATTCAGAAACTAGCGAGTAGTCGGAATACAATAGTGTCTTTTGTCTGCCAGCATAAAAAGCTCTTTTATTCCAACAGTCCGTCTCTCCACTTTCACATACAGCCGACTAACAACTACGTTTCGCTATGATGTATTCATTGTCCACTAATACAATGTGTAATTCTCATTATTCGAGACTTTACATATTTTGCTAAGTGTACGACGTTAACAAACTGTTCCAGACATGTTAGTTTGCATGTTGGAGGAGGGGGGGGATATAATTTCACTAGATGGTATGTACCTGTTCGCACCATTGTGGAGAAATAACTAAGATGCAATGGCGTGCGCTACAAATATACAGTGAGTGACACACAGGTAAATACACTTGCATGCTGACCGCGGGAATCATCAAGTGCCAAGTGCCTTCAGCCACTTGCATTTCAGTATAAAAATGTTTATTAAGGAAGTTTTATCGCTGGCTGCGAGGGAGATCACGGAGCGTGGTCAATTTCAACTTTTCTCGCAGCGTAATTTCCTGTTAAAAAGTAACGTTGCTGCGAGATAAATTATTTTACTTCGTTCTCCTGTACATAACTCATTACTTTATCATAATACTGGGTGCGAAACTTTGTGATTGTTGTGATAATGGCTAGCGCGAATCCAATTACTGTATACCTCCACTGTCAGCCCACAGAAAGGCGGGAGTTTTAAATTGTACAAGCGTTTCACGTTACAGTGGACAGGTTCTCGTGCAACTTTGTTTTCAGTCACACACAAACAATTCACAAAGTGACAATACGATTAATGCATTCCTAAATCGTTCCAGTTGCGTAAGGAAATGCCAAGCAACGCACGCTTACCAGCATAGTAGGCGTATTTATCACAAAATGAACGATAAACGAACCGATAAATTCAACACACGTTTGTATCCTATCGAACATATTTTGTTCGTTCTGCAACACTGGACGCCGAAAAGAAGTTTTCTTTCATCCGACTCGTTATCGCATTTGGAAAAATAATACATTCAACGTGCCAAATACAATTTGGAACTATAAAAAGAAGAAAATAACAATGACAACGATTCAAGAACATTCAAATTGAAGTAATTTGTACACAAATGATTATGTTTTACGTATGTTTTGTGTTCATATGCGGTGTGCAAATTATTCGTTTATGGAAAATAGTCGGCTGTACTTTGTTTTGCGTTGCTGTAATTTGCATGGTTACATCAAAGTCTTGACTATGTTTTATGCAGTCAGGAGCTTATGTACAGGCTGCAGGTCTGTTTGTGTGTATGCAAGGGTGTCTTGCATTTGTAACAAATGTAATTATAATACATTGCACTGTGAAATCTCTGTGAATGACGACAATAGCCGAATGATTAATTTCAACGTACTTGCAAACGTGATACATATTTGTTTTCACACAGTTGAAGCTCATGTATTTTCCAGAAACATTACTATATTCCATATGCATAATTAGTAATACAACATAAGTAAAACTAATAATTCGAAGTTCGTATAATTAATTAAAAACCCGATATTCCATTCGGAATGCAAAAAGTTTCAGCCGATTGCACTGCACTTCTAAGTTCATGTAAATTTAATTTTCCCGTCTGCTAGAACGAGCAATATGATGAATTGAAGACACGAAACCGTACTTATGACTATATTATAAACACATACCACAAGCGGAGATCATTTTTCACGTTGGTTCTACTTTAGATGCAGCTGTACCGTTAGACAAAGCGCCTATATTCTTGCATACACAATCAGTTCGGGAAGTTCAGCTTTGCTCGTTCGTACTGTACACTATTGCATATTATTGTATACAAATGTAGGTAGATATGTATTGTATAAGTAGTTGGTTTGATTCCATCGCGGTTTCTCTACTAAACGATACAAGAAACGCTGTATGTTCGCACAGCAACCGTATCTTACAATAATTTGTGTTGCACGTGCATTAATTAATGGCGTAAGAAGGAGCTACATTATCCAGACAATTCTAACGGTACATAACCTAGGTAATGTTCATATATTGTACATAACCTACACACATATACAGACATACATACATATTCATACAACAACACACATGCTGTTGCATTTGTTAAATCATTTTATCACGGTTGTAACGATCGCGCGAGTAAATAACTTTGTACACGAGGTGCTCAAACATTGGTTACATGTTGCAGCGATATGTCAGTCGGTAAAACAGACATTGCTATTAACGCATGGGTCAGCGGACATTGCTGACCGTACATTTGTCTATTTCAGACACCCTGAACTGACCTGACCTGGTCCAGCCCCTCGATGTTCAACTGTAACAACCACCGTGACACTGTCCTCACTACTAGTGCACTAACACAGCTCCCATATAACATTAGGGGGATGTGCACATACATGTAACTGCGAGTTTTACACTGTTGCTTTGCCCCCGAAGATCGTCAGCCATTTGCACCGTTGTTGCACGGGAGATGGCCGTTGATTTATAGCAGTGTAAATATATATAATTTAGTTGGACAAAACTTTCAATGCGATTACTCCAAATATGAGTTTATTTTAAGCTTACTGCATTTATGGTAATGCTCCAGCGATTTAGAAATCGCTGAGAAAGTTTTCACATTACACTTGAGGGGAAAGCCGAATGAAACCATTGTAATTTCAGTATTGATCGATTGGATCATTGGTAAAATTTCGGCATCGTTAGCGTAACTGCGTATTACCGGCGTACTTGTCAGTGTCAGGGCTGGTTAATCCAGTCGCGGTGTATAAATCGCATCCGCGGTGGACGAACCATCAACCTCCTCCTACCATTTGTGTCCCCGCCACTGCTGATATACCCCCCCCCCCCCCCCCCGGCCCACCAACAATCCATGAACTCACGCACGCACTTACTCATTGTCTGTGTGTATTTTAAATGCTGTTTTCATTAAATTTTAATTGGTAATGCTGCTCTCGCTTGTTAAAGTGTTCGGTGAGAAACGCCAGATGAAAATACCTGTGAATGTTGTTCTTTCACCGCAGTTTGCTAATTATAATTAATACACTAAATGAAGTGTATGATACTAACGAAATAGCACAACACACACATACACGTGACTACGTCCAACATTAATTACGTGCATGTTAATTAATAGAACAATAAATCTTCACTGTCACATACAACTTTCAATTTTGTGACATAGTTTCCCATTTTTTTTGTCGGGGTTTGTGTGTTGGGTACACAATAGGCGAAGTTTTAATAGCGGTCAGCGAACGGTGGGTAAGCATTTGTGGTTACGATGCGGTAACCAGCAATATTTGACAGCAAACGCTAGCAAAAAAAATTTAGAACTGGTAAATGCTAAATTCATGTTCGATTACAATGCAACAAGAACGCACGGATCGATGCTGGTATTGTTTTCCATACAATATAACCAGGTTAAAAAAATGTAGTTAATGCACAATAACCGCATGATATAACTTTCAACAACATTAAACCGTCAATTTGTTATCGGTAAATTTCACTGACTATTCGCGTATAATTCTATCGACTGTTATTAGAACGTTTTATCCAGATTTATCGCAGTGATATTTCTTGCAGTCTCTTGTGAGTTAATATCGATCATTGGGTTACCGAGAAATACGCTCGTCATCTAAATGGATTAATGAATTGATTCTGTATTTTAATTAGAATGATGTTGCAGAATGAAAGTGTACTGGTGCAATGAATTGAGTACAGGTATCTCGTTTTTTACATAATGTACTCTACACAGATGACGTTGCATTGAAGTGAAAAGTAAAAGTGTTTCGGTAAAACACTGATTGGTGCGCTACTAAAATGGAGGTACAAGAACAAACTTCGGAATGGTATTACTTGTGGATAAAATAATGTCAAACAAACAGTTATTTGTGATTATTTGCTTATTTCACCGTGACGAAATCAAAGAGATAATTGTTTCCGTTATCGCCCGTGGCGTTTCTCACGTTTCCATCGGTTTCATTCACAGCACACAGCGATCTCGCGGCTCTGTTTGTAATCATTGAGAATCTTCATTTACTAAATACACGTTATCAGACAATTCATTTGCATATTTGACAATGGTTGGTTGTTTGCTGAAAATGACTGATACCAATGATCCTTCGGGGTACTAACCAGTCTGTTGTTTCTATAACCGTGATGGTTACCACCGATAATTACCATTTTCCCGCGTCATATTGAAGCAGAGATTACCAAAACCATCGGAGCATGTGTAATTTATTGTTATTGCAACGGACTGCTGACCAACCACTAAATACAGTTTATCGGTCCTAATATCAATTAATGATGTATGCGCTGCGGACCTGTGCAGGTCCTGTGGCCATGGTTTTGATTAAAGACAATCACGGAAAGAGTATCGACCAGTAATCAGATGCCTGAGCTATATCGATACCGCTACATACTGCTATGAAATATGTTCTCCCATTTTTTTCTTTATTAAGAAGAACTCTCTCGATATTGTTTTGCTTGCTTGTTCCCGTCTTTGGGTCGTTATACTAGTCGTTTGGGAATATAAATGTATATCGATAAAATTCTATTCGCTTCGGATTTATGGTATTGGCGTAATTAGTTATATTGCAAGTGAATTATTGTACCTACAGAATATTAAATGCGCATTCATTTCTCAAGTTGAATTAAAGTTTGTGATAAATAATATCAATAGAGAATTTCATTATTAAACATTAAGTTTCAAGAATTTAATGTTGCCATACGTTATTATTTTCCGTTACGTTTAATAATAAAACAAGATGTAATGTAGAATAATTATTACGTTGAAACGTAATTTTCGTGTTGATAATTTTCTATATTAGACATGTTGGCCGTATGTTTGCAAATGCTCAAGTGTAGCTCGTAATAGCATATAATTAATAATTGATTAAAATAGAGTTTCTGTGTGCTGCGATAATTTTCAATTTGCCTACAGTGCATAATTATCGATCTATTAAGTATTGAACATGCATAACAGCTGTGACCTCATTTGCTTACCTATTACACCTGTGCGCATGGACGAATGCATTTGTTATACGTTCGTGCTATAATCATAATAGCCAAGTCGAATCCAGTTCAAATGCTTCGAGACCACTGCAGCCAGTCATGAACTAGTAGTCCTTGATTGCTCGTACAAAATAAAAATACATACATACGTACGTACAAGAGGCGAACGTTGCTTACATGAATGAGCCAAGTTTCAAACGGAAATCGTATGGTCTCCTTTGCAAGACGTGCTCCGTGAAACGAATCCAGTTCATTCTGAACTTCTTTCCCACATAAGCGAAGCGTTACATTTACACCCTTACCGTGGCACTATATTAACGCAATTAATTCTACGGCTGTGTGATTTCTTTTCTGACCCTGCACATTAACACAGAACACGCCTTCCGCTCAACAGGATTCACTGAAGGTCAGGTGACATGTCTTTTTTTCCGTGATATTGTGCATTTACCGCAATTTGTTTTGTTTTTTCTTTCTGTCGTTCATTCTCCGTGTGTGTTTTCTTACATCAACTGTTGCAATAACAACAAAATGGCTGGCTTTGTAAACATTTCTTCAGCAAAAAACTGCGACAACAATGACGAACTCGACCGGAAACTATTTTATGCAATTAACTGCTGTAGGTAAACGTCAGTAGTAGAAAACAAAGATACAACATCCTTTTGTAAGTGAGCGGTGTGTTTGTATCTGTTTGCATTTCTTCACTTAACCGTTAAGGTTAACTGTGCAACGCTGTATGGTTCGCAAGTTATTCTTGATATGCAGATGAAAGTAATAGGACAACTCCTTGATGGTATAATTATTCACGAGGAAAAACTTCAAGCGTTAAATGATTCGCGAATTAACCCGCAAAAGTGTTTCCAACACAACGAAACCACAAGTGAAGTTTTGCCAAACAATGAAAGTCTTCACTTGTTTTATGCGAAGCGAAAGTTGAATAATAAAAGCGAAAGATGTAACTCGTGTTCCAGCCCTCGGAAATTAAATTCTTAGTCGTTTGCAAGCGAACTGCTGTTCGTACAAAACGCAAATAAAAACAAGACGAGCCTGAAATATGTTCCCTGCGGCCACCAGGCACAAATATGAGTGAAATATTCAAATGATTACATTGGTGTAATAACAGAACTAATATCCGAAAGAAGTAGAAAAAAAAATCGTATGTAATCACGAAGGAAAATATCGTTCTGTTATAACAAGTTTCCATGCGTCGAGAGACTTGTTCGGAAGTGTGATCTGTAATCTTCGTTTCAAATTAGCGGTACGTTTAATAACAATGCAGAGCATGCTCAACAGAAGTGTCGCGTGACGTATTTTTAAAATCTCTGGTACTGGAGAAAAAAGATCTTTCCTGTCGCTTGGGAGTATTATTTCTATGGAAGAGATATTCCATCAGATCATTGGAGATGCAAAAAGCGTGGCGTACAGTGCAAGACCTCTCAGGAGATTATCAAATGTGTAAGTACTGTCGGTGCACGATGGATCTGGTGAGCAAGAAGATGCACACATTCAACACGTACACTCGCACCAACGGAAGTGAGCAGAGATTTTTTTTTGCTCTTGTAACTTCAGCCACTTAAAGCAATTTACCTGCCTTTGGATATTGTATTCTATTCTACGCTATTGAATTGCGTGTTTACTTTGAAAGCACATTCGTGTCTGCATTGATTGATGCTCCGACCAGCGAGACCCCAAATGGAGGGATGCACACAGGGCTTCCAAGAAAAATCGTTCCAAAGTTTTGCAAATAATGATTGATACACGTCGGTGATGAAGTTGGGAATATTCTGCACAAAAGATGCCGATAGGTTGCTATTGTGTTGAACTTACCTTGTACATTATTATCCAACAACGTAGCCAATATCTGTGCCTATTGCAACTTAACTTTACTTGCAATACATCGATACATTTATTACTGTAAAACAGTCAAGCATCCCTAAACTGACTTTAAATTTCATTATCACATGCTACTCTTATCTAGTTCCGCCTAGAAATATAAATCAATAAGCGTTAATATTATTTTAGGTTAGGTAACCGTCGTCGTTTACAGATGTTGCTGTAACCTTTGAATTAAATTACCTTTTCGTTTCACTCAGAATATAAATATAATTCCATTAGCTGTCCGTATACGGATTGAGAATACATAGATTCAATTATCGTACACACGAATGCGATTTTTCTCATACTGGTTCTGCCCTTGTGATTGGACGTTGCATGTTTGTGGCGTTTCGTTCAAAAGTTGAATGTGCATGTAGAACAAATCAGTTTAACTGGCATTAATTTCTACAAGCTAATTCCCATTTGCGTTTGTTAATCTGCTAGAGAGGCAGGACAATGGAATACACATACGTACGGTATTAACTTTTAACGTGGAAAATCACAGTCGTTGTCGTCGTCACGATCGTGAGCATATAGTTTGGATTTAGCTTGTACGAGGCATTACCTTCATGTTTTGTAGTGTTCGTATTCATCGTGTTTACGTGGACAAACTTTAGTACAAAGCGATCAGATTCGTGTGTCAGCGACTGTAATGTTGGTACCAGTTGACCCATGTGCTGAAACAATGGCCAGCAGTAACTTATAATATGCACCCACACAACGGAACACTATTTAGCCGAAGTGTTTGTGCCAAGTTCGCGGTCAGGTTACGTATATCTGTGTGCGTTTCTACCTTGTCGGGTCGTGTACGTACTTGTCGCTTGCACAAACCAACAGCACAACAGACATCAAATACCAAAACAAGCCAGCATAATTGCTGACTAGATTTGCATACAAACTAACACGTAATGTAAAACTGCATTTGCGAATACCCACATAGAAATGTTGACGTACATTTGCCAAAACTATTAATATTAAAAAGAGATGAATAGTAGATATTATTTTTGAATCTTAATTAAAGTAATATACATAAATTTGATATGGCCCAGGATGTACCCTTTAAAATATCACAAAGATATTGCCAGGAATATTTCACAATTTTCTACTGTTTATTTTCTTTCAGAAACAGAACAGAATCTAGCCAATATACTGGCACGAATATGAACGTTGGATATTGTGATAGTTATTCTTCTGAATATAGAAGCTCAGAGAATATTGTATATGCTACGAGGAAATCTAAATCTCTGTGTATGTGATTGAGAGAACTTGGTTGAGCGACTTAGCTGTTGCGCCAGCGGACTGAACTGGACGTCCAAGTAACAGGTTTCATATCCGGCGAACGTGAACGTTCATGGCCTGTCCCATGCGATCAGCAGGCGAGCAGGCGAGCGAACGGGCGTTCGTGCACATAGGTCAGTTGCTAGTTCGACTAAGAATATATACGTAATTCTCTGCATCCGTGTCAGTGGTGAGAATATATATCATTCAGTGTTTCCGGATCTACATGCACTTTCATACTTCACATTGGTCGTGTTTAATATTCACAGACGCCAGTCATGATAAGTGAATGTTAATAACCAACGCCAGTGTACAAGCGCAAAGCAAGAAAAATGGCATTATGAATATTTATGAATCTGTATCTGATGTTCGTGGTCAGTTATATACCTGTAGCGATTTGTGTTTCGTTGGTTTTATTCGGTTATGGATACATTGTACACATTGAATTTGCCAGAAATTGTAGCCTTGGATAAATACTGCTTCAGGGCGTAATTCTGGAAATTTGGATAATGAATCAAAAGCATTTATTACAAGTTTTGCGTACTTGTTTCTGCACTTAACTCAACAAGGACGTCTACAGAAGTTTCTTGCGTAAGCTATGCTCATGATAAAGATATCATTTGAAGAAACTTCATTGAAACACTAAATTGACGAAGAAATGCCGTTTCCTTCATAATGAAATCAATCTCCTACTCCATGAATATGGAAGTAAACGTTGATAAAGAAAAAAAAATCACCATCCAGTAGGGTATCTAATTCGCCCGTAAACTGAGCGAGACGCAATTAATATTTATAATTTATATTCCCCAGGCTTGTGAAAAAAAAAGTTCACAATTGGAACAAATACGTTAATTAGTGTGAGGCCGCCGTTGTCGCCAATCAAGCATGAAAACAAAGCGCCAAGCGTCCCAAGCCTGCAAGGGTCCCTGTGCAATGAATTTTATAAATAGAAATCAATTAGATCTACCTGAGTCGAGTGAGGCAGTGTCCGCAGTGCTGGTGCTGTTGTATTCCGTTGTTCGGTGTGTTGTTCGCCTGCGCGCTGCGTTGTTCAATTCCGTAACTCGGGGTCAAGTCATGTTTTTATTTGTCGGTCGACATCCGGTGTAGATAAATAAGGTATTGGATTTCTCTCTCGTTCGCCTCACTGTACGCCTGACACTGTTGCCGTACGGTCGACAATCGCTCGCCGTTGATTTCCGTTCGGTTATTATAGTAACCTTATAAGTATTACGTTCATTCATGTATCTCATTATTATTTACCGAACGTCCCATTCATACCTACCTATGCTTGGTTCAACCTGTCCGCAACTCCATTCCATCGTGCTTGCACACTATAATGTGTGGCGTCTATGACCGATCATCAGGGCGACCGCGATGCGATCATTGGCCGGCGTTATTTTCAAAATTACCCGCCATTTGACGACACTCGCCTCGCGGCACAAAATCTTTTTGCATTCCTCCGCGCCAGCAAAATGCATTGACGTGAGTGGATGCACTATAAAGAAATATACTCATACCTCCACTTCACTTCAAGAGTAATAAATTAGTGGACTGTATGCTTAAAAACCATTAGGTTTGAAACATTTAATTATTATGTTATCTTGTAGGAAGAATTTCGATGTGAACGCCGGTGTTATTACATTCGTGGTCTTCATGTTTCGATTTAATGGTTCATTGGCTTTATGCTTCTCCATAAACTGCTCTTCGGTTTTTATCGCTGCTGTGCATAATCAGAATGCAGAACAACGACTTGACGATTTATATGCTTCTAATAGTTTTGCTTTTCAGCTAATAATTATGCTCACATTGTACTTATCCGTTCGATTCCGATCTTAACGTCGGTGAATAATAACTAATGTTGTTAGTTTGCCGGGAGTTGGGTGGTCCGTATGCAAAATGCTACAGCAGTTCTGATCGGTACATTTAACGTATGTAGTTTTCTTCGACCGAACCGTATAACGGCTCTTTATTGCAGTTATACTCTTTGTGCAGTTACGGACAATTAATAATTGGCAATAGCTTTGTCACGTAACGGTTTGTAGTGTTAGTCGATTCACAAGAGACATGTGTCCATTCTTCACTAACGTACAGTACGATGTATAACTTAAGATCTATCTGATAATTGTTATGGAAGACGGCGATTTGCATTTATGAACAAACTGTACATCGAACGACACGGAACCAGTTATAACGACACTTATAATGGTCTTCAATCAATAATAATTAACAACGGATATGTGTAAATCTTGTTTCAGAAAATGACCGGTGATTACAACATAACGTAAGTTATAAACTGGAATCACTGTCAACTCTAAACATTTAGATTTACATCTACAACACATGATGGTTTATGATGTAGTCTACTGAAGGCTGTTATTTCGTTCGCTTAAAGCTCAGCTGAAACGTCTAGACGTCCTTCAAATATCCTTCAAGCTGTATGTAAACTTTTGGTTTATGTGATTTAAATTTGAATTTATGAGCGGAATTAACAAGTTGTAAACCATGTTTCAAATATACAGATATCAAATGTTTTCCGAATGGAATTTAAATTGAAGTTTCATTTGTTTATTACTTTTGTTTTTCAGCGTTCATGAAATGTTGAACAGTGTCATCTGTCTACGGTTCACAATAATGCTGTGTATTTGTGTGTGTGTGTGTCATTATGATGGGGTGTTGTTAGAGTTTCATGTTTTCTCTTTCATAAGCGTGTTTATTTCACTACAAATGTTTTCTTTTGAACCTGTTACCTGTCGTCCAGTGGTGGTATTTCATTTGAATGGTTACTCTGCATGTGTGTGTGTTCTTTATTATTTATTTCTGTGGTTCTGTGTAGTAATGAACGCGCTGGGGCTCCTGTACTTGTCTCGGACTGAAGGACTGCGAGGCATTGGGCAAGCAATGAAGAGGAATGTACGTATTTTTGTCCGATGTGCGTGTAATTTAATGGATTGTGGACCTGTCTGCTGGTCCCTAACAACTTGTTTGCATGTGATCAATTATCATAGTTACAATTAAGTGCCGAGGGCGAAGCATCGCGACAACTAATGTCGACAGGAAACGGTCATGCAGTCGAAGCACGCGTACACGATTGCGCGTGGCGAGACCAATTATCTTCTCCCGGCAAATAGGCCAAGAGTGCTGTTCGCAAAAACAGATTGATTTTTAAATAAGCGTTTGCCTATATATATTTGGTCTTATTGTGTGTTGACTTCTGACTTTGGCAGGTGTAGTATTATTATAGAGAGTTGGTACGTATAACTTGCAGAGGCCAGACCCGACCAGATGAACTGCGGATAAGGAATATGATGAATATTAAGCGAATTGTTCGCAGTCAGCTGTCACCTGACAGTGGGTTAATCAACCAGCTCATTGTTCGACTAACTAGATAGGCGTTGGCTGCACAGGAGAGGACTCCTACTCACGCCTGTTATCAAACTAAACTCCCTCCCAGTTCACCCCGCCGAAACCCCAATGTTCAACGAGCTGCAGCTTGGCAAGCGTACAAAACGAATGTGATTCCTAGAGCTGCGTCGTTCGCTTACAGGATTTTGCCAGTTTTACCTAGTGTCTTTGACACAACGACTTGACGATGAAACGAATAATATATCGCGTATTCCTAGGCTCTTCTGTCTGGCGCAATGGAATATCTGCACGTTGCAACGCACCAGCAAGAACTTCGTGCATAATACGTGCGAAAAGGTGCGCCTCAAAGACGTTATTTAGTGCCCCTCTAACTGCCACAGAATTAGCACATGTCTTCACAGAATATGAATGTATGTATTCTATTATTTAGTCGTAAACAGCATTGACATTCACACGCACATATTCCTTATAAAACCATGGCATTATAAGTGATGACTCACAATAAAACAAAACAATTTGTTGTTAAACTAAGCACTGATATTTTCACTCTGGTCATCAATTCAGATTGCAGTCAATGAATCTACAAATTGAGAATAGGATATATGTATTCAACTCACCATATCAGAAACATAGATACCTATTTTTATTAATATTATCGCACGAAGAAACTCGTATATAATACGAGCTAATGAGATTAAGAAACTATTAAATTCGAAGGCGCAATCGTCTGTTTGAAAAACATGTCATGATCAAGAATGTAAGTAAACGCAGTTTCCATAACAAGAAATGAATTCTCCTGTTTGTACTGGTTACGATGTTGAGCGTATGTTGGCGTTACATGTTTTACGGTTGAAAATTTATCGCTTGTATATATAAAATAATTGTTGCCATTACTGCTGATCTTTCAATTTTCATTACGCCTATTTGTCGTGAGAATGATTTTTTTCTTCCACCATTCCCATTGTTCGACGAATTAGCGTGAAATGCTGATAATGTACTCAGAAATAATGACTGAAAGTATGGCGATAAAGGTTGTAATAACAATTGTGATAACTGCAATTCATAAATACATAGTATGAAAACAAACCGATAAGAATACCTATCGGGCAAGTGAAATATTACAATTTGTAAATATAGTGATGAAATAGCAATAAGTATATTTGTATAACGTTAATCCTGCACAAAGACGCGAAATGTAATAAAAATTCTATTGTAGAATTTCCAAGAGAACAACATGGAACCTGTTTTTGTTGTACATAGATAAGTTTGGCACTTAAGAATTTAATGTAAGTTGTATAATTATTCTTTATCTTGCCGTGCTGTTGTAGTTATGCCTGGAATGTACTATGACTGGATATGCCGGCAGTAGAACATAAAATGGAGATATTCTTATAAATATTTTAAGTGCACTCTTCTTTAAACGTTATCAATTATTAAAGTAGTATTATAGTGAGCTGATATTGTCCTATAAAAGTATAACAGTAATAGCTGTTTGAAAAAATCGTTTATAAACGAAATATGTAGGCTATATCGATTTTGTTTAAATATTTACCGTAAAGATTGATGATTAGAAGTTTCTTCGAATGTAAAAGAGATTCTTTTAAAATAAACAATAAATTTTAAATTCGTTCATCAAGATTCAATTATTCAATGACGTAATTTTAAAACGTACTTCAACAGTTAATTTTGGAAAAGAACTCTGTTTATGAGACGCAATATTCGATCATTCATTTTACGTTTCAGTAATACTGTATTTGTGATTATAGTCTAGGTAAAATAACTAATAGTTATTGAGCATTTATTCATGTTTACATGTGCTGGTCTTGTTCTGTTTTCCAGTTGAGCAGTTGTTGAGCTAATTGTTCGACGATTATCCACCCATATATTAACTTGGAACCTGCCTTACCTGTGTAGGACTATGAATTATTCAAGGTGTACATAAACATTTCTTCTCAAACACCAATTACTCTTCTCGATTTATTTCATGATAACATGTGCATGGGTTTTAATTGACGCGTCATATTTTATGCTGCAGTTTTATTTATGTGTACATTTATTCCTTAGACCAGTAGCGACAAGTTTGTATCAGTCATTTATGTGTTAAGCTTTGCAAACGACAATTATATCTTACTCATTTAAAATTATAATCATTATAATATAACAAGGTACAGAAATTATTCGAAATGTATCAAAATAACAAAAAAGTGGGGTTAATTTTCCTGTATACTGTAATACGTTATAGGTATTTAATTTAAACATTACAGTATTAATTATTTAATATTACATGAACCGTTTACTCATACAATCATGTACCGTTATCATTAACACATTTCGATCATAAACATGAATGTTATATGATCTTGATTGATACATAATTAATAGACCTTTGGACCAGCCAAATCTGACATATAAAATGCAGATAATAGTAATATTATTGTTAAAGTTTTGGCAGATACGGAGACTTCATATCACATTTTAATACATTATACATGGCCAAAAATTAAATATGTTTCAGTAAATTTCTAATTTGATATATTACTACACAAATGCGAATATTAACCTATAATATAGGTCCGATACAATGATTGCTGAAATTCTTTATTTCAATTTTATTCACTGATCATTACAGAGTTGCAGCTTATTTGATCTGGATATTTGTGTTCGTATATTTATTTGTATAAAATATTTACCCCAAGCCAATAATATACACCATTTTTGAAAATGTATTTCATGTTCGATAAATCAGTTCGGAAATTAATTAGTTTGCCTCATAAATAAATCAACAAAAAATAATAATTAACACGAAAATGCCAATATATTTTGCAAAAGAATTGTCACATGGATTTAAATTTCTCGAACAATTAAATACACGGATGAAAATATATACAATTTAATTAATTTTTTTTACGATTTTAATTAAATAGAAACAACAATGAAAGGAAAACAAATGAGCAGACGGAAAAAGGCTAATCGATAGATTGAAATGTGCAAAAAATGACGAGTTTTCTGCACATTAACTATGTGCTGTATGTACATACTGGACAAGGATCATTTATTAGCCTGTAATAAACAAGAATATGTGTAGATATAAAATCCCATTCATGAGATGTGACGTTTAATAAAATTTGTAATATTCGTACAGCTATAAATTTGACAATATATTTTCATAGCCCATATAAAATTATACTGAGCAATTTTATTGTTTACCTGAAATTTCCAAAAGTCCGTATGTTATTCATCGTATTTCGATTTTCACGCAACAATTTCGTATTAGTTTGTGATTTGATTTTGTTTCTCTGCTAATATCAGGATGTGAATTAATTCAGTAACAATTTGAAACGAAACTCACTGGCTATGTTAATTCTGTATCTTTGTCGTAACGGAGTTTAAAATATCATCGCTGAACTGCGGAATATTATTTTTAACTTTTTAAATTCGTTACAGCAAAGTGAACCATTTCTGTGCAATTGTTGACTGCAGGAAAACTACTAATAAAGGACTGAAATATAATTAGCATTGCATTCAGTTTAGTTTTCCTACTTCTGCGGGCAATTGTCACTTAATTTCTTGCACTTGTACTCCTGGCAAGAATAGGATAAAGCAACAGACACAGGTCTGTAACAGTTCAATGTTAAGGAGCAAGGAATTTGTTGGGTTTTTTTTTTGTAGTATTTGCACAACAATAGTAACGACTGTGGTGGTTGGTGCCATGATCGTTTAAATGCGTATATAGTATAACAAGGATGGCGAGGGCGTCATTACGAGACAATATCAAACACGGAATGGTGTTATAAACGGGTCACGGCTTCCTCGTGATCACCGCCACTATTGCAATGTACAAGACAACCGGCGGGAGTCAAACGATACTCGTCCCTGGAGACGCGGCCGATAAGGCTGAAAACTGTCAGAGACTTGGGTAGCATCTTAGACTATGTAATATACATGGAAGGCGCGCACACAGCAGTAGCCTTCGCGTTTCCTCCTGCATGTATGTATGTGAGTATGTGTATCGTTGCCATCACAACACAGTGTATGTTTGTGTGTTGTGCAGGTACTACCTGCTTTGTGCCTTTCCACTTTATATCTAGCAATTTAAAGCGACGCCCGTCTCAACAATATGAAAGTTAATGCAATTCCTGACGCTGGATCGTTTAGTAAAACGCCACATTCGACCGGATCCTGCTCTCTGACCAAAAACTGGCTGGAAACTTTCGTTTTATGGTTGCCTCACAAATATACAGTTTTGTTTTCGAATCAAGCTTTTTTATACTTATTGTGTAAGGTAGAAGTAGCGTGTATATATATATATATATATATATATATATATATATATATATATATATATATATATATATATATATATATATGTATATATGTATATATATATATATATATATATATATATATATATATATATATATATATGTATGTATGTATGTATGTATGTATGTACATATCAGCATCCCTAGCAATAGCATCCGTATAAACAGTTGCCGAAAAGACGACGAAGTAGGATTTCTTTTCGAAAATTGGATAAACATTTTTTGCTCTGCAAATGTTTGCCGCGTCGCAACAACAGCTAAATTATGTGCGGGTAATGAAACAACGCATATAAATATTTATTTCGAAATGGGGTCTAGAATAAAAATGTATGTTTCCCCTAAAATTCGGCCCGGCACCATTCACAATGAGATTGTATCTGGTATAATAATAAATAAACACAGCAATAACACTACCCCCCCCCCTTCATATGACATGTTTTACTCGTAAATACATTAAATACACGCAGTTATATGTCTGTCAGTAATTCCTGTGAGCTTTAGTCGACGACGACACATATGTAAAATTGTTATTTTACTTCAAGCTATATATTGCTATAGAATATTTAGAAAATTAATTTTATATAATCTCCATAACTACTGATAGAATTCCATATAATTTTTCCAAGAATACCATTGCTATGCTATGGTATTTATTTCAATAAAATTTCTACGGATAAAACTGTTATTAGAATTGCATATTTGCTAGTGCGTGTGCATAATTCCGTACTGACGCGAACACAATCATACTATTAAAATACCATTGTCATGGTGGTCATACTATGATTAAAACTATGGTTTTATTGTAACAGACACGAAAATTACTAGGTACTTAAGTTCAAGGAATGAAAGTGAACGCGTACTACTATAGAGATTTTTACCTGAATACGAGATACGATTTTTACAGTGCTCAATTTTCAACAAGTGTGTCGAGCCTGCGAGCTACCCGGCCAGGTGCATTCAAGGATACGTAATGTTGGTTAATAAATCGATAATTACACTGCAATATAACAATAATCCGAACAGCCAGGGTCTTTGTAAATATTGTTTAAGTTAGTACAGAATGACATTTGTACAGACTATTATTTACCATTTAATTATCTGTGTGATTTATCGGTAAACGTTACGTGTCAAAACGTTATTTTATCGCACATTCATTTCGCCATTACGCGAGAATAAGAATTGCAGTTTATGACTTTAGTAATTACTTAGATTACTTAATTTTACGACAAATACTTACTACTGGTATCTTGATTACAGAATGATGATGTAAATACCGCTATGTTAACTATAAAAAGAGAAATTAATGGAATCCTGGTGTTGCATCTTCTTTATAATGTGAATATCAGTTTTAACCTTTCCCAGGAATAACGTATGAATATAATATTTTGAAATATTTAATTAAGATTTACGCAACCAAGGATCTAATATGTAACCTTAATTTCGTTATCATCTTGCTTCAGATAGATTGTGAATTAATTATAACCGTCTAAACCTTGGATCTAGACTATATTGTTCTTGTTAAACTAAACGTAATAACTATTGTAATACCCCATTACACTAAAGTTAGTTTATCAATAACCACGATATTAACTGATGCGCTGCAATATAGTCTATCCATCATCAGTAATCAGACGCTACATTGTGTATGTACGCAATACAGAACAGTATGTTTGTAGCTCGGTGTCACGTTATCAGGACGACAGGTTTGCAAGTGCGGTTAAGGTTTGAAATCGCTGCTGCAACGGACGTATAATACTAACCCGTCATCATTGCGTGCATTGTTCACAACTTAATCTAGGAGCTGAGTGCAGCCGACATGTACCATACATATATATCTACTAAGAAAGACCAGTCTCCCTGTCCAGCGTCCAGCTTTTGTCCGAGGGACACTTGCACCGCGGGTGCATGTGCACACTAACATATGGACGAGCATACACAATACACGGATGGCACATCAACATCTACAGCAGCAACCACCACCATTGTGGTTGTATTCTAAATTCAACGCTGTCCGTCTCTCCCGAGACTCCGGTGTGCACTTGTGTCGTGTATCTCGGCCTTTTCAACCGCCACCTACAATTATTCCATTTGCTATACGACCGGGGGCCACTCAGTACACTGGAATGGAACTGCAACAACGTCCAACCCTTCGCATATAGTGCAGCTACACATAGAAATAGCAAACATTTCTCTCTCTTTCTCTCTCACCCGTGTACTCTTATTTCTTATTCTTCTCCTGAATTCCGAAGTACGCTACATGCTGTGTGGATTCAAGGACACTTGCGTTTGTTGCTGTCAAGTGTGCGAGGGGAAATTTTATGATGTATCAAAATTCACGTGTGTGCGTACACATGCTTTTTCATTTCTGAATATTCTCACGTGCTTTGTATGTGAAGTGCCCAACCTGACGAACGACTGAAAAGGAAACGAAGAAGAAAACGCGAAATGAACTTGGTTTTTAATTAAAATTTCTACTTGCATTTATAATGAAACATGCAGCGATGACATTTCACAGTAATTATTACTAAATAAATGACATTTTATTCTATTTATTTTTCATATGAAATATGTCATAAAATGTTATGTGTTACATGTGTTTTTTTACATTGAAATTCTAGGAAAAGTAAAAGTTTTCGTATCTTACGGAAATAACTGTAAACAGTTTGCAATTAGTTGCGAAAAGTTCATACATTTGTTTCGATGTAAAAATAACGAGGGTCACCATTAACAATCGTAAAAAGACAGAATCCATCTTCGGGCCAACGGGCACAATTCATGGTTATTTCTTATACTCCTATTATGGGACCATAACAGTGGTCTCCGGCCAGAACGTCCTTAAGCGGAAATGATAAATATTTCGTCGCTGATAAAATTCATTTTCAGGTTCCGGGCTCCAGC
The DNA here is from genome assembly GCA_963422195.1 of Carabus problematicus. Taxonomy (NCBI): domain Eukaryota; kingdom Metazoa; phylum Arthropoda; class Insecta; order Coleoptera; family Carabidae; genus Carabus; species Carabus problematicus. The sequence goes on along the minus strand of OY728580.1, from coordinate 1,450,842 downwards.
GAGTACGGCAGGTAGCATATAATGGACAAAAGAAACAAGATAGGTTTTCAACGTGATAAATGTAACACTCTACGTCATTCAACAAACTACACACATACATACACGTGGTAGTAGTATCGTGTACGAACGAGCAACGCTATTGGCCCATTGTTTCTCGAAAGCTCAAGACCTGAACGCACCATGACGGTCGTTTCGGAACACTACTGTTGTATTGTACAATAATATATTAAAGCTTCCTTTACGGCCGCCACGGACTGGACTTTCCATGCCGGCGGCTTTAAATGAGCTTTATACCTGCGTTTGTATGATACAAAATGCAAGGATATGTTGTTGTCCTGCCTATAATACATAATTTTTTTTTTCGCGTCTATAAATGATTTATGTGATATACTCGCATGAGATTAGATGTGGGAATAAATGTGTTAATGGCATGTAATATTAGCGTGTCCTTCTATGACGCCATCATAAAAGATAAATTAAAATGAAAGCAAACACTATTTTAATGTGAACGAAGCCATAACCGCGACACGTAAATTTCGAATAAAACTTTTCGCAAACAATTTTATTATCGTACATTATAAACACAGCATAAACAAGTCAGTTTAACGGTGAAAAAATAAATATAGAGATTGCAGTCACTTGCAGTTATAATTTACATGTGATAAATGTGTAATTATTACAGGTAAGTGGTAGAAAGTTAACGGTTAATTTGTAAAGTTAGAGAATGTGGAATGAACATTATACGCAGTTTATTGTTTTAATTTCTAACCAAAATCTCAATGAGAATAGTCCATATGTCTTGTTCCATTAGCATTTCTACGTAATCCCGAAATCAAATACGGTCCTTTCATCCGGCTTACCGTGCGAATGTGCTTGCATGTACAACGGTATCTGATAAGATTAACGTATTACAAGAATCAATGCTGGCACACGGGATAATGTACACTATGCTATCCTACCGAATCCATTGACAAACCACTCAAACAATAACATGAACACACCGTCTTTTGCAAAAACATTAACGCACTGAAGTTCATATCGAATTCACAAACACTTTATTTCGTAAATTTGAAGCATTACCCTTAACGGACGAAAACATCGGGATGGAATAAATTATAAGTTTTGACAAAAACCTGATAAAGAAGGAAACATAAATAATGCAAATTAGTAAAACGAATGCTGGAAACGGGATAAGAGAGAAAAAAACTTTTACTTGATGTATGCTAACAATATAAATGATAAAGTAATGTCTAAGTATAAAACGACGTTAACTATGGAGAAAAAGTACGGATGAGAAATAAAAATTTCAAAAAAAGCACATTATAAAATTTGAATAATTTCCTGTATCATGAATTTGATTATTGCCAAACTAAATACAAAGTAATTTTGTTTTATGCGACAACTGAAAGCTTGCGATTTAAATATCTCTATACGCGATGGCTGGTTTGATCGTTGTGCATTTCCGGTACATCCAGTGATCGATTATTGATCGAACAAAGCTTGGATTGTATAAAATTTGTGAGTATTTCCTGTGCCAGGCTGGCTGAAAAACTTTATTGCGTCTAGTTTTTAATTTGACCTATTTTCAAATCCACGTTTTATTGTCAATGATCCGAGGTCATATTCGGGACTATTCGGCGTCACCAGAATTCATGAGTTTTGGCCTTCGGCAATTTCGAAACGAGCAGTTCTAACATCATTGCAGACGGATACCAGGTAAATTAAATCAAATGTGTATCATTAATGGTCAAAACCAGTTGAATCGTGTATCCCTGGCTATTATAAACTAACATACGTGCAGACACATCCGTGCATTTAGAGATATGTATGTTTCATTTTGGTACAAACGCAACCAAAATATTCACGTACATTTCTCTCGCATTAATATACAATGTTATTTCAATATATTTATTACGTAATCAGTTTAAGTAATTTACACATAGCCATCGTCCCGGTAATCATTGGTTTAATATTGCTATTGTTCTAATAAATTATATGTAAATTAACGAGCTATAATTATTATCGGATTAATCGGTTCAAATGGTCGATGTAAAATTAGACGTATTTGAATTAGTCATACTAATTATATATAATTTCTATCTTATGTATGCTACAATTTCGTTTTTTTTTTAATTTATAATAAAGATTTTATTTTCTGCTTTTTATGAAAAATATAAAAGTCATTGCGAAATATCTAATACAGAGTAATGTTTGTCATTGTCAGTAGTTGTAGGAATTTAACATTCATATAGCAACCGAATCGTTTCGTGGCTAATTCCGTATTTAAGACGAAACAACTTGAAGTTTGCCTAATCCGTTGGTAAAAGTACTTATCTAAGTTTCTAGAAATGTTTAACACCAGTTTCTATGGGACATAAAGATATTTGACACTTCTTAGTAGTACAGTGAAACTCCAATATTCGTATAATAAGACGAATATCAAACGAAACCAAGCTATGATTATTGTTAAGAGTTTTTAATATTTTAGGAGGGTTAGGCATTATTTGGAAGGGAAGTCACCTTTCATTATAACATCAGGTAATGTCACTGAGCTGACTGACGATCAGCTGACACTCCGGCCACGTCAGAGATGGGACGAATATTGACTTTTCGGGCGAATATCAAACAAAAAATCAACGAAAAACACTGGACGAATTCAAAATAGACGAATATTGGCGTGGACAAATATTGCAGTTTCACTGTACTTAAATAAAATTATTTGTAATGTCAACCTAAAATCATTTCAAACAACATTTGCACTAAATATTTTACTAAATGATAATGTCTTTTATTTTGATCATCTGCTTGATTCTACGGTGCCGGGATGATGATGATATTTAGATGCAATATTTGTTGTCGGATGATTTATTAAATATAGGGCTGCATTACCGTAACTGTCACATTTGTTTCGCCAACTGTAAACCGTGACATAATTGATCCTGTGAATAATGAAGATGGACATATGTATCTAAAATCTTCCATCACCAGTATTTGGAATGTATCTTGTTATAAAAAACTAAACTAACGCTGGTACCAAGTACAAAGCAAGTGCCTACATTTTACAGAACATAGATATATTATCATAAAGTGATACATACACTTCTTTTCTTTGAATATTTCACAGCTGAATAAGATTTCGATGGCTGAAAACATTTCAAATAGAATTACGAATCTCTTTTCACATTCAAACTGTGTTTGTACATTAAATATTATTTCTAAAGTAAAGTCTGTGTGTATTTTTTTCTTGTGTTTTATATAAATTCTCGTGAAATGTCGAGATATTTCACTTTTCATTTTTTCCCTTTTTATTTCGTGCAAATGTCACATTCTGAGAAGACACATTTTGAAATTTTTGTGAAAATGGCTTTTTGACACGGGCTTAAAAACGGGAATATTCTTATCTTTACATTTCAGTTTTGGAATCGTAAATTATTCAAAATTATAAGTGTACATTTTATGAAACTCATCAGTATTTTGTATTTTAAAATTACGATCATCATTAATTTGTAACTAGATTTATATAAAACAAAATCCGCTTCATTTTGTTTTCATGTATGTGATACAAGCACCTGCATGTGATATGGGTCGGTATATTCTCTCTCTCTCTCTCTCTCTCTCTCTCTGTAAATAGTAATTAGTCTGTGTTTATAATTACCAAAGGATCTGATAAAATTTTCGTTCGTTGGCTTGCCATTAGGAGGAGCGTGTGAAGTCAAAACTGTTGCAGGGTCTATTCCACGTTACCCGCAGCATAACAATTAAGCAAAGATTTGACAGACTTCAGGTTCTCATGATTAATTACATTCTCATCTTCATTTATGTCAGTTGACAAGTCCGCATTACAACAGCAACAGCATCAGCAACTTGCAACGGTCACATTACAAGCGTGACGCGCGCGCCAATCCACGACCGCGGACGGTAAAAACTACACTCTACAGAAGAGAATTTATTATATATAGTTAATTAGTTTTTTGCACAGACACACAGCCATGCGCATACACTAGGCATCGTTACACTACCCTAGGTTATTTGCAATAAATAATGTGACACGTCGTTCGATCAGTTTTTCCCACACGCAAACAGAGAGAGAGAGAAAAAAAAAACTAATTATAATTTGAGGCACAGCTATATTTTATTTTAATACATTCGTATGTCTATCTGTAATTTAAATATCGGCAAAAGTACTAAATTTTAATATAGTATTTTTTGCTCTGATTATAACGCGAAATACACCGAACGTATCAGTAGATATGGATGTACAGTTTAAATTATGTTATTTACCTATTTCAGATATATGAATATTGTGAAATATGCATTTGCAACCGATAATAATACTGTTTGCAAAGCATTTATCATCATATTAATGTGTTAGTTGTGTGTTTTCACAGGCAAACTAGAAACAGTAGCCATGGAGTATGAAGTACAGGCAAGATGAAATGATTTTTAGTTGACCTAAGAGTCTAAGAGACGGTAGAAACCTGTCTTTCAGTCGGTTCATTTGTTAGAAATTCATGACACGAATGTAGCCAGTGTTTAGTTACCGGACTCGTTGTCTGCCTCGCCGAGAGATTCGGTCTCCGTGAATCTCGGTTCGGCTTGGATCGGGTCAGTTCGCGGCCGGAAGTGCAATAGCCGTAGGGCTGAACGTGGCCGTGAGTTCAAGCTGCAGAGCAAGCCAACGTCAACCAGAGCGAGCGCAGTGGCGTCTCGTGTATCCGCTGCATAACGGGATCGTGTCGGAGAAAATGATATCCAATATCCATAAAATGTTGCCGGCTGAAGTCGGCACTCCTCGCTATGGTGTTGGGGGCCCCACGAAAGGTTAGACGGCTACCGTTGGCGCGAAGAGGATAAGTGCATCTCACCGTAATGCGTTCGTGTATAGCTTGTTTGCTTGTTTTTAATAAAAGCACGATAGCAATCTGCGCACAGAGGGCCAAATAAAGAAGTTGAACGTGCCACGACCCCCCCCTGCACACCCCCTAACACTGGAGCAACATATGGAACTAGCACAGCTCGACTTGTTCATCAACATAAGATTTTGTTGCGAACAAAGTTTGATTAACGGAGAAAGGTCATGGTGAAGAATATTCATCTTTGATGCTACACTGCTAGAAGCTGAATCAACACACACACACACACACTTGGATATTTACAATCAGCATCGTGACCGGAAATAGATAAATTTTATACTTGTGTCGTTAGTGAAGTGAGCAGAGATGATATAATTCCCCGCGGCATAATTTGTTACACCGGATGAGTTTTACTAGCTGCTTACATAGTTGTTTGCCGTTAAAAGATTTTATATTACTTATTTTTCGTCGGCGAACTGCTTTATCAATACTGGAACACTCACACACACACACGAATCTAGAGCTCTTCCCATGATGAAAAATATCCAAACGCTGAAGAATCAAAGTTTCCTTTTCGGCGTTTTATTGCAGTCTAAAATGTTATTTGCTTGTAAATCTTTAAAACCTAATAATTACATGAATATGCAACATTCTAAAGTGCAGTTTGAATTGAACAGTTGTACAGAATATATTTCCTGCCATGATTTCTTTTATTCGATTTTGTTCTTATTTGAACGTAACCGTTACGTATCGAGTATAGGATGTGCATGCAATTGCTGCATCACGCGAAAGTGCTGTGTCGGAAACAAGTAAACGCAGTGATACTGCTAAAAGTGTTAATGAACGAAGTGCATGCTTCAGTTACATCTGATCAGCCCTGATCGACAGCGTTGGAAACTTGGACATCTGGCGAGATATTTTTCGCATCCAGAAAATGTAGTTAAATAACTCTTCAGTTCCTTTTCGTTTCTATTCACTCATCATTTATTAAATACATGCTAACAAGTTGTAATGATTATTAGCGCTATTTTCCTAATTAACCCTCTTGCATCATTATTTATGCATAAATGCAGAGTGTGTTTGATGAATAATTTGTGAATATTTTCGTCTGTACTTCATGGATGGTTATTATTGGACTAGACATGATAAAAGGCGTGAAATTTTGAAGGTACTGGCATATTTAAGGGACAACCTTCGTGCCTTGCAGTATGCATATATAATTTCACGCTATTTCTAGTCATATAAGACACTTTTCAGATTTTCATTCCGCGCTAGATTCATTGTAAAGTAATGTCAACCACTGTAACAGGATGGTATTTCGAATGCAATGTTTATATTCTGCACGATGTCGGTAGTATTTTTGTTTTTAGCAACAGTTGCAACATTCTTTACCTTCTAGTGGAATAGTGCAAAGGGAATACGAGTACGTACATTTCTGTGCTATGTTTTTGATATCTCAATGTATAATATAAAGCACACTGCTGCTTGTTCACAAGTACAAGACGCAACCATTCTATTTTGCTTTGTTAGGTACGTTTTATACTCTATTCTAGCCTTGGGGCGGTACTTGGTTGTGCAGTCTACGAACTTAGCGTCCACCACTTCAGTTACGGTCTCCGCAGACCACAGACTTTATATAGATAAATTAGTTTACCTTGCCAGTTACCCAGACCAAACGAAACATCCACCAAGCAAACCAAGCACTTATTCAATCCAGCTCAACTCCGTGTTGCTTGCGCCCGCCAATCTCACTGTTATTATTTCACCCAGCCAAATCCGTCTAATCTTTCTGTATTCTCTTTGTCGTCATTTACGAATTTAGCTAATATTAAATAAACATTAACCAAGCATTAACTTTCGAGAAGTTATAAAAAGCACTCTTTAAATAAATAAAATACTAAAGTATTTAAACGGTACAACGACTTTTGCTTCGTTTGAAGGACAAATATATTTATTTATCGTGGGCCGTACTGTTTTGGTTTTAGCCGGCATTACTGTGTACATATGTAGTTAGTATTAGGGCCGCCAATGCCATACATACACTCATTAGAATATTAATGATCTTAAATTATAATTAATGTGGAACGCTAATTAATTATTGCATAAATGATAAATTATGTGCGACACTGATTTATGTCATGCCAATAGGTCCCGCGGACACACGGGGACCAAATCATTTAATTGCACAATCAGTGTTATTTTAATGTCGACTTAATTGCACGGAAAACAACCCAATTTACCATTTAATCCCAGTGCAGCTTATTAAACCAGAGTGTTGTACAAAATTATACCGGTACCGGGGATTCGTTACCGATTTGCTAAAACGCTATACTAATTGCAGATAATTATGACATTAAGCAAACATACACCACGCATTTAGATAGACAGAGCTGAGTACGTGTTTTGTTCTGGCATTTATATATTGATTTGATTTTAATTGCCATTGCCAGCCAGCTTTTCTTAATTATGTTGGCGCAATCACATCTGAACGGCCAATATAATTATAACCACGCAATAACTGCATATGGAGGTAATGGACATTGAAGGTAAATCAAATAGTTAGAAGATTTGTACATAATACAAATATAAAATCCATCTTTTTATGCAGATATCTAAAATGTACAATTATTAGCAAGACTAGATTACGAATTAGCTGACGAGTCACCCGATTATAACATGGCAGGCCATGGACCTTTTGTTATGAGTGACGTATGGATTGACGTGAGGCCAGTGTGATTTAATGATGTATGAGAATCAATTATTCAGTAAGGGTTTCTGCTAGACCGGCTATGTATACTGCATGCACATACAGTATACACTAGCTACAGAACTCAATAATGCTTCAATCAACCAATGAATTGAAAATCTAAAAGCATTGCAGTTTCACAAAAATTCATTGTGTTGCTGCATATAAAACTTTTGCAATCTATTTAATTTCAATATCCCAGAGGTCAGAAAAAACGGGTTAAAAAGTATTTTGAATGGTCTGTAAATGTGAATATGCCTAATTTTTTTTTATTGCACGAATACAGACATCAAATACCTATTTGTTTCTTTTCTACTGCTATCTGCGCGGTGTCGTATACAGCTCGGACACACAGGATCACGGACAAACATGAATGCAAACATTTACAAATTCGATTATACCTGAGCAAATATAATATCTAACGTCGTTTTGCATTGGCTATTTGCCCCCTCAGTTGCACGATAAAGACGACATCGACGTCAGAGTACATTGGATGGGGATGTGTATGCAAGCAAGTACTGGCGCACCGGTTGTCTGATGCAAATCTGCATGTATGTCAGTGTCTCGCAACCGATTCTGTCACATTTAAAGCACACAGCATCCTGTGAATAGCGGCTCGTAAACCTGTCCGTATCGAGGCCAGAAGTTTGTCGAACGCCAAGCCACCTCGGACCAATGTTTTCTATGAACAAAAATGTTTCACCAATAAATCTCAGAATCTATAACTCAAACATCCCAGTGAAAAATAAGCTTAAACTAAAATCAAATTCTATCGGAAAGTGAAATTGTAATCCCGCCTCGCTAACGGTCAGGGTTGGCACTGGGTAATATTCTACAATTTCATGCTGTACATACGGTTGCAGATAAATCCCTCCTAAGTCTGATGATATCTGTGTCACTGGAAATATTAAAATATAAACAATGTTTTATAAATAATTTTAGTATATTTCATCTTTTCCTCTTGAGCGCTGGAACAGAGAGCACTTGTATGGCTGACGGGGTACTCTGTGTGTGTGTGTGTGGACCATACATAATCCATAATGGATGGTATGGTATAAATCCATAATGTATTTTTGTCCCGACTCTGCCATCTGTCCGGCTTCAATCATTGTTTTTGTACATATAAATTTCTACCAGCCATGTGTTTTCGCATTATCCAACTACCCTTTCATCCGTCCGTCCGTCCGATTGTTGTGTTCGGCCTTTGACTTTATTGGGGGCTCGCTAAAGTTTTATAGATTCGTCAGGAACAGAGTGCGGTCCTGGAGCAATGTTCGCACCTTGTAATATACGACTCTGATGGTCTATAGAATTTGTTGGGGAGACACGAGACCATTTATCATGGGTTTGTTATCAGGCTCTCTATCTATCAATATTACACGCAGATAGGAATCTGCCTGTGTATGTGCCCCCTCTGGCACAGGGCACGGCACCTCCAACTTAGTTTCCGGACGATGGTTTAATACTTGTGCCCCTACGCATATAACGATGTCGATTTAACTTGACTCGGGGGATACCCAGGTCGCCCTTTATACATATTCTCGTTACCCCCCCCCCCACACTATCTCCTAGATCATGTCACACGACCGGATTGATCGCGGTTCGAGTTATCTTGCGCGATAAAAATTGTTATTTACTGGGTGTTCCAAATTAAATTCTCGCAGAATGGATGAACGCCTGTTTTCATCGTACAAGGGACTGATAGTAAAATCTTTTATATTGCATATTGTACAATGTGAATATGATTACTGATTGTATCAGATATGATTGTTCGTTGTTCCACCCGATATTCACACTAGATATAGTATTTGAATGATACAAATTATTGTATCAATCGTACATTAACCACCAATAAAATGTGGTACCATAAAATACGTATAAATTTTTATTATATTTCATATAGAAAGCAATTTTTATGGTACCCCTAAAATTAATATACCTTTTCAGCGGCATTTTGAAATATTAAATTCGATTTCACCAATATTTGATTTTTATACTTTTATAAGCTATATTTTCAGTTATGTGCCGTAAAAATGTGGAAATGCTAGCCTTAAAAATTTGCGCTAACGCCAATATAACCGGGTTGATACCAGTGTATGGCGGTAGTGGTGGTAATAGTAGGAGATTCGGTTACGGTTACGGTTAGTGACGTTGGTTCCAGGAGCGAACACTTCAAAAGAGAACAACGTTCGTTCGCAACGTAGAAAAAGAATTAATTAACGAGCGAGTCTTTGACGTGCAGTAATCATATCATCTTTTGAAACACTTTCCAGATCTCTCCACGTCGGAAACCGAGACGATCATTTTCCTTACTCTGATGTAAGCATCGCCCTCACAGCACAGACGAAACTGACGTATGCAAATGAACCGAAAAGTAACGGAATTGCTTGAAATTCTAACAGGCAACATTCCGTAAAGAAATGCTAATCATCCGACACTGTGCACATTAGCTTTCCATTCTCGTTAGTGTTCATGTGTAAGGTGGAAGAACATCAGCGTACCTTTATCTAGAGGTAAGACATAATTCTATTGAAAATATCTATGCTCATCATAACTACAATTATACTCATATAGAATTGTTTGTTCACATTCATGGCAATAAAACATTGTATTTATAGTTTGAAGTATGTACATACCCTGTAATTGTTTACTTTCGCAATTGTTTATATTGTCTGTGTGTTTGTGAGGTAATACCATGGGATGCGGTGCGTGAAAATAATAAAAACTACAACATTGCTCACTTTTATTTCTCATTGTTTTATTTATAAATTGCCCCGGAGCGTCAGAATGGTTCCAACGTGAAATACGAAATGTACGAGTAAATTCACGAGTTACATTTTCCTTTTGAGAGAAATGTGTCCGGAAAATTGTGCCAGGCAAATCGCTATCCGGCCGTAATAACCAGGAACACTCGCAGAGCAGGTGGGCAGTGACCCCTAAAATGTTTCCACTTAAAATTCAAATTTTATCAAATAGTACCCGGCAGTAAATGGACAGCAGAGAGAAAAAAGAAATCCTTCTGGCAAATATATGGACAATCCTATAGTCGTAACGTATTCCAAGATTCATGCGAGCCTCCATTCATTTCTGCTTGTCTAAACGCATTAGCTTCAAAACATATATACGTACAATTATATAGATCTGTGTATATGTACAGCGGAGAAGGTTTCTTCTTATTCTTTTGGTATAATGTTTTAGTTGCTGTGCTATTTATCACAGCGATACCATTACTGTCTTAAGATACCCCCGATCTGTTTCCGATTGCGCAGTTAGTGATGTTACATTATGGTTGAATGATGTGTACGAGAAGCGGATGTAGTTTAAAATGTCAAATACCCATCATCCGAGCTTGGGTCGCCATTACATATTGCCGACGCATCCGCCAACTTGGCTAACAACGCAGAATAAAAGATCAATGCATATCTGATATAAATATGCAATAACTACGCAAACACACAGGCGAGTTTCGCCAATTCGCAAATACAGAAAGCAATAGCGGTGTATCTGTGGAACAGACGCAGATGTGTCGTAAGTTAAAGTTGGTCTCATGCTCTGCTTGCGATCGTGATGATATGGCGAGATTATGCGAAGTGCAGCGCACTGGAACTGGAATTTCTAACTGTGTTTGCGAAAGTTTACCGATTTTGACAGTACCCTTCCACCCTCTGGTAGCCAACAGAAGCAGCCATTGACGCAAATAGGTGATTGGTTCGGTGCACTGTCTTCAATTCTGGCAAAATGGACGCTTGGACAATGGCTTTAGATTTGCATTTATGTGCTGAGAGAACCCGTGTCACATTCCCAACTGGACCCGATTTTTCTCCTTACCCCACAAACCCCTTCACTATCTGCCCAGAAAAATGTCAAATAATTCGAGTCGATTTTTTCGTTTCCAAATACCCTTCCAAATAATCTTGCTTATTGGAATCTGCTGATATTTACAACATGACTTTTATTATGTTGACCAGGGTTTTTTTTTCTTACCGAAAATATTCTCTCCAAAATTGTCCAGACGATTCCTTTTACTTAAAGAAAGAATACACACATGTTTTCTACGTAATCACAGCATGTTGTTATGTGCGAAGTAATTGATGAGACGCCAACAATATTTCACAATTTATTTGTAATTTGTTATGCAAACTAATTCTGCACGTGTGTCTGCGCAAGGACCTCTATGAATTGAATGAAAAATGACAAATTTATATATGTAGTAACTACAGCAACTCGTTGCCGAGTACGAAATTAGTTTAAGTAGATACTTGACAGTATCGTGCAGTGAGTAATGTCATTCTAGTTTGCCGGTGTAATTCTACTGAGTGCATATGATTACATGCAGGGCATTGTGTGTTTCTCCCGACGCATTTTGCGCCAAGAGTGTGAGCAAATAAGAAACAAAGAAGAACATCAGCATGCTGGTACATACAGAGTCCGTATGGTAGCGCTCAATTCGCTCGGAGATTGTACTGCGAGAGTTGCATATAGTTCGTGTTATTAGCCGGGCTGTTTGTGTCGCTACTGGATTGTATTAGCGAGAGAAAATTTGCATTCCTTTGATTGGTCGCGGCTTTAATCTCAATAAGAGTGACTTGAACTGCATTCATAAGCTCGCTGGCGGTGCGGACGACCGCACTAGGTGCCTTGACAAAACACAGGGGACGCCAAGGGTCTGCTCCAGGCTACCCTCATTGAAAGTCTGCAACTAGCATTGGCGACGCAAAGGCCCGGGGGGGAGAGCAGGGGTTTTATAGGGCTGCGGTTTCCCTATAATATTAAATAGGGTATGTATGTTCGACACGAATTTATGTGCATACTGTGATCTGAATACAGAACGATAAACACACGGTACAAAACAGCTTTGTTTATGGCCAGCATCAAGATAGCTGACGAGCGAAATTGTCCTTTACTGATTCTTTAGTTTTGCTCAGTTGATCACTAATTTATACATTATATTTACGGATAAATTATTGAAACGTTTTTAATACGGAATGACGACTGCGATCGAACATTGACATTAGCGAATGTTAAATTATAAGGCAAAGCTCAATTGCCGTGAATCGACAGCAGACAATTCGGTTGTCCGTTTGCGAAAACCGAATTGTACCGACGTAACACGACCGTAATTACCAGTTTAAATAGATCACAGTTACCTCTGGCGTGCTCGCAAGCCACACGAGTTTATTGCGGTTCGAAAAGTTTATTTTAGCAGTGTGGTACAGGCTTCCTGAGCGCCCGTATGGTAAGGACAGGTGAATTGAAATGATAAAGTGATTCACAAGGCGAGAAATATCTTATCTTCTGTCTGAATGTTCAATGTGTTGAAATGCCTTTTAGTCTCCATTGTGCTATGTGACTCTGCTCTAGTGTGTGCAAATACGTCCGTCCATGTTCCTCTGAACGTGAAGTAACTGAACTAACTCACGAATTACCTTCTCCAAAACTGACGAGAACCTGTAATTAAATTAAACGCCAGAGAAAAAGAAATATTAATAATTTCAACAAATCCACTGGAAATTTGTTACAGGCAACTTTAGTATTTCAAACTTAGTAGGCCATATCAGTATTATTTTTTTCTTTTGCTTTGTCACAAAGACCCGCATTACGGTGTAAAAGAATTAATCTCTCTGACGCCCTGTTTTACCTTTCAGTATATTACAGAGATTAAAATATAAACGTAATTGTTGTAACACGCTATCAACAAATTCCAGCTGGATTTATGTTAATAATGAGGTAGGTAGACATTTGTTTAACATCCTTTTTTTTGTACAACGAAAGGACAATAACATAAATAGCGCTTTCGTCCTGGCTTTTGCACTCTCTTTACGTTTATCCTGTCGTAGTTTGTACAATTTGAATGAAACAGTCCGCAAATTACGACGAAAATTAGACACAAATATTCTCGGTACTATTAGTAATGTATGACTTTGTCCAACTGAAATAATACCCAAGTATGCTGTGTAACAATAAAGTTTTGTTCATTTTCATCTTGGACTCACAATTTTAAATTACTTTCATCTCATTATTTAAAAGAAAAAAAATTGTAATAATATATTTCTTCGACAAAAAATCTTTTAAACTGGCATCGCTTTGTGCTCGATGAAAACTTACCGAATAGCGAAATTTCTAACTTTGTAACGAAACACGTTCTTTCATTAAAAAATCCGTTTCTATCGTGTACTTAAATCCACCTTCAGACAAATAATATCCAGGTCTGTTTACATAGTCAAATACCAGTGAAATAATTTAACTATTTGTTTAATTAATTCTTGATTCATTAGATCCTTGATTGTCTGTTGATATTCGATATGAACAATATTATACTCACTAGAAACGGATAAATGTCTAGTTTAGCTATCACCTCCAGCTGACCTGGATATGTGTTAACAGAACCCTCTGGTGGCAGAATGGAGAAATATTTGTTTTGGGCGGATATGCGATACCTTTCAGCCATTAATAATACCAACCTGGATGGCGCGTGCATTCTTGGAATGCCACATTTATTACTCTACATTCACCTACGACCAGGAGTATTTAACGACCTTTTTAAATAGCTTACATTTCGGACAACATGCTGGTTCGTACGAGTGCGTACGTACACAACTCATGTCTGATAAACACAGTAATGTTAGTTATATATTGTATTTACCAAGTTACCTCGCTGAACTGGATGTTATATATTTGTATGTCCAGGTATTCCTTGTCTTCCTAAAACTGTAACGAACTCATGCACTGATTCTAGTGTACACTGTATGCTTCCTTCATATTACCTTCGTGTTTTAATGTGAATTCTCTTCTGCGCATGCATATTCATTATGATAAACAAAACGTGGTTCAATTTAAATTACGTGAACAGTACACTCGAATTTCTGAAACCCTACACATACAATAGTTTTCCTTAAACATACTAGTTATACCATTTTGAAGAATAACTTTTTATTTACTCGTTTAAATTTTAATTAATTACTTGCTATATTCCTTGCTGGAATCCTCACAACATGATGAAATTCAACCGGAGCTTGCTTTCGTTAAATTTTCTCCAGTTATCATGTCATTCTAATTTATTTATTATAATGTACGAGAGGGTAAATATTTATTTTATATCTGCAAAACATTATTTGCCCAACTCGTTGGAAACTTATGCCATAAACTAATGAATATGACAGATGGTTCGTTTGTGACAAACTTGCGTTTGGAAAAAAAAACACCAAGTGCAGAAACGTAGTTTATTAATTTTGAAATGAAACTGACGCGACCGGCGGCAGTTGTTCCTGCAGGTTTTGTTCACGTTTGTGTATGTTACGATGCCGTGGTGACGGATGCACACAGTCACTAATAGCAGCGACGGAAAAGCTAGCGGCAGCGTCGACGTATCGATGAAAAAACTTTATGTGGTTGAATGGCGGGTTGTTCACGTTTTACAGCCCATAAAATGTTATTCCGTTTCTGCTAATATTAATCGCGGCACAGGTGTGCACTCCGTTATGGCTAGCGAATTAATAAATTAGATCTGTGCGGTACGGAGGCCTTTGTACTCTTACGTTCCGAAAGCACGATGAGTTATGGCCACCAAGTGCTACTGTTACTCTGCTCTGCTATATACCACGCGACCTCCTTCACCCTCTACCGCCGGGCACTATACAGATTCTCTCTCTAAATCATTGTATTGTTATGTATTTCCTACACACCTATCTACCGCGTTCGCCCTCAGTCCGACAGTGCCAAGCACCATTACTGGGGGAAATATCGTATCAACGAAAGAAACTGGCAGAGTTATCTCGCCGAATCACGGCATTAATGATGGATATTTTCATGTATAACGTTTTATTCATTGTCTTGTAATGTTTTCTTCGTGACGAATTACTCAGGAACAGCAACAATTCTATTTACTCTTATTGAGTTTTGCTTATTGGGGCGTGTACGGATTTAATTCGTGACCTTGTCGAAATACCTATGCGTATACATCACGGGCCAATCGTATTACATAATAGTTTCTTGCCCCGCCCCAATGTTCCCAATGCAACTTATATGCAGTATGCCACGCCCCGTTTAGAGCACATTTATACTCAGCTGCATTTGGATATAAATTTAATAGAGGTAGCTTGAATATTGTCGGAAAATCACAATGGCACTGCGCTACATATTTCCACTTAATTAATCGTTTGATATGAGTGAAACGCACTGTCTATTTAAAACAGATATTTAAATGTTTTAATTAGCTACGGGCTATATACATGGTTCATCAGCTTTGAATGCAATATGTGGAAATGATCAATTTTAAATGAAAGAGCAGTTTGATCTATGATGCACGGTTTCGGCTCATTGTTGAATGGTATTGTACCGGTACTACAGAAATATGTTCACCTCAGAATGTTGTAAAAATGAAAGGACCTAAACAGGACATATTTTCCCTCAAACAATGAATGCAGCATCTGATTGTACTGCTCTGAGCAATCATTATTTATGCAAAAGATATTTATATTCCATTTGGCCAAATATAGGTAACAACGTAAATTTACCGCTATAAAAGTTTGATAAATTAGAATATTTACTTTTCGCTGATTGGAAGAACCGTATTTCATGTTAGTAGAAATGAAATAAATATTTTGCAATTTCCCCTGTCTGTTTGTTTTAAATATAACAACCAACATTTGAAACAAGCTGATGAAAAATTTAAACGAATTTATTTCCGAATTCATGAAATTTGATATTGTTTATTTATTCTACTGGTTTCCAGTTTTAAACGAATTTTATAGCGTTCTAACTATCATGACAATATGCAAATGTAATATGAATACAATATATTTGCTAATTTGTTTAATTTTTACTCCATAGTACTTGACATACTGATATTTATAATAAAAATATTTCTAAGAATTTTCCACGTTAAATTGTCACCAGTAAAACTATTATATTTCTAGCATTTGCTTTTACAAATTTCACGTTTTGTTATTTAAATATGATTCGTTTATAATTGCTACACGTTTATCTAGTGACTGTAACCATTCATGTAACTTTATTGCATATAGATAGAGAAATAATTATACTTTAAGTTTACTGTTATTTATCTACATGAAAAAAACTATAATTCCGCAGAAATTCCAGGAGAATTTGAAGAGCAAGCAATGTATACATTCGATCCAGAACATTGATTACATCCATTCAAGGTTAGCGTTGTGCTCGTCCATGATATATACGCCACGATTAGATGTTTTCCATTTACACACAATTCCCGGAACAATTAACCTGCAAAGAAACTCTTCGCATGTATATGTACGCATGTCCAAGCTTAGTTTTGCCTTGCATCATGGCGTACATCGTGGACTATATCCATCCTGGATGACACGAATTGGAATTTAAAGTTTCGCTGGATTGTTTACACTGGTGATACGTTTTTAAAAACTTTTTCCTTTGACGTCGCTGCTAAGTTATTAAATATCTTCGTCCTTCAACGTTCAGGCAAGCGCGTCCAAAGGCAAACTTTAATTTCCCACATCGTCTTAAATAATTTAGTTCTGGCCCGCCAACACGCATCAAAACTTTATCCACAAACATCTCAATATTATAAACATTGCATGTGCGGGTGAGCTTCGGTTTATAACATTATACAACCACTCAAATTGTACCGTTTCCTAGTCGAATATACAATACAGTATATTCACGATGAAATTCTTATAGAATTCAGGTAGATAATGATATCAGTCATTCATTGAAACCTTTCGCCGGAAGAACTGGTTTTATTGTACGTCATCTTGTGTGGAATATCGGCATCATAGGAAAGTCTTTAAACAGAACGATCGAATACATTTAAGTTGACTGGAAGACAGGAAATTACTATTTCCTTAAAGTTAATTGGAATTTCGTAAACAATTAGAGTCGTATTGATTTCTTTGTTCTAATTACTCGGGAGACCAGAGAGCTCTACGCACGTGACTCGGTTAAATGTTCTCTAGGAAACGCGCATTGTGCAAGGCTCGCCGATTCCGATTTCCTACCAGACAAAACACGCTTTATGTGCCAGCAACGCATTTAATTTTAGATACGAATCTGGGGTCTTGCAATGGAGAAAAAAGCACCACCACCACCAGCACATTCTGCGTTAAATATCTGGAGCATATTATATTCAAACTCTGTATATATGAGATGACCCTTCAGATACATATAAATCACATGATATATACACAATAGTTATTTGCGTAATTATAGAGACTTTCCCGGTATACGACCCTTGCCTTTGAATTATTGACGGCGTGTCAAATGTGGTGGTAGTAGTGGTATTGTATATATGACGCAGTGAAATATCCCTAGTACGTAGACCAACATTCAGTAAGAGTTTCATAAAACTCGAGCGTGAAATATTTATATTAACACTTAAGTACATATTCTCGCCAGTCCCATTTAAACTTTGCAGACGTAATATTTTCTGTCGTCTGCTAGACTCCACTCTAAAGTAAAGAGATATTGAACTGACACGTTTAAAAGTTAATGTTTCAGCACGTAAATGTCACATTCGAATTCAACAATCAATTTCGAAATTAAATTTCCCACTGGCTTGTCGGTATTTGTGGACCCCCGTTGGATATATATAATTCAGGAGAGTGATTCGGCAATGGAGAAATATGTGTGTCGTAAGTTTGTAGGTGAAACAAACCGAAAGGCCAGAGGTTACTAATTACAATTCAAGCACATAGTTTTGTAGAAGTTGATTTTCAGTGTCAGTGTGTTTTTGAAACAGTGTAGTTTCGTGTCCCGCAGGGGAGTTGCCGGCAACACATACAAGGCGAAAAGAGACGGAGGCAAGGCCGCAAATTTAGGTGGGCGAAAGTTTTGCCGAGTAAATCCAAAGTGACACGGTGTACCAGCAGTCTTGACGCAGAGGCATAACTGACGGAAATTACTTTAGCCATGAGATAGTGCACACACACACGCAAAGCGTGAGTTTGTCTCTTGCTTTTTCTCTTGTAATTATAACTGTGGTTACTTGTCTTCTCTGTTCGTACTTTATTCCATACCATGTAGTTGTATGTACACATGCATGTATGTATGAAGTAGAACTTCACTGAACTACCTAGCTATTTCTGGAGTCGAACCGCGAAACTTGTTTTTCCACTCGTGGAAAAGTAACTTCTTCGATAAATGCATGTGTGCACGTGAGAGATGTTGAAATAAATAGAGTTTAGTTCATTAGATTGTGAACAGACACTGCATATGATGATGCTATTCAGGAACGGACCGTTTTTTGGCCATTTCATTTTAACGAATTATAATTTTGAAATTAGAATCTCTGACGTATTATTTTGAAACACAACCCAGAACTGGTATCGTTACAAGTTAATGAATACCTACTGCAATGTTGATGTTTTGTAATATGTGTACAATGTCGAATATTGAGCAGAATGATGATGTGTTCTAAACTTGATGGTTGGATCATAATTTGAAGATTCGTTAACATGCCATTGCGGCCGTATACGTTTTGTGGATTCCACTCGCAGTGTTACACCATTACAACGACTAGAATTACAGATGCTGATGTCGAGTCGCCGGGTGAATTTCACAAGGAATTTACACTCTCTGCGTACAACATTGTGCATTCATTTTGATTGAAATTGTTGTAAAACTTTGTAGTGCGTAACTCGGCACTAAGAGTAGTCATTTGTTAAATGTGCCGCCTCGTTCTCTCCGGGGACAGATCTGAGCCAGTTCGTTCCGCTCCTTATGTACGCTGAAATGGAGTGATCTAGCGTCTACGGTGTCGCCAGTCGTCGCACCGTTGAACCTAGTTACTACTAATTTCAAACTCCACCGTCTCTTCGCTAGTAGGTTTATATTTCTAAACGGAATTGTGCTGTGTTGCTACCCAGCTCCCAGCAATAACATTGAAATTTGTGCCTGACACCAATATTGTAAATATGGAAAATGGTTCACGACACAATGATAGGAATTCTTGTTTTTCTCCTCTCTATTTCACTTTCATTGTCACTCGACAGTATTAACTTTTCGCGTTTGCATTTCCTGAAGTAGAGTACGACAGCCACCTCACCATTTGTAGTTTATTATTTTACTCTCTCGGCGCTTGAAAAAGCGCGCATGCGCAAATCAAAGACGCTCATTAATACGAGACAAATGCATCCGATTAGATCGACGGTAGCAGCGATATTTAAGGTCCATTGTAAATACAGTACCGTATCGGTTTACGTGCGAGCATATATTTCGACGGGGAAAATGGCTATTTAGATGTACGATATTGTGTGTTATAGAATACAGAATGTCTCTTGATTCGGTTATCAACATGACTATCACTAAACGATGTTATAAATGCTCCCATCGTTATACAGTGTCAATGGAGAGAATGGCGAGCTCAATTTGGAACTCCTTTACTAACTAAACATAAAGCTAAGCGGCTTGTAATCCGACCAGGTTTGCACTGGACGTCATTTCCATTGAGATAATTAATTACTCGATCAATTCATTACTCAGGTTCAGATTTCAGTTGGTAAATCAGCCAACTATATATCAATGCATTATTGTATAATTATATACTGACATTAGCATGATCTATAAATATACGAACTTTGCTCATGTGTATTTGGAAAATTTTTTTTCATGCAGACATTTCATTTCCACGAATTATGTTCATTGTGGACAAATATACTGAATAAATCAGAAGCCTGTATTTGTGAACCATACAATCAATACAAATCAGTGCAGTCCATCGCATCATTTTGAATGCTAATGAATCTTGCAGTTCTTGCTATCGACATCATGAAATCATGCCGGTAATTGCATGATACTCATTGCATGTGTACGTTAATAATTGATCATATTCCAGAGTACTATACATAGCTCATTAGTGGACCATCACACTGCTGCATAATACAAGCAATAGCCTCGGCCATACATGTAATTCGGGAATTAATCTGCAGCTTGCGTATCCTCTGAATTTGGAGATAAGATGTATCGCGTGGTATAAGGCACGTGGTGTGTGGATTTGTCGTAATCATCTATTGAGTGCCTGTTGTGTTCCACGACGGGGTATTCCTTACGGGTGCATCTGCTGTTTTGGAGTGGCTCGTGCCACGAATCCACCTGCTGTCCACCAACAGCTGGCTCACGAAATTCTCACTCCGCCGGGAATAAATAAACCTTTTGTGGTATCGTGAAATTAAAAGAGTGTCCGCCACAGCTGGCCACTGACATCATGAAATCGAAATGCTCCACGAAAGCAGATTCGGAAAAAAATAAAATCTCCACAGCGGGTCCACTTTATAAATCCATTTTGGGCAAACATATTTTCCTTAATTATATCCTTTCACACAAGATTCGAACACATGTCGCAGTTCTGAATTGATTTGTCATTTCCATAATTTGGAACATTTGCTCGGTATCATTAGTGAATCATAGGGTTTTCTTTTTGCTCTTTGTATCAAACCGAACAACACAATGTATTCGATGGTACTCGAGTTGGATTAATCTTTTAATAATTTTTAGTACAGTTTTATATTGCCAGTAAAAATCTGGTTGTAAAAACGCGGCACCCATTCAAGGGTACGTTTCACAAATCCTTGTAACGATTCATTAAAATCTCCTAAAACGCAAACATTCCTTCCATCCGCACTCACCGGATCCGAGTCAAAACTCTTAATATATTCTTATCATGAATTGTAATTTACGCCCGACGCCATGTTGCCTAATTTCACTTATATTGCATTTTAAATAAATCGGCATTTAATTCAGCACGGTCGCGCGTGTTCGGCTTCCGAATCAGGCTTGTTTCGGTAACAGCTCGTAAAATAAAAATTACACTACCCTTCCACTGAACATAGGTAGGTACGCCACTGGCGAGTTGCCACCCACCCATTCGCATATTAAATCCAAGCACCTGGTTAATTTTTTTTTCACGACGTCATAATGAATTTTGATTTTAAAATGTTAAGTGCCGGATTTCATTTCACAAATCAACAGCATTCAAACAAGACACTTTTATTCTGTGAAATTATACATTTATAAGTAATACGGGTTTTATATTTGAATGCAGAACTATAGTTTTCGATAAGAAAACTTCAGTTTCAATGGTTATTGTTATAAGTAAAACTGTATTTGCTCGTTAATATAATCGAAAAGTTTCAAGTACCGAAAACTTCATACAATACCTATGTAGTTGAATTACGTTTGTTTCGTTCGTTTTCTGAATTAGTTGACGAATGTTATTGGCAACCAACCATGAACGAGCATTCAGCCTGTTTTTGCTGCAATTGCCAATCGATTATGTATTTATTTGTTGGCGCACCTCCCGAAGAAATACAAATAGTTCTTACATGATGGTGTGGCACAGAAGTCTTTAATCATTTATCCCGTTAGGATACGCTAACTGGCAAGTGGCCACATGTCCGACGACATTTTTTTGCTGTTGTTGTTTTCCTAAACGAAACAATTTCGAACTTTGTCCATTAAGTACCGTGAATAGCTAGAGTCTCCCAGACTCTTGTGTTGTGTGGAGAATGTTGATAAATATATTAGCTTCATTTAGTCTGTATGTTGACCGGTGTAGAATGGACATTTGTATATTAACGTATGAATTGTATGTCAGTTTGTGTGCACTTGTGTTCATTTTGGTAGACGCAGGTTTAAAGCACAGTCCATTACGATAGAACAGTTGTATGTTGGAGGAGAAAGAACAACGAATGTTCCTCTCATATTATTTACGACTGTAAGAGTTGGTATTACTGAAAATAAACCGAGCGTGAGTTTAGGCTTTGAGAAAGTTTGATAAATTTATATCTCTGGGTATATATTCGTCGTCTTAGTTGCACAACAATAAATTGCTTTCATATTAAATTCCTGAGACGCCAAGTAGCATTCAGTCATCAAACGCAATACCACACAACAGCACAAACTCTTCAACTATTATAAACTTATTAATATGAAATAAATTACTTTGTAAAGTTCACTACCCGTGGAGATAATAGTTTAAAACCTACATTACCACTGTACCGAACTGTAACTCATGCTAACATTATCCCAGTTCAATATTTCTCGTTCATAATCCATAGTGCACGTTGTCTATTTTTGTTTACGACTGTTTATGTTCCATCTAGCACATAGTTGACTGGGGAACTTTTCTTATTTAACTTGCTAACGTACCGCGAAAGTAAAGCGTCCACTTACGGTATAACGCAAAACGCAACCAAAGCGGAAATTCGATTTTTTGAACTAAAATTTCGCCGGTGAAGTACAACACGAAATGAAATAGATGTCAACGAAAACTAATCTTCCATCTGTGCTTGTGCCCGCGTCTTTTGTAATTTATCAGTTTGAAATCTGACTTCGTGTAACTTACTGAAAACTATTTTCAAACTCACCAAGTTATAATTAAATTCCTCGCTATTCATCATATCATACTACAGTTTCTCATAAGCAATGCGCAATTTGAATAAGAAATAACTTTAACATTTTCTCCTGGCGTACTTGTTGAATTAAAACAAATATAAATGCATTCTGGTAAACATTTTTAATAACTGCTGAAAACTGAATAAAGTTGATTTTAATTCCGTTATGGTGCAAATGAATTGCAACGTGTGTGTGTATTTTGTTTTTTCAGGAAGAATCTAGCGACTGAATTCGTTGTATTTGCGTTTTGCGCTACTCATTCTAATTGACATGGCCGCAGTTTTATTGAGCTAATGGATCCTAACCACTAATAGCATTTGTTCCACCATGCGGCCGACAGTCTATATGTACGGTTGGTATTACATGAATATCGGTTATGCCGGTGAAAATATTATTTTAAAATTGTACCGCCAGTTAAAAAAGAATTAATTTTATTTAAAACGTTCGCCACGTCATCGAATATATTTAAAACAATATCGATTCGCCGACCAGTCACATTTAATTCCAATAAAAGCTTCTCTGCATATTATTTTTTTTTCTTTTCGCTCTTATAAATGAATTTTATCGACATCATGATTTCAAATTGATTCAATAGAAATTTAATCGGTTTTGCTAATTAAGTGATTCTGCGTACATGCCATTAATGTATCAATATGAAAATGGAATGTGAAGCTAAAAATAAATATTGACAATAACGTACGTTCGCCTATAGTGTGTATAATTTGTAATTGAATTTATGAAATAGAATTAATGTTTATGGGTAAACATATCAATAGTTTACATACATATTTGTATTATATAAAACTGTTGATTGCTTTATTTTAACAATTAAATTTGTTATTTGCAATTATTTTTTATTTGCAATACAAAATAATAATTCAATTATCTTATTTCTATTGCAATATATGTAATTCCATATTTATATTTGAACATGTCTGCTAGATGTTTGAATTAAATAATCGCTGCATTGAAAATTATTAATAGTGCAGTCATAATACGAGTATGATGACGTTTTGAACATGACGACAGTCGTAGTCGATAATTGATCATGCGCGAGTTACCCTGAATGTGCAATGTCAAACACACACACGTACGTACGTGCACACATACCAATACAAACTTGTTCAGACGTGTGTTTAGCCACGGTATGCACCAGTATGAAGTGTACATACGGCTGCATAAATGCATGCATGCTCCGTGCACACATAACAGCGAGAGGTTGTTGAAAGGCCGTAAATCGCGAACGATATTCAAGTGGTTCTGATTGGAAAACAAGCATCATGGCTGCATTGATTTTTTATATACTACACTCACACATTCACACACATACACGGAGCGAGATATGATGTACCAGCATCCGACTAACACGAACCAGAATTCAATAATATTTCCCTTAATTAACGTACCAAAGGAAGCATAAAAAATACACCTCCAATAAAACACATACACTCGGTAATGTTCTCAACTGAAAATAAAACGAATAGAAACGAATTATAATAATAGCTTATTTATATATTGTTTATAATGAATAGTAAACAAATTGTGTTTGATTTATATTTTATGAGCAAAACTAATTTTTCGCTTTTTGTAGAAGGAATGATGTTTGTACATAGATGGAGATTTCATTGAAACTGAGTGCAATGTCTCCTTATTTGTCCATACAGCGGAATATGATTAATTTTGTCTTTATTAGGATCACGATTTTTTAAATCTACGCGTCCAGTTTTCCAAGAAATTTAATAAAATAACTCAATAAGTCGTAATCTGAAAATCAAGTTGCGAAACATCTATTCATTGAACTCGTAAAAGATAATTAAATAATATCCCAAAATTAGTTCACGGCTGAAACTAATTTATAGTATTTTTAACTGCTATTATCAAACTTTCAATCAAATTACTCCGACTGAATTGAAGTGCAAATTTTATTAGCAAATTTAAAGAAGATAAAAAAATAAGATTGTACTTAATATTAGAAAAAATTTCTTTAAATAATTCCAAATAGCTACTGCGATTTTGAATTAAATTAAATAAGATTTCATCGTATAAATATTTGAAAAATATTGAATAGAATAGAATAGAATTATATTCGAGTAGATTCGTAGTATTACTGGACAATTTAATAAATGTAAACCATGCAGCCAAGTACGAAAGAATTGTTCCATTCACATTCATTAAATCAGAACGTGTAATTTTCACACGCTCGTTTTCATATCAATTGTAATTTTCACACCAATTCCACGCGACCGTAAGTACGTACATATTTTAATAATACCTGCATTCATCTTGACGTTAGTACTCTCTGTACTTGAAGCAGTGAACAAGCATACCGTATATATAAAAAAGAAAAAATAACATGGAGTCTCAATTTTAGAATATCTTTCGTGATATTGAAAAGACGCGAAATTATATAGCACCGAAATTCAGCATCTCACACATTCACATACATACACACTATGTATGTATTGTGTTGTATTGTGAACGGGCGTAGTTCCTCACGCACTCGCTAGAGGGTTCTGCGCCGCATTTCGGACTCAGGTAATATTGTACTACAGAAAGGATTACACATTCGACTGCTTTTGTGCACCTTGCACGTCGCAACCAGTAAAAATACACCTGTCGTATCTTTTTAGCTCATCGACCTCCTGTCGAAGAGCTATAGTGTTCGGTACGATGTCTGTAGCATCTTCCGATTTCAAAAATTTTTGCACAGAAATCCCGGACAGACCCCCTGGACCACGAAATGACTATTACAACATATGTCCGTATGTATGTCGCTCGTCCGCTCGCTCGCTCGCTCGCTCGCTCGTACGAGATTTTTTTGTTCCACCCAGATCTCCTAAACTACCCAACGGATTTTTATGAAATTTTTTCTGCAGATACTTGTTATGGTCTAGTTGTGCAAGGTATATTTTATTTTTCAAAATTTTCCTTCGCACTTGAGAAAATAAATATTTTGCAACTTTTTTTCAGTTTTTATTTTTTTTCTCCTTTATTTTTCACTCAATTGTATTCAAAATTTTCTTGCATATGCAGGAAATGGAACAATATTTTTCCATATTTTTTATTTTGAAAAATTATGTAAGACCATTGGAGAAAAAAATATTTTTTAATTAAAAATTGAACAAAAGAAGATCAATGCATTTATAGTCGGCTTAGTTTGCTTTGCTTTTGTCAAGAGAAGAAAATGTATTCACACTTGTTTTAAATTTGTTGTTTTATTTGCGACCTAGGCACCTACGATTTTAAAAGTGAATTTAGATAAATAATAATTTGTGATATATTCAGACTTGCACATACGTCGATGAGCTGCAGGCATGGGTGACTAACCCATTCTTCGAATACTAGTTTATATCGTACACTCCACATCAAAAAGCATCACCACCGACACACAGACATTTCATAAGGAAACAAATCTGTTTTTAATGCGCCCCCTAATAAAACATGTCATATTACTTTTACGCCTGTAATATCGGAGGTTTGAAAATGATATTACGTTTTAAACGAAATTGGAAATATCTGATACGGAAAAAAGCACATATTCAACAGATGATTAGTTGGTTTTCAGTGTCATTTATGTGACATCTTTTTATGTTACAGTGGTCTGTAAATGCTTAAATGGAAGTCAGGTTGTAACTGGCGTATGACCGTTCTAAGATATTTGGCGTCCATGAGCTACTAACAATAATACGCATCTTTTCATAAGAAAAGAGTCCATATGTATATTCGGCTGACGGTTTTCTTTCTAATATTCTATGGAAAGCAAAATTGCCGCCCGAAAATGGCTGACGCCCTTGGGCTATGGCCCACTTAGCCCTGTGGTTAGAACAGCCCTTCGTATGACCATATTCGTAGAGATGAATCTTAACATTGTCTTTATTAGTATTGATACAATTTCTCAGCTAGTTTTTCATTCTACAAATAGATTTATTACAACAGCAATGTACAAAATCGTACAACTGAGTAGCTAATAAAAGAAATGGATTTTTTCATTTTATTCCGCATCGCCAAACTAACAAAATAATGGGAAACATTTTAATTCTAGAGAGTGTCCTTTATTCAATTTCGGTAGAATTTACAGATCATAACACTGTTTCGCCGCATTAGATTTTAATATTTAACATATTCGAGGATTATGAATAATATAATGTTTAGCAGCTAATAGTTTAATTATATTATGTAGATTCATATACTACATTACCATAGATTTTGCACTGTATTACATTTTTATACAAGTGCATCCTCACTAATTGAACAATATGCCCGGTGTAATTTAATAATCTGTATATAATTGTGTTGTTATTAAAATTTAATTAATATCCCATTTCTATATATATATGTGTATGTCTGGTTCCAATGTTTGTTATTGTTGTATTACGTTCTATTATAATATACGTAGTTGGAGATGCGTATGCAAGTGAATTTTGCAAATTGAAATTTTATGCGTAAGTTTTAAACCCCGTTTCATCGCCCACTGCCATGCTATTGTGCGTAATTAGTTTAATGTTTCCGTTGCGTAAATAATTATTGTTATTAAAGATCATTTTAAACAGAAAATGGATACCGCCATCAGCCACTTAAGACATTTAATTGTGCCATTTATACTGGGGGGCTCTTTAACTTTTTCTGTAACCTTTCAAGCGATTGCACGTACGATATTTACAGTTGTTTCTGTAATTGTGATAAATGTACTACATTTAAATAAATATTAGTCGACGGAGGCAATTATCAAGAGTGTTTTAATAAATTACGGCTGCTGTAAATACGAGTAGATGCAGTTGAAAAGTGTCACACTGTAAAAACACATTTACATACTCTCTCTCTCTCTCTCTCTCTCTCTCTATATATATATATATATATATATATATATATATATATATAAATATATATAAATTACTAACATATTATAACTTTTCAATTCAAATTTTTATTAAAAATTTAAATACATGAGAGAATTTTTCATTTTATTTTTGAAAATCGTTGTAATTTTTTTTTTATTATTAATAATTATACCAAAAGACAATTCTATTTTCAAAATTAATTAACTCTACGCATTAATATCGAAATGATATTGCAATTTAATTAATAAATTCAAAGTACTTGATAATATGCGTTATTACACGTATAATTATTTTATAAACAGATCAATGTAATTACCGATTTATTCCAGTATCAGGTATAGTTACCGGTTACGGAACTGCATTATGAGTAATGTCCCACCGGGTGTGAACGCTTGTGCACACCTTGACACCATCTGGTTAAATTTTATAGGACACCTGTTTAAGAAAAAAAAAATTGGACAGCTGACTTGATTTCAGCCAAGTTGAACACAGTTTTAACAAGACAATACTGGTATAAACAAAACCTTAATCTTATATTGTCCGATGTTTTGTCAATAAATAATAAATTATATATTTAGTTCAACGTTATAAGGGTAATTTGAATAAAAACAACAGTTTTCTATTCCGGGTTTTCCTTCCTGATATTTAATAGCAGTTAACGCAAAATTAATCTGTTACAATATGGATATTGTATGCTCTTGCATGAATATGTCGGTCGTTCAGAAGAAACAATTCGAATAAATCCCTTAGATTGTGACAAGAAAACTAGAATATAATATCCCATTCATGTTTTTGCAATAGCGAATGATCAAACTTTGCGTTTCGTCTGTTTTTGCGCGCGGCGTGTATGTGCGCATGCGTGTGTGTCAACTAATGCAATGCATTGTGGTTGTAATGCGTTGTTTTTCGGCTAGCACGTGTAAGAGTAAGAAACAACATATTAGCTTAATGACAAAATAGAAAACTATGTATGCAACCATAATAAGATAAGTACATCCGGTCATTAAACTCTATTCTAAATAGTTGTACCACCGTCGCTTGATATTCCACGGTTTTTGTAACACGGTTTTGTATTTTAATGTAACATTGTTAAACCTATTTACAATAGGGGCACTATTAATCGTATGCAATTATCCTGCTAATGAAAATGTAACATTAACTCCTGTTTATCGGCATTTTTTTCTCAAGTTTCATTGGTGAGAAATATATTTTAATAAACCGTCTTCATTTCATTATAATATCTGAAATTATACTGCGATTTGATTTAAGATTCAAATGAAAATCTCTACGATATATTTAATTAATTACAAAATGTATTTACTCTATTTCTTCATTTCAATAACAGTCTACGTACGAAAATAAAATAACATGTGATCGTGAACTAGACGTATCAGTTTCGTTCACACATCTTCGGTTCCTCGTCCCGTATGTAAAACATCGCAATTAATTAACACCACTAGATCTACGTGTACGACTATTTGTTGAACCGCAACCGTACGGTGTGTTTTTATTATTTTGTATCGAGTGATTTCTTGAGCAGAATATCACATATCGGCATGGTGTACCGTGTGAATGTATCATCGTGTGAACTGGGTTTCGGCCAGTGCTTCTTTATACGTTGTAAGTACGATGACAACGATGGCGCACACACACACACACACACGGTAACCCTTGTCAGTTCTGTAGACGGACGGCAACCTGCCACTGGCCGTAGGCAAGCGGTCAGGTTGCAGTTGCAACCTGACCGCTTGATGTTACAACTCGTCCAGTTCTTGCTTGCACCTGTCCTCATACCACTTCCACTAAAACTTACAGCACTGTACACCATCTCAAAAAGGCGGCCCCCAAACACCCGGTACTAAATACTGTGACTCTACTATTACATGGTTGCATCCAGTAAGATGATGTGTTTGTGATTGCGCAATAAAGAAAGTGAATTGTTACGTTTGAACAGGTGAAAATAAAATGAAGGTATTACTTCAACTCTCTTTTGATGGCTGCGTCAAATACTTTCTGTTAAATAAAATAAAATCATTTGGAAATGGTGAAAATGTAGTCAAAAATTTACTTGATTTCAAAATTATATTTCAACTGTATGTAATATTTGTCTAAGACTATACTGAGTTTAATAAATTAACTAATTTGGTATTGCATCATAGTATATATTATTTAAATTATATTTCAACCATACAAATACAATACATTTATTATTATATAGACATTTTTTTCTATAAATTAGCATTAATTTTGTGGCAAATGCGATATCATTTCAACATGAAATATAATATCTATAGTTATATATGTCACAAACAATTTAATATTTAACATAACCTTTAAATTTACCATAAAATCAGTTAATTGTGTATATTTCCAATCTACACACACTGAAACGAACTTTTGTACTTGATTGTACAACGGATATTCTTTTTTTACACAAATTGTACCCTATTTGTTAAAGCGGCACATCGAACATGTTATTAACGAAACGAGAATTAATATTTTCAAGTAAATATTACTGTTATTTTGAAGATTTCATCAGATGATTGAAACTTATTAATAAACGTAATAACTAATATTGTTTTTCATATTGGTAAATGAAACTTATAATTACATTCTGTAAGGCAAATGTAGCAAAATAATATTTAATACAGAACTTAAATAAAAGTATTTTGAAATAAAACAGGTTAAAAGCAAATTAAAACTTATCTAGTCATCTGTGTAAAGTGCTATTAATATTAATAGATTTAGAAAAAAAAAGTGAATATCATTACCAGAAATTAATGCACCGTGACTGCAATCTGATTTCCTTGTAACTTCATAATGTTAAAAAAAATCAATTGCAGTCTTTTCTTTACGATATCGCTACTACATACATTAATGAAATAGTAAAAAATAATTTATTGGCTGTTAATACACATTTGTATTTCGACACTTCTAGTTTTGATCAAGTTTAATACAGTGACATCTACGTACATTTATAAGTATGTATTCAGCATTCTTGAACATCCAACTTTAGTCTTTTATGTACAATGGAATTCATTCAAATTCAACACGAGAAACTAAAAATCTATAATGACTATTAAATCCTTGCGGAAATCTCCTACGCATTTCCAACAATTAATTACATGTTTAATAACGCGCTCTTGTTCTCATTCTATCATGATTATTATTCTTCCATCACCAGTCAACGTGGATAAAAATCATTAAATGTATCACGTCAGAGGTGGATACAGTAGGCACCTGTAGTTACCGGCAGCAGCAGCAGCTGAAGTTGTTGTTGTTGACCAGTGAAGAACATAGCGCACCGTATCTAACACATCGCCACCCACGATTCGCTGTCACATTGTGCACCGTTCACGTCAGTTCCGTAGCGCTAAATTCGTGTTGATATCCGCGCAGTCCAATGCATCTCCTACGCCTTGAGGCATTACGCCGTCGACCTCAGGCGTTCGCAACATGGTAATGCATTCGTGATTTATTAATGTTCGGTCTAAAAACGAGCCGCAGTGATGATTAAAATTGTCAAGAAGGCGACGGCCTGTTGCGTCAAGTAAACACCCATAGTGTACCTCCCATTACTCCTCCTCCCTACCGGCTGTTAGGAGCATCATACCCGTACGCTACTTCGTTCGCAATTACCATGAAACAATCTAATAGAACATCTTGCAGCCGAAGCTATTAAACGAGAAAGGTGCAGTTTAATCCTGCTCTGATGACGGAACCAAAATAATCTAATTATTCATATTGAGAACAGTTTCATCTACGCGAACTATGACAATCCCCTTTCTCCACTGACAAACCTCATTACCCAGCATGCAACGAGCGGTAACAAGCACTAACCACATTGCACCTAAACCTTACTTGCATGCAACAACTCGCCATCTTAAGAGACGACAACATACGAAACTATTCACCCACATTGGTTAGACGTAATGACAGATTTAGTAAAATTAATATTCGACGGACGTATATTCAATGTACACATGTGTGCGGTCTGTCATATGAATTCTAAACAAATATGTTTAATCCCAACTAATTTCCTGTAAACACAGCTGTGATGTATTTAGTTCTCCCATGCCTATTCAGCTAACCGCGCGTTTCTCATACAACTCGGATTCGCCACGCTTTTCCTTTACAGCGAACTATATCAATGATTACTAACCGTCTGTAATACATCACCGCCGATCACCATTTAGAACTTTCATCCATCATAGGACGTCATACTTTTACATTGGGAAATTTTAGTTTTATCTTGAAGTTCACTCAAGCTGGCTTGTAGCTACCTGTATCTTTGCTTGTACTCATTGAATAGACTCTGGGAAGCCTATATCGTGACGGGGTAACCACGAGCAAACTCTTTCAATGCTGAAATTTTAAACACACTGCTTTAGGAAAAGTTTCTGCGTCAGCTTGCTTTAATGCTGTTTTAAATATTTATTGAAATTTTGCTACTTGGATAACAGTAGTTTGTAGATATGGTTCAGCTCCAGACGTGAAGTTTCGCCAAGTATCTCTATAGAATATTATAAATACATGCCTACATACCTGGCGATACGTACGTTGCTTGCTAATATATAATTGGCAACATCCATTATAATTTAGAATTAAATTCTCTACTGCGATCGCTGTAATATCCAAAACAAAACATGTTCTACACAGCAGCAGTGAATAATATTATCTAATTCCTTACTGATGGTATTTCCACAACATATTTGATACATTATCAATATAATTAAGCTTCGATGCATGTACGTTAGTACGCAACCATTTCAATATTCCTATTTGAAAATCTAAAATCAATAAACTAGATTGCATTATTACCGCCGCAACGCCGTGCAGATAGAATCTCCGGATCCGCGTAACGATGATCCTAAATGAGTGTAGTCTATTAATTAATTAAAATAGTAACACTGCTGCTGCTACTAATACTATCACTACCAGTGATGAGATGGTATTCATACTTGTACCTCACCCTGCCATACTAACAACCCTCGTGCAAACTGCATCAAGCACGCTATTTCATTACTGAATTATGTTTGCATGGAACTTTTAATGTTGCCTAGTCTACACTTGCTTTATAATTGGTGTTTTTGTTTAGCATTTGCTCGAAAGTTTTGCTTCAAAACTGATTATATTGAATATGCAAACATATATAAATGCAAAATGAAACTGGCGTAATGGAGAAATCTGCTAAAAGTTCGTTATGAGAAAATATTTTCACGAAAGTCGTAACAAACAAACTGTTTAGATTTCGCGAATATTTCCCTGAGCTACCCTGGCAGTTTTGGTAAAAAGTGAAAGTCAATGGGGGACCATATGTGGTATATAAGACGCTTGTTTCGACAGTTCAGAGATCGTTTCCCAGATGGAAACACTGACTCCCCGAAGACTTCCACACAAACTTGTGTTCTTTGCCAAATATACTTACCACGTTACACCTATACTAGAAAATTCTTAACATTCTCGAAATGATCATTGTTGTTTTATCTCTACAAAACGTCGTCTAACAAATCTGTACCTCGCCACTTTTCCAGTTCTAAAAATAACTTGATCAAAGTAAATTTCGAACCTATTTATAACTTCCAAATACAACTTTAGGTGGATCCTTTACCGATAACATTGAAATTTAATCAATATTACTCATTAAAGAACTTCCATTGCGCGTTTGGCATCTGTCAAACATGGAACAAAACAAAATGAATGACGGCTCTCTTAAACTTTTCATATTCTCTCCAAAAACGAAAAACTTTGTAACATATAATGTTTTCCGTTATAATGAATCGTGCAGCTAGTCCTGACTACTAGTTACATATTATTACTCGCAATAAAAGTTATTTTATATCTGTCGTAAAAAAAAAACTTGCGACACACTTCGATAATTTCTCATAATTTTAGTACCAAAGTTTTGCAGTATTCGTTCCAAGTATTTTATCCAATGTTGAAGTACCAGCAATTAATTTACTAGGTATATGAAAAAAGAAATGATTTTAGTTTTTCCATCTGCGCTGTACGTAATTACATCCTATTGAAATATTCCAGTCTAAAAAATATATTTAACATGTTCAATATATGAATAAATCTCGCAATTTTAATGCCACCTCAGGTACTGTAATGATTCGTACTTGTTTACTGAATATCACATACACAGTTCCTATTTGTTCGTCAAGTATAATGCACTTTGGTAATGTTGAATAAGTATTACCGTTAGAGTTTCAAGGCGCGCTTCAGTCGAACATGATAATGTTAGCAATACGTAGTCAATATGCACGCTAGCTATTTCATCTCGTCTATATAGTGTACGAGATGTTCTCGCCGCAGACCAATACGAACCCGAGAAGATTGTCACTGAAACAAAAGAGTCTCTCATACATATATACGTACGTACGTTCGTGTACCCAAGTAGCCCATTCACTGGATCCGTTCGCCTGTGAAATATGCTGCCATTTTAAACACGATCACGTTCAAATTGAATACGGTACGAACATTTCCGTAATAAATTTGGTAGCAGACGTGTCCAGACTCGTGCTCGTCTTCCATTTCGAGGTCCTCTCTTAGTTCCTAGTGTCTTGCCTACGCTGCACTTTGATTATTTTAAGCATCTCCAATGTTCATTGAGGCGTTCGTGCGATCAGGAGATGAGGACGGCGGGGGGGGACAAAGGGAGTGTAGTATACTTTATTGTGATCGAACGATTGCTTTTATTCGCATTCCGAGATTTTTATTCAACGAAGATGACCCGACATAACGATGGCCAGAAAAATCGCCAGCGCAACCGATGAAAATCACAACGAATTGGACCCTTTGCCGAGCGCGATTCAAATAAATTTAATAAGTTTCATTTCTTTTCCGAACAGATATTGAGAACATGAATTACTCGTTCGCCAGTTCGTTCGTACCGTTGCTCGTCTATTCGTCCTGTTATATAGTCTCTTTTACCTCCAATCGCCTGTTCGCTATTTATAAATGTGGAATATGTTTGGCCTCATTGTGCAATACCTTGCAAAGCGCATTGAACGACGAGTTTGCGATTCATGAAATACCCGCACACACCAATATGTAATGAGATGTACAGACTCCACAGTATTACTACACGAACACGTGATATTCTATTTCATTCCATTTTTATGAATTTTCACGTTTTGATTCCTCCAATATTGTATCCGACTATGATTTACAATATAGTTTAAAACGCGACGAAGCCAGACGATTTTTCAATTGAAAAATAATACAATTCAACTAATATAAATAGCTACATGGTTTAAATTATAAAATATTAATACAAAAAAAAAACAAATGGAATATTTAATTGTACCGATATTAATATTACTTTAAATTGCATACATAGAAAAAATTACAAAAAGCTACAAACGGGAATAATATCAGTTTAATTAATTCATTACAAATATTATTTATAAATTTATATTCAACTATTTGTATAAAACATAAATATTAAGAGCAGAAATCTTCTGGCAATGTATCGATTATGAACATGCAACTACCGTAATCTCGTGCATAGGATATTAAAGGATTTAAGATATGGAACTGGTCCTTGAAGGCCGTGCAAGTTATTTGACGTAACGTTCGTAACTTGTTATGACAAGAAGTATCCTTTTTCTAAACACTGTTCAATTTTGAACTTCTCCGTACTCTATCTAAGTTGGCTGGAAGTTTCCACTAGGATTTAGGACAAAGCGTCGTTTGTTGTGCTTTGTTTCATGTTCAGACGCTGTGCTAACTAATACCGTCATTGTACTTGCACACACTTGTACATTATTGTAACTAGCCGGACCAGAATTAGAATAAGTAATTTCATCAACAAGTAACAGTGTAAGCCTCGAGGAGTGAATCTACTTTTTAGTACATATTTTTTAATTCCAATTTAAGCGTGGCCACTGTTGAAACGCAGTTATTATTTGTAGCTTACCATCATGACAAAGTCAAGTCTGATTCAGCAAACTGCCGGTTTATTTAATGTATATTCTCTCACACGCAATATAAAATCTAATTTGTTATTCTATATTACGCATATATTCCGTGTAATGGCCGGGCTGGATAAATTGAATTAGGCCCCAGTACCGTCACTGTATTTAATAAGCAAAGGATATATAATGGCGACAGCTTTATTGCGATTCGGTTGCATGTTGTTTAATCCTTAATACTCGTGCACACAGCTAACGGTGTATGGACATCAGCAAAACTGGTCTGAACCAGTGTGTGAAACGGTACCAGCATGCGCGGGTGGTGGTGAGGGGTGTATTAAATTCAGGGGTATATGTTGTAAGGAGCAGCAGCAACAACAGCAGTAGTGTTACTCTCCGCGAGACTTGGTTATTAGTTCGGAAGGGTGTAAGAGACTTGTGCGAGCGCACACTACTACTACTACTGGTGCTGCTGTTGTTGATGTACGGACGGAAAACGTACTAAACTATAGTGTTTACATATTAGGCACAGGGAGCACAATGTGTAGTGGAATGTTTGGCTGGCTTAATCTGATGAGAGCACTGTAAACATGTAATGGTCCATGCGGTGTAATTATTACTAAGACTATACGCACTATCGCCTCGGGAACACTTCAAAAATTACACTTTATTGCCACATATCACATCTGCAATGTACCTACGCATGTGTATCAGGGGTTTTACCTACTCTACATACAGGATAAGCGAATGTAATATTCAGAAAACATAACTCATACTTACTTCACATAGGTATTACCACATGAATTTTGTTCTAGCTATAGCCCAATATTATATTATTTTACATTAGTGCCAAAGACAGCTTCAAAAATATTTTTATAAACTGGATACAAAACGAAAGAGACTTGAAAATTAAACAAATTAACATCAGTAATATATGTTTTTTTTGCCCTGCCTACAAAATTAAACAAGACAAAATATTAATTTTTTCCATTTTCATGAAAATATTCTCTTTCATATTGTAATTATCTCGTTTAGAGATAAAATGGAAAAAAAAATAATTAATGCTATTATCCTTATAATAAAGGATTTGATATTCCCCATTGGTGTTATTTAATTCAGTAATCACAAATGTAATTAAACTTCAAAGGGTAAATATGGCTTCCAAAAGTTCAAGATTTAATTATTTTCAATATTATCTGCTAAATAATACGTACTGTCAGAATTTCACTAGATAAAGTCATTTAGCAACAAGCAAAAATGCTGAATAATTTCATTTATTTATCATAAGAACGGAA
This sequence comes from Carabus problematicus, assembly GCA_963422195.1. Lineage (NCBI taxonomy): Eukaryota > Metazoa > Arthropoda > Insecta > Coleoptera > Carabidae > Carabus > Carabus problematicus. Next base: position 1,413,810 of record OY728580.1, on the reverse strand, counting down.
TATAGAATGAAATGAGGAAAATTGTGTTACGATTTTAAGATATGTGAAAATCTGCCAGAATATTACACAATAGAAGTGCTCTGTAAATATTTATACATATACAAATATTGTCTTGTATATATGTCTGAACATCTGTTTGTTTAGAAACGATATGAATATTCTCTCAAATCCATGATGAAAATACGTAAGTCAGAAAATACAACTTCACGAGTCGTTACATTTCAGTTCATAGCTTTGATTGTCGTTCAGTTTAGGTCACATTTACTGTGCACTAACCTTTAGCGCATAATTTAAGTCGATTTATTGTTAAAACGATTACATTAATTTACTTAGGATCCATTGAGCAAATTGGATTACTAAAATCCTTATGTGATTAACTAGTTACTACTAAATTGATTTATGATTTAAGTCTTATTGTTTTACGTGACAGATATAGGAATATTGAAAAGTATCTTACTAATAGGAAAGATTCAGCAACAATTACGGGATCTACTAGAGGTACTAGATTATTTATTCCATTGCATCCTCGACAAATATCACAGACACGCATGAACTTTCCAGTGTATGGAAAGTGGAATGGAAACACATGAAGGATTTACATTAGAGAATAGTGTATTTCGAATCATTGATTTGAACAGTGAATAATGAACGATCACTTATAGAGTAGGGGTACGAGTAGTAAATGCCTGAGTGAACTAACAAGTACATCGACTGGTGCGCTTAGAGATACTTGTATGTAAAGTGGAACAGTTGCCACGTTGCACAAACTATTATTCATGAAGCGTGCGAAATGGCCGTTTGCTAATTTCTACACTCCCGGCCAATCGGCAAGTAAAGAGATTCAAATCCACTCCTTTCATGTACTCAAGTTTTACAAGCTGCGCGACAACGGAGAGATTTGTCATCAAGCAGTTTTGATGCGATAGGAAAAAAAAAACCGGGGAAAACACTCGAAAGCAAACGTATAAAAAGGCGTTGAGCAGTCGGATTGCATGTATAAATAACAGAAGAAAAACGTTGCCGAGCTGTCTCGAATGTTTAACTTTCTGATTAAATGAGACGCCGAGTCTACTCTTCACTTTACTGTGCTTGTACTTTACCAGTGCTTTGCAACGTCATCACAACCCCCCACCCACGTCTGCGCCACCCCCTGGACTGGGTTACTGCTGAAGAAGAACTAGAAGAAAGTGTGATGCAGAAGCGCATGATGCTTTCTGCTTGCTTCAGTTCAAGTTACAAGTTTTATATTTGACATTGTGCCAATTACATTTGAATGTGTTCCCCCGGATTTATTGATACAGATCCCCCAACTCTGACGGCATACTTCTATTCTACACGTACCGCATAAATAAGGTTTTAATGAATAGTTGTTGCTCTTTTTCCTTAAATAAATTATAAACTCCACCGTCGGCAAGGTTTCAAAAGTCCAACTCGTAAAATTTTCATCTGCAAATACGGTCTAAAGTATGTAGGGTGGCTTTGAAATTCACAAATAGAAAAATACAGCTACCTGCCCATGATAGAAGTTTCAGTAAGTATTAAGTGAATAAATTTAACATACATCTCTAGGTAGATACCAAATACCCCAATTTAGAAATCAACAAATCGTTCTGCGCTCGCATATTCAAGGTAATGAATTATTTCAGTATTTGTTCACATAAATACCGATTTACTGTAAAGCGATTAAGTTAATCAGGATATTGTTATTTACTCTGCTACTTATGTATTATAAATATTTTGATGATATTAATAATTCTGTGTACAAACATATTGTCATAATGTTCCTTTGTATTAATATAACTTTCGATAGTCCACATACAATCGTATCGAATAATTGTAAACACATACGTACTTTGTATCTGATAGAAAAAATATATTCTACACATGTATAATTGTAACGAGACGATCATTCAAAAACCATCACAATATTTCTTTCAATCTAGATGACCTAATTAATGAAACAAAAATCAACAATTCTAATTACACCGTTCAGTTTCCGTAACGGTCGATTCGATTTACGTCGGGAGTTTAATTTCGCATAACAAATGATTTTAATCTACATGAATATGTACGCATGCGTGTTTGTGTCCATACGCCGTATGAATGCATCACCGACATAATGCATTTTGAATGTTTTCTGACATAAATCATACTGCGACACAATACCGTTTGTTCTATGCAGATAATTATCCAGATTTGGATGATGGCATTCTCGTCCAATCCCGTTACATATACGCACAGTATCCCACACACACATACACACACACCCTCCAGCCGTTCACTGTGCTGGACAGGGTCTGATACGCATCAGATATTGTGTGCTCATTCAATTTCACGAGAAGTAATATTTCTTGTAGATCTGACAAGTTGACAGCAACGGCGACTATGAATTTCTCAATAACTTCACGATGAAATTTAGTGTTTGTTTTTCGCGACTACCAAGAGACCAGATTAAACACGTAGACAAAATGTACTTGGCCATTGTTGAAAGAAAAAACTATCAGTAAATTTGGCTCCCGTCCACATATTAAACGTAAACTTTTGTATTGATGAAATTATTCTACGGAATAATAATATTTTCTCCGCTATGCAAACAGGGATTTTGCTTGGTAACAACATGTTTCGCACAATGCGACATGTTTATTATGAGAATTTGCAACCGTCCGTATCTTCCGTCGTCTCCCTAGTGGCGTTCTTCTTCAATACTAAAAACTATCTCTTAGCTCTAGAAGACGTGGCAAACACAGCGCGACATCGCCATGGAACAAAAGTTACAGTTCAATATGTTATTTGTGTTGAAGTTGGAGTATGCATACATGTATGTATATATCCATCCATCTACCAAGCAATCCGGCAATGTATGTGCTAGTATTTGCCAATGGTAACCGACAGTATTCTTCGGAAAACTGTCGCCCATAATGCAGGATCATCCTGCGCGATCCTGCATGTCGACTGCAAAATAGAAGCTCAAAACTCACTGGGATTGTAAAATGTTCAGCGTGCCAAGGGGAAATATCCCGTAACACTACCCCAGTAACGTCATCATCAGACTCTTTCATAAATGAAAACTTCAATTTTACCCGTTATATGACTGAGAGCAATCGGCTTTAACATCAAAGGACATTACTTTGTATTTCGGTGCTCCAAAGTGCATTCGTTCATTTATAATGCATCTCACGGAAATTTTGGTACTGCACGTTGGAAAATATTAAAAGACTATGTTGATAAAAATGAAAGGAGTACACCATGATGGGTAATCGATCCATTAGTTCGGAAAACTTATTATCCGTGTTATTGTTTGATAGTTTCTATTCATTTTTAAAATGTCACTGCCAATATTAGCCTGTCTGCAGTGTAAGCAAAACGAAGAAAATGCATCAGGTATATCACCGTGGACATAACCAGAGCTTCTATCTACGAAGCGTATGATTTTTCCATTGGTAAAAGACATATCGTGTAATGTGACAGTCCTAGAAAGGTAATTCATATATAAAAAGGATGTGTCTCCTTATCGGAACGAGCAGAAAGAGTCCGTGTTCTCTCAACTGAATCAAAATGTCTGCGCAAATAGACATCTACGAACTTTTACAAATTGGATAAATCTAAACATATCGCCTGATTACGTTACGGTACCTCCCACACTACTTCATTACTAACGTCTTCTTCTTATTAAAGATGTGTACGTATTGACTTCATACATATTCTCTTACTATTCAATTATAATATACCCATAACAATATTCTATTCGTGATGCTGCATAAAATGTAATTGGAACAAATTAACATGGGGTTTATTCAGGATGTATAGCACAGTCATATTGTTAAATTTTTAACATTTTAACCTAATTTTACACAACCGAAAGCGTTTGCGTTCAGAATTTAAAACAGCTGAAATGGTCCGCTGTTATACTGATAAATTCAAAATGCAGCGCTTTTTGGCTCCGAGGCAATCAAAGACAGCTGTAATTTCTGATTAGGACTGAGACAATTGTTTATTCAAATATTCATTTTGATTGTAGCAGTCATATCTGCAATAGATACTTCTATACATCTAGAAAGCAGTGACGAAGAACGTACTAAACATACGACATGATATAAAACTTAGTTGTGCTATAAATTACAACGAATTTCAAGCTTGACAATAAATGTCCATGTAACACTGGAGATTTTATAGCGGGATTCTTGAAATTTGATAATGTCATCGTAAACAAAGGTGTTCGTAGGCCCACTCTACAACTAACGGTAAAATATATACATTTAGACAGACATTACGTGTTTGTAGTGTTTTGATTTTAAGGAAATTACAAGTACGAAAACAACCGACTCTCACTCCGTTTCTAAAACTTTCCAGCCAATGTTGCTGAATCCCAAGTCGATTTTCATTTATCATCCAATAAGAGTTCGTGGAGAGAAATGGACGAGCCATCCATCGCATAAAAAGAAACCGATACTGTACGATATATTAGGAGCCCCGGCTACGATACGGTTTTATACGGGAATCGAAGGTCGATGTTTCTCGTAAGCGTGTGGCAGTGAGTAAAGCTCCCGAGACAAGCCTGATTGGCCGCAGGTGCCTGGTTGAGGTCTCCTGCTTTTGCTAGTAAAACTCTACACACGTATGGGTTACGTTGAGTGGGCGAATGTGTTTGATTATTTACAAGTAAACCGTACGGTTCTCTCTCCAACTCCAAATACACTCAGTCACTTCAGACTTTGGGTCTACCAGTGTAACTGCATACGTGTACCTACAAAACACAACCCACCCGATATCACATCATGACATGGCACGACACGAAACAACCAGAAACGTACCCACCTACACGTTTTATTGTAGATACTTTATAATTAATGTACCGTCCTAGGATACCCCGATGGAAACTTCGTTAATCTTGCTGGTCGAACAATTCCATTCGCTCATGCATGTAGTCATTGTAAAAGTGCACAATATAAATCACAATATGACACAGTATTTTTATTAAATAAACGTTCACTTATTATTATGATAAAACGTTAAAAATGTCCCGACACGTTTTTAATTAAAGAAGTTATATTACGAGTGCCGGTATTCGTTCGGTGTTTGAGAAATTCAAATAGAAACTAGAAAAAGAAAACACAACAAGTTCAGTTTCATTACAGAAGAAATTGCCTTTGAGTCTGAAAGCACTAAGTGAAAAACTATACAACAAAAAGGCCTGAAAGTCTCATCAGTTATTTTTTGTACTTTGACCTTTCACTGAAGGTTTCTACCACGAACAATTTTATTGTCAGTCGCATTGAACATTTGCAAATAGTCGTGTGTGATATGCAATTAACACTGGTTGTTTTGCGAATACGTAATGCGAAATGTTTACTAAGTTAATGATCAATACTTTTCTTTTGTTATTATTCTTGAAGTCTGTTATTGTAAATAATATACAGTGTCATTCTTACAGCTATAACTTTCAAGATATTGGATCCATTAAACGGCTTTATATTAACCCTTCATATCTGATCGTAAATCAGACTCCGTCACCGGATACGAATTCGAGTTTTTGTGCTGTCGAATGAACGGAAATTGCAAGCTTTTGTAGCAGTTAAATATTCAATAATGGGACATTTCAAGCATGTTGTACTGTGTTCTCCAACCTCAGGAAATATTAATTTGTTTTGACTATCTGTCTGAACGATAGTGATTTCTTTAAATTGTAACATTTGTAATTACATTTGTAGATAAATGTTTTAATGTTCATTAACGAGAACATCCCCTGCTTAGCTTATTGTTTAATACTATTCCACATTTATAAATTTTCCTGCAGTTAATCTCGTCAGATTTTGCAATAAATGTACATATCTTTAACCATAAATATATGTAAAGCGAATAACAAGTTAAACTTGCATACAATGTAGTTATTTTCATGTGAAATACGCGCGTTTATTCTTGATTTATATGCATTTAGTGGTCACGTTGTAATTCAATAAATAAATGGAAACAGAAACATAAAGGTGGATTACGTGATGTTAAGTTTCATAATTTATTACTATCCATTTTTATTTATAAACTGCATTGTTCCGCTTCGTAAATGGTATGAAAATGGTAACCAATCTAAGTTTTGCAGTCACAAAACGACACGTTAAAATATTCCGTTACAGAATTAACTGACAAAATTACAAAAAGGTGTTCATTCTCGTTGCTGATGAGACGATAATCGTGATTACATATCCGGGACGAAATCGTGCACTGGCGAAGTGCGACGATGGTGCGAGCTGAAGAGGAGAAGGGGGTAGTGTGAATGTACAGACATGTTTACACATGAAATTGGAATTTTGTCTGAACGAATTTACGACGTCATGTTTTATCTTAACGTCCATGTGCAGTTATTCTTATAAATTACCCGTAGTCGGGTTGAAATGAAAAATCGAAGGGAACATTTCACCGGTCCATAGGGCACTTTATATAAAAAAAGAGGGAGCGAACAGAGCTGCCGAGGTCAGGCACACATTTGACAAGTGACGATATGTAACTGACAAAATGTCACATACATCAACACAACATTCAATCAACGATTATCAATCATTTATTCTAATTACAAATACATTCGGCAATTAATATAAAACCAGCGTATTTGATAAACGAAAACACTGATAATATCATAGTCTTCTTACATCTAAAATAACAGAAGTCTTTATCAATAGCCGATTTTTTTAATTTAAGCATAGAGTATGAAAATAACTAACAGAACGATGTTTAATTCAATTTTGTGTATCATATTATTCGCAACGACTAAACTTGGATAATTACAAGAACTACTTGTTTCGCATTAAGAGAGTAATTAATGTATAATATAATATACAGTTAGCTACAGCTACAACTCCTGCTATTATTATCATTAATCCTGCATGTTGAGACATTCTTTTCAATTCCACTCATACAGGATCATTAGCGACATTATGTTCCACTTTTGTGTAGTATAATTTTTCCATTCGAATGTCGTCGACAGTTGTTCTCGTCGTCGTCGGTGCTGCCATCTACACATCCATAATCTTTAAACCGTTTAGGCGAATAGAGAGCATTCTCAACGTCTATCCCCTTGTTCCGCTTTCACACCGCTACATTCGGTTGAGGGGTGTTCCTGGAGTGACCTACATCAACGAGTTCTCCACTCTAACGTTATCTCGAATATAATAATCTCAGATTAGCCGGTGTATAACATGATCCTTTATAATTCCTTTACATGCAAACATAGAACGTGTGCAGCGCGCGCGGTTGGAATATTTGATTTAGCATATGCAACCTACCTCACCGTGGCACTCTGTAGAAAAGCAGATTCCCACTGACAACTATTAACCATCCACACATACGTGTGTGAATTTAGGTGTAATTCTAAACGGCCCAGCAATTCGTTTACTCAAATGAGTTACCTGTCAACATAAAGCTGTGCCTTTTCTCAATCAATGATATTTTAAACCCACTTTGTAAAGTGCCTTTTCTTAATCAATGATGTTTTAAATCCACTTTGTAAAACATTCATGTCGTTTTTGTGTTGGTCAGAATCTATTTCAGATTGAAGATAAATCTACCAAGAAGCAGCAAGAAAGGTTTACAATTCTATTTTATTTTGTCAATGCTAGAATTTAAGAAGATCTAGTCACTTTTCATGAATAGATTTAACGAACTTGGAATTGGTTTAATAGTTTCGTTTTGTTTATTTGCCCTTTTTACGAGCAAGTAATTGCATTTGGTAGTAAGTGCAACAAAACAAACAATTAGAATTGATTTCGTTGATTATATGGCGATGAACGTTGAATAATTGGACAAAGAGTCGAGTGCTTCTTATTCCAATATCGGGATAAGATGTGAAATGATGCAACACTGGTAACAGAGACAGAGGGATTGCACGTTGTGGAAAAGGCGTCGGCATCAAAGATCGTGATTGTCCGTTTCTAAGCGTGCATGAGTCAATAGTTACTACCGAGCCGCACTTTGGACGACACTAAGACAATTAAGCGTTTCCTGCTTCAGCGACGCAAGCAGCAGGACTGAATGCGCATACTCGAGCACCAGGAAGAGATCTGGTAGAAGCTATGAATGAACAGAGTCAGAGGATCATTTGAAACGCACTGGTGTGATGTGACTCGTTCGTTTTATTTCGTTCAGTGAACCGTCAAAGGCGCGTCGCTAGATGACACTTTGCTTAATTAAACCTTCTAATGAGACTTGCAGCGATGTGTATCACTTATGCGCTCCACGGAAGCCATCGCGACGGCGTCCAAGACGCCGCCAAGATCGTCTGCATGAAATTAATCTTGATTTTAAAGTCGCAAGGTGAAAAATTAGACGATATTTGTAGACTAATAACCAGTACACTTTCAACAATATATTTGTATTCGTGAATGTCAAACACTGTATATTTTTCATGTCATCCCGTCTCAAACGGACCGTTTGCCTTCAAATGTTAGGGTACTTTGTACAAATGTGCATGTATCTGTTGTGTTCCAATGTAACGTTGAATGATGTCTGTTCCTCGCAGAGATAATTACTCTTAAATAATACAGTTATGCTCTTTACATCCGACAGATAACAGATTTGCTTGCATAGTAAATATAACTACCAACACCTTCAAGAATAATTGCACTCGACAACGGTGCTAATACACTGTTAGCAAATAAGAAAAACCAAATACTATTACTGTACATATCATTTTATAAATTGTATCGTTTCCAATTCGAATTGATGAAATAATTAGTAAATAACTGTTGAATTCTGTCTGGTTGTGAATCACACCTTGGAATGGTTACGCCACAAAACAATGTCTTCATTACGAAATGAATAATGAAAGTGAATAATAAACAGAATAACAAAAGGAGTTAAAACGAAAACGATGTTTAATTCACGTTCAAAATGTATAAGAAATATAAATTCAGTAAAACAAATATTATATCTAAGCTTTGTTCAATATAACTTTAGTATAATACGTCTTATTTTATTTTTGAAATGTTTATAAACTCTCTTAGATAAATACAATTGAGGCACGTTATATACATAAATATAACGTTTATTTTCAATTACTGGTTTCTATTGCAAAAAAATAATATGTATTACAAAAGAATCAATACTAGTTTTTACAATGCAAAGTGAAGAAGAAAAGTCATAATGTTTTCAGCATAATTCCTCGATGAAATTAGGTTAAGTTATTCTAGTATGTGTCTGTTGATTTTTATTACACCAATCAGAATTACGTATTACGATGACATTGGCTGTGGGCCAAATGAATTCGACGCTCCGTTATAGGACGAAGCATCTCTTATAATAAGACTGAACTGCCCGCTTCAATATTCCCGTCATCATAATCATCAAATAACAAGTCTAATCTCTGAAAAATCACACACAAGTAATTTCCAAAACTAATATGTACAGTGTCTGCCTGCACGATCGATTGAAAATAATTACACAACTTTTTATAATAATTTACGTACCGCACAGAATTCTCCGTTCAACTTTAATTAAATGAAGCAGAGTAAAATATTATACGTGAAGAACGAAGAAGACTTTTTCTATTGCAACGTTTGAAAAGCAAAGTTTATTATATGCGGGAGCTATTTCCATTTATCAATATCATTTCTTTCCAAACATGATGAGATACTAGTATATTAATTAAATAACTTTACAAAATAAATACTTGTACAATGTCTAAAGAATCTTACTCGATCAGTTCAGAGCGCCTGTACTTGCTGTTACACTCATTACATCAATGCATTTACAGCATTCACAACGTCGCCCACATCTTCCTACGTTGAAATTAAAGGCTTGTTTGATAATTTATGCATGCAATTATAAAATCTTTTGTTAATGCCCAACGATGAAATTTAAAATTGTTTTTAATTAGCTCTGCGTATTACGGCGCAAAATTTCAATCGACCACTGAATTCTTATGCAAATCCACGCGCGCTTATTTCAACGGTGGAATTATTTTATTCTCGTCGCCTTCATATTCAAATTAATTTGGCAAGTGGGTTACCGTTCACGGAGGGTGGCTACTTCTGATATTTTTTCTGGAAGAAATCAACTAAAATTTGCTTATAAGTACGTATGATCAGTCTCTCACGGTGCTACGTTAACGCAAGTAAATATTTCGTGAAAATTTATTCATAAATTATACACGAAACATTTTCAAATGAATCTCATCATTCTACATGGAAAATATGGTAGGTATATAGTTTCGTTAGCAAAGGAACAAGCTGAATTACTTCCAAGCTGCACTCAGTGTGACAGCAGATATTTAATTCGGAATTTCAGTCACGGACACGTTATCCCAACAGTATCTTAAAGCAGAAGAGACACTGTTATAATTAATAGTTTGGAGATCTTGGCCTTACAAGATGACGGTGCCATTCGGGCTCAAGAGGCCTTAGACGTTTGTGTGGCAGTAGAGTAAAAACTTGTACGCACAAAATATATTAATGAAGCAGTTTTTTTTTTCAGTTTTGATACGCGTATGAACTAATCATAAAATCAATACCAAGCAGTTTCAGAGAGTTGGGACAACTTCCCCTGACATTCAGAACATTATTGATGTTTGCCGGTAATGTACGAGTAAAGTATATTTAATTCCTATTTCCTTTTTACATTCAATACCACTTTGTCCATTGTTATATGCTCATGAATATAGTTTCAAATGGATGCCGGGGTACACAAAACCAATCATTTCTTTTCTATTTACTTCTGCTCTAACCAATAATAAAAATACTGATGGCCCCACACAGTTATTTGTTTCCATTCCTTTGCGTCTGGTTTGTTGATGAAATGTAAAGGCTGCTCTCGTTTATTTTCTCCACTGAAACTTACTTCATATTTATGCGGCCATTAATAATTTTATAACTCAACAACATTGCCATAGCCAACTGCGTCACAGTCTACGCAGAACATTGTGAAGTTTTTAAAGGTCAATAAAAATTGAAAATCTCTTATATAAAATACCAATTCACCCTGTCAATCGACAATGTTTATCTTGAAAAACATTCAAGTGGTTTAATTCAATATTAAAACCAATGTCAAACCTGATGTTTTCGTTTCTTTAATTTTTGTTATTAATATTCAATCAAATTATATACGTTTATTCATGTGTGAATACATATCAGTCTTTTTATGTACATTTACCATTTTATTGTGAACATATTTTCCTCTGTTTACCCTTGGTTTTTAGCTACACGTCTTTCCGTAGATTTTCCAGGTCGATAAATTTATTCATTCCCTTTAGATTCGTGCATGGCTCAGTACACTTTTCTCAAATAAATCCGCTGCTAATAAATTATTCGTCGTTTTGTTTTAGCCTGTACGTGGTACATTGTAAGAGACTGAACTCCCCTACTAAACAAAGCGTGCACAAGAACCTGGACAAAATTAAAGCCATAGCGGAATTCTTTTTCATATAAGAAGTGTATTAAATTTTCCGCGTTCAGCGACTGTATCTGTTACCAGTCGTGGCGGTTTACATGTATATAAGAAACATTGTGTCAACACATAAAATTCAGCGAAAACGGTTTCGTCTGGCCGTTCTATTTATTCAGTGCATCCTTTCAGTGTCTGCGCGTTGCTTGTGGTTGCCAAGGCAGGTTATACGCTCGCCAGCCCAAAACTATCACAATTGCCATCGCCTATTGTGTTGTATGTGTACGTGCGATGTGGCGAGGATCAGCTTCGGCATCACCAACAGCAGCATCGAGACGCAATGCAGTCTCCAAGCCATCTTCTTCTTCCTCCCGTCATCGTCGCATGTTCTTCTTTCCATTCCATAGCGCCCAACACAACCAGCACCGAACTGAGCCCAAATGCAATACTAAACAATACTTCATCTTTTTACAAACTTTTATCCAACTTTATTTGTTATCCAGATGAAACAGTCAAAACATAGTTAACAATATTGATCAACAAACTCATACTTTAAATAGAATGTTTATGCAATAATTTTAACTGAATTCAGATAATGTTTTGAATACTGTATGTATCCTTTAATGATATGAATTTCATAGTAACATTTGTTGAATAAATTGCGTTATTAAATGTGGAAATGTTCCACAGTCCTGTTCTGCGGTGATTCTGCTTACTCTCTGCGTGTCTACCGGTCTTTTTATTCCGTTTACTTCACCTGTACAGCATTCGTTGCTGACTGCCGTGCTAGACCGCATTTTGCAACCAATTTCAATTTACAAATTACAGTGCGCAACGTAATTTGAATTTTACATTTTGCGTCTTTAGTTCAAGTAACCAAATGCTCGTTATTCAAGAGACAATTAAAATTTTTCACGTAAATTAAATGTATTCGTTCCGCAGTGAAGCGTAACTGCATCTTCTGTTGTAAATATCTCTCTTATTACTTCAATTTTCCTGTAAGTTCATCGTTAATTTCATATTTTCTTTTTTCATCAGAGGTGGTTAAGATTTTTGTGAATGCGGCCACAGTCATTTTTAATAGCAAAGATTGGTTTTATTAGAAATCGTTCAATGAAAATTTCAATCATTGAGTTTCTTTTGCCGTTCTCAGAAAGTGACAAACGTTAACAGGAATATATTAGATTGGCGAAATCGGAAATTAAGAAATAACTAAAACAGCATTCTGTACATTATTTCAATATTCATTTCTTCATGCAGAAGGACGAGAGAAAGATAAATTAGAAAAGAAATACTAAATTAGAATCGATTTTATTACAAATTAGTTGTATTTAGTTTTGCGGCACCAGTGACAAATAGTATATAATGAGAAATTACTGTATTTTGTGCACAATTTCACCAACAAAGTAATTAATCATTTCAAGCGACTGGTCATCAATGCTGTTCCGCCCTGTACATAAATACAAAGCTATACTGATTTATATTAATGATATCATATTCAACAACACATGTTGTAGTATTTCAAAACATTCACTTTCTTCTTTCCTTAATATTTATCCATGAAAATGCATTAATTTTCCAGATGCAATTTGAGTAATATCCTGTGAATTTGTCTGCTGTCAATTTCGGTGGACAAAGAGTAGCGTTGAATTTGTGTACAAATCGCGACAAATGTACTCGGATAATAAGTTCAATTTCCTATAGTGAGTTGTTTCATTTTTCAACCGTGTCCCGTTGCCAGTTTTAACAAGATGGAACGGTACGGTACACCGTTTGGTGTTGGTTTGTGTTCGTATGATGGAGAGTTTTGCATGTAATAGCTGTCGCAGATGATATTTTTACTGGGAGATGAGGGTCAGTCAGGCGCTGATCCAGTCACATTTATAATAAAGCATTACGTGGCGACAGAGAGCGGAGTCAGCAAGAACTAATGGATATCAATCCGGGCCGGTATACTGGCAGTAGTAACTGACACAGCCATACAGTTCATCATTCTCCCCACTAACTCGCACCCGCGCCATCGCCGTGGCACATTGCTGCTTGTACCAGACTAACACCTGTGCAACATGCCACATAATTTAACATTGCCACGTTCCACTGTTCCACTGGAACCGTCAACGCACCCGTTGACATTATTTTTCCCTTTTTATACAATTTTTGCGATGAGAGATGACGCGCCGTTTCGTTACTGATCAATTTTTGAAATGTCACCGGTTTTACAACGATTTTTATGCGTCATTACTTTGCCAATAACGACATGTTATCGTGCCAGACAGTAAAGTAAAATCTATTTCATTATATTTTACAATCTGTACCGTGAGTACCGCAGATTACAGGCGCGTCCAAATCATCAACTTGTCGTAACGCGTAAAGGTACCTAGCTCGAGCTTTTCATACGCATTTTTCCCTAACGTCGGCGACGGAAGAATGATGCGAAAACGACATTAAAGATTGATCTGCGATGAAATTAATTTACCAGCAAAACCCGTCAAAAGTCTATTTAAATTTCGATGCCGAAGATGTGAAATAAAATTCGGTAATTAGTTAGTGGTTCAGTATGATTAATGATACCGTTCATCAACGTTGCGTCAAAAGTTTCAACATATCTGTTCGTTACTTATAAACTGAAACAGTAGCACACGAATATTTACCTGCGCGCACTGCAGAATATATACACGTACAATTTAAAAGCACTTATCTGTAAATTGTAATTCCACTCTTTTACTTAAATTCAAGAAGAAAAGTAAATGAATATAAAGGTTGTCATTTGCAGAAGCCTACCAAAAAACATTTAAATAGATCCGGATGTGGAAAAGTTTCGTCCAAAGAATTTTCTTTGAATATTCTTTTTTGATCTACCATTTCAATTTAGTTTAAACTTTAAATATGTTTCATATATCTTTTCGAATGAATCATATCGCAAAGTATAAATTAATTGAGATAATTTTCAGCCAATGACACACACACACAGACACAGAGAAAGACAAAATGGTTCTCGTGATCATTATGGTGTAAGTTAAATGTATATTTTCCTAGTTCTGATGCATAAATAGATGAAGATAATCAGTGAAGCGTATATTAATTTTCATATAAAGCTATGATAACTTGTGAAGTGAAGACGAAATAGTGCCGGAATCGTTATGATTTATCCAGCACTTCGCATACATGAACTGGCACGGAAACTAATCCGGATTAAACAGTATTAGATCCGGAGCAAGTCACTAGACTAATTAAGACGTCTTCAGTGTTATTAACTGTTAAAGAAATGACATCCGTGACGTCTGCTAAGATCTAATTAGTTGAGCAATAATATCATCGTGAAATATGATGAACACATTTGCTTTCACAACTAGAATTTAACAAATACAATTGTTAAGTATTGGATACAATATCATTAATCACTATGCCAAATGCACATGTATTCTTTTGGTTCGTTTCAATTAAGTTTTTCGTTTCCGCAAAGGAATATTATTTTTGTCATTTCTCCGTCTCGTGATAAATGTTCAGTTTTCTATGGTTGGATTCAAGGACGGAACAAATCACTTTGTGACCTCACGTATTCAGTATCATATGATAATATTACGAACGTGTGTACTCATATCTGAACGAGTTATTAAATTTCACTCGCAAACAATAAAATTTACCGACTGGCATTCGAGTCAACAAATATAATATATGTTTTATATGGAGTTTGAATTTACCACTGCGGAATATTCTTGCGTAACGTTTCTAAATTCCAACCGCAAATATAAAACAACCCTGTGTTCGTGTGAGACTTGCAAAGATACTTATTTGACTGTGCACGTGTGTGTGTGCGCGTCTATTCTCTCCATGTTTGCGGATGTGTTACGTGTCAGCGCTGGATGTTTTATGAGTTACGTCATGCAGCACACTTGTAGATATTCTGGCATACTTCATCTGGATACGTAAAGTATCTTATCCAACATGCCAAAGTCCTTGGTCGAAGGATCAAGTTTGTTACATTTCATACTTGATATTTGCAGATACATTTACATCATATACATGATCGAGACAATTGTCTGACAATATCATAACTGCGATGGAATAATTGAGAATTTATTTGTTATATAAAACGGATGGATTTCGGTTTAATTAAGTAATAGTACAATACAATAACAGTAGAGGGCCCGAGGGCTGATGTTCTATCAGCGCAGCGTGTAAACATACGTGTATTCGGTGATAAACCTATAGAGGAAGTATATCATTGAGTAAGCACAGGATACGTTCCGGTAACGATATTATCCTCCTGGTCTAGTGCTTCCTGCGGTGCCCATTACGGTTATGTATTAACTACTACTCCCTCCTGCTGTTACCAGCAGTGTTGCCTGCACAGTGAAGCTAGTGTGCAGGAAAATCACTCTACACTGTGCTACTGGCACGTGTGAATTTGGTGCATTGGATGATAAATGGTGGTCAACGCGCGATACCAACAAGTGCCACAAGTACAAAATCCCCCTATAGTCCCGTTTACCAGTTGAAGCATATAATAATATTACTATAGAACATTACTTGTAACTTTATAATCTATCACTTGCGCTATTACAATGTATCAGAGAGCCCAGCAGAATAGAATCATATATCGAATTAAAAATATAAATAACGAAATATGTTCCCCCAAAACTCTTCTGAAATTCTAAATTAATCCCTGAAAAGTTTAATATGTAAAAGTGTTTAATTTATAGCAAAACAAACACGTATACTTGTGATTTTCATCAAACTTTTGGGGTACTCAGATTTCTGACTATAATTATGAACAAAATTGGTTGTTGTTGGACATTGTAACACTAAGAAATTTGTAGTTTTTGGGATATTTCGACGACGCCTCAAGCACAGCAGGTAGCGTGGTATCGTCACCGATCCACCAGGCACGCAAACATGGACGCCCGCTGCATAGGGCAAGGATGGCACTGGTCATCCCCATCCCCAGAGTCTCCATTTTAAAGATTTTTATGTTAAAACCTCATGCATTTTATATACATCTATATTTTACCCCACGCCTTAAAAATAATTCGCTATTATATTTTGCCCACCCCTTAAAAGAACGACTGCCCAATCTTTTGCCCACCCCTTGAAAAAAATTCTGCGGACGCCCATGTACATAGACACACAAGCGTAAAGAAGGTAGAGGTAACATTATCTAACTGGGTCGCGGGCTGACTACTCCTGGCTGGCTGACGCCGAGGGCACATAGTTTACATAGGTATTTATCTTTTACCTTGCACGGCAGAAGATCCCTCCATAAATAACTCACTTTGCTACACGGCGTTCTAATAAAAATTGACTTACGGCAACTGTTGGAAAATTCATTACACCACATAGCATGTTTCCTTCGCCGGTACGGTGTACCGCACATCCACAAAGGCCACTTCCGACTCTCAAGCTGCTGTACCTACTGCCTACTTTGGACTTCAAACTCTGGACTCGCCAACAGCCACCCCCCAACCCCGCCACAACTCGAGTGTCGCGTTTCAAAGTGCAAACCGCACGCTAGTTGTTATTGCAGACTTACATGCCATCAACGTTATCAGTTTTCCATTGCTTATCGACCGTCCAGTTCAAGCAGGTTTTTCTAACGAACAACTATCCGTTTTCCAAAGCTCTTTGTACCGTCTGGAATCATCTCATTTGTTTGGAGAAACCGAACAATGCCTGTTATATTAGAAACAGAATCGCTAAAATGTTTTAACGAATACAAAATAAACTGACGAATGGCAGATGCGTGATACTTAAAATTAATATGTATGTAAAAAAAATGTTTGTGTTGAATAATTCCCCAGTTATGTTTCTGATGATAACTATAAGAAACATTCATACAAAAAACAAAACACCAATCGACTGACGAAGAAGATACGAGGAATGGAGGAATACACAAGGAGCATGCTCGGATGAATTGTGTATATAATGGAAGTGGAGATATTTTGCAAATATATTATTTCTGGTTCCGCATTAGTCTTGTATCATGACTGCCATGAATTTGAATTAAAACTAAATTTTGTGTGGAACTGTTAAATGTATCCTTGTGATACGAAACTTCGTGCGTGCGTGTGTTTGTTTGTCCAAATGTGAAACGTGGCGACATCGTAAACTATTAAACATACTCCCAAGCAAAATTGCATTGGGAACGGTTACAGCTATGCACTTATTTAGCTCTAGCAACAGTGACTTTAGTGCAATTTATTATCATTAGCACGTATGTCACAATGTTACTGGTGGCTACGGCTTCTAGACAAATTATAGACTTGTACAATTTCCTCCAATGCCTTGCAAAGTAAATATACACTCACGATATATGTAGGTCACTGTACAGAACAGACGTTTTACCCAGCTGCAGAAAGCTTTTGTAAATCGTATTTGTTTATTTCGAACCGTTCAAATCGATGTTCGTTTCAATAACCTAACTTTCTTATTATGCTCGTTAGTTTTGACAGGAACGATTTTGCATGTATTTGGTGCTACATTCATCTACTGATTACCTTCTAACTACTTGATACAGAATTATTTAGTTTGACGTTATAAGATACATACTGAAACTCAACCGTAGAGGAATCTGTTGGCATAATTCTAACCTGGAAATACGAGAGATGGATAGAATTTGATCTGCTCCTCCAACTGACACATTTCTGTCAGCTGACATTTCAGACACATCGTTGGATGCCAAGATATCACCTGTGATAGACTGTTTACTTCAATGTAGAACATCAAACTCGAAACAACAAACAAGCATGTTTATGCTGATTGTAGAATGCGTGCTAATGCTAAACATGTACCGTAAGCTTGGATATGATGAGTCTAGAATTACGTGCAGAGTAGATGAAAGTAGTGAGTACAGGAATCACTGAATCAAACGTTCTACACACGAGATTTAGACGAGTACGAACGAGAATGTATGTAATTTGACATACAGTGAGTTAAGTGTGATAACTAGCCACCAAAGGTGACATTCTCTGTTCACATGAGAAATGCAATCAAACAGCAGTACATAAGTCACGAATTATTCGTGAAACAAGTTACAACCCAGTAGCTGACGGCTATGTACATACCTAGACACAGTACATAAAGTGACAAAGGTTTTAAAACTTCTGTAATCCAACATCTTCCACATAATATGCTCATTATCACTTAGGTTCTCTAAACTAACTAACTATTTCCGTAAAACAGATTCTAAATATACAATTCATATTCTACAAAATACCGAAATGAAATAACCCGTGTCAGTGATGTATCTTGTTCTTTTTTTTCTCGCTACAGTTTCTTGTTCTTGTATCTGGAAACTCTCGCTTTCCACTAGTTTCTCCCTGGTTCTATTTTCATTCCTCCACTCGGGAGTTTTCGTTTCTTTCCACTGGTTACTTCTTAGTTTGTAAGCTTGTTCTTCTTTTCTTTTTGTTTTTCTTGTATTTACTTACTGTCGAAGTTGGTTCTAACCTTTTCTCGTGTAGAACAAAATCTTAATGCAACCGAATTTCATTCAAACTTTTGCAGATGGTCAATTACTAGTTGAAACTTACAGTTTACCATACTGGAAGTGTGCTGCATACCAAACTATTCCCTATCGGGATTCTAACTGTATTTATCAGTTAGTAAACTGTATTTATGTTATAACAATAACGCATAATTCAATTCTAAAGTAATTTAAAGGAAGTTTTTGCAGAATATATAATATATATATATATATATATATATATATATATATATATATATATATATACATATATATATATATATATATATATATATATATATATATAACTAATATTAACTAATATTACAGCTGTGCTCTTCAAACTCTTGTATTTCTAGGCTGAAATATTCTCTTTGCCCTTTACACCAGTGCGTCCGTTGTTTCAGGAATAATTTCAGGCCACTATCATCACACACATTTGTCGCCTGCAACCCAAGGTGCGTTGTTTCGTTTCAGAAATACATATACAAAGTTTGTTATATAAACAAGTTATAATCTATGCTGTTTACCTGTTTCCAGGCGGGGCAGGCCATGAGTGTGTTTGTGTACTATGTACACGGAACTTAACGCAAAACCATATAGCTCCGAGTATTGTATTAATTATATATCACATTAATTCCCATTTGTACAGGGTGGGGGTAATTAAAATTCACTTTGAAATTATCACGCTAGAAGACGACGCGACGGCGTAGATGAGTAGTATTCCTCAAGTTTATTATATAATTTCGCCTCAAGAACGAGCTTGAATAATTTACAAACATTTTCTCCAGGATCTTAGGTTGTTATTTATGTTTTATAATACACATTAGACGTGGAGAATATCAACAGTACAACATACTAACTTTTGACATCTTTCCACTTTGGAACAACAAACAATATTACTGTGTTCTAGGCACACGCATATTTCACAAATTGGTTTCATCTAGAAATTTGATTAAATAACAAGTTCATTATTCACCGTATTACAAACCCGTATAAATGTTTCAAATACTTTCTAAAAACAAGTCACTTGTAAACTAACAGTCGCATATTTACACAAAATTTAACCGTGCGTGCACTTGTATACTCGCTAGTTCTCTGTGTGACCTTGAAATACAGTCAGACTAATGGTAGTGGGGGATGGGCGGAGTTTGAAAGTAAACAGTGTTACGGAGAATGCCTCTGCAAAAGTAAAATCTTTGACAAAACACAAACAGATGGAAACATTGAAACGGTTGGATAATTAACCGGCGAGTGTCAGTTGTTGGAACAACAACTGAACAGAGAGTTGCTGCGAAGGTGTGATGCCATAACAATACCGGTGGCAGCACACTTCGCTGCCTAATTCATTTAATTACGAGCGTTCATATAAATTGGTGGCCAGGGGAAGTGAGGAGCGAGTGTAGAACCAGGTTTGTTCCGCCGGGTAATCCCGTTTTCACAAATATCACTATTAAATTCGCCCGCCACGCCTACCATTATTTACCTCTAACAAACTCGCACAAGACTAAAGTTAAATACCATTGGCGAATGCTCTCCTTTCGTGGCCTCCTAACCTCGTATCAGGTTCGTCTTCAGAAAACTTCTTCTATTTGTCGTACCAGTTAGGATTTCTGATTCGGTGACTTTGATTCTTTCCTCATTGTGCTGCTGCATAAAATAATAGGAATCTTTCGAAGATATATCAGAAATAAAGGTTCATATATCAGGATTTCATTAATGTTGAACCCTTTGGTATGTACCATCAAACATTTTCGGGGCCCGGTCCTGAATCGCGAGGTTCTCTTCACGTTGAAACGAGACGTTCGTTAGTTATCATCGTATAAAGTTATCCCTCTGCTATGAGGGCTGGATGAGGTGGATTCTAGGAGGTGGCTGGTACTGTAGGTACTCCTTGACGACTCCAGCACCACCCCTCGCATTATATCCTGCCACACACCCAGCTACTACACGCTCACAGCGTGAACAGAAACCTGTAATTAAAAGCAATTCATTGCAAAATGTTATTTTCATAACTTCGTTAGCATGTTTCGCCTACTTGTAAACGCAATTCTGCAGTATCGTTACCACACCACGTACAAATATACTGCCAGCACAAGCATCGCACACAGAATGTGCTTATATGCCTCAGAAATATTGCGCTAGAAAAACTCGAATGAAAATAATTTTATTTTCCTCTCACGGTTACAAAAAATCTAATTTCATTTCCACATTGGTTGTTTCCATATTCAGGCTAAATAAGTTAGGTTAAGAAAATAGCATTTCGCCTCAAGTTAATAAAAAAAGTTTTGCAAATGAGCAAAAAATCTACGACATAAATGTGCTACAAGATATTGTTATTGAATAAACCTGAAGCACTGGAAAATGTCCAATTAGACGACAAATGTTAAACGACTTGGCCTCTCTTATAATCTGGGTCAACTAATGCTTTGAGAAAAGTAACTGCTGATTCATTAAAAACTGTTGGTACAGGTACTTACAGTTTTAATTGCAATCTACATTCACTTTCATTTGTCTTATTAACTTTACCACTTACTTTAAAATTTATTGTTTTTCATTGTAAAGTTAAAAATGACAATTTCTAGTGCCATGTTCTAAGCAAACTAATTTCATAAACAGAAATGTAGGTACTCTTTTTAAAATAAAATAAATTTATGCACCTGGTTGATTCCAAACACGATGCTGCTTTGTCGTTGTTTAATTTAAAATAAGAAGAAGTATCGTGCAAAAAACAAAGACAGACTGTGTTGTTCGCATTTTAGGTTTCATTAGCTGACGATAGGTTTGCGTTGACAATAGAACAGACCTCCTAACAGCGTCCTAATCCACGATTAATCTTCCGTGTAGTGTGCGCTTAATTCCCAATTGAAAGCTTTTTTTTGCTACAAAGAAATCTCTAAGTCTATTAAAGCTCAGCGTTTCAGTTCCACTTGTTTCTCTACACTTTCCGACAATAAAACTTGTCAATTTTACTGCAACAGACACATTTGAAAATGGAACAACTCGTTCTCGTCTGCGAGATATAATTTCTCCAAGATTTCCACAGTAAATCGAACCGAGTCCGCTGGTTTTGATGCAGAAGTACACCGAACATAAATATGCATCATGTGAGTATTTCACATACAACCACATTCTGAATATTTTAGTGCGATGTCGCAAAGCTGAATTTACGTCGTCTGCGAATCCCCGTAAAACAATTTACCGAACAACACACTTGAATACAGAACTTGATGCAATATTTCAAGACAGCCAGGATAAATATATTCTTTTTACGTATCATTTCTATATCCTTCTGAATCATTTTATCTCACCGTCACTTTCCTGTATTAAACTTTATCATATACATATCTTCTCTTTGCTCTTCTTCTTTTTGTCAAAATCAGAATACATAATATGCGAACTGGTTTCAGCACAAATCGTATTTGTGGACGTTGATAAATGCCAACGTAGTTTATCATATTCGCGATTAAAATCTGGTATAATCTATGTCGTATGTTTAGTTACGGTTGGTCGGTACTCGAAACAAGTACATGCAGGTTAAATAATAACACCTATACACTGGCATCATAACATTGGAACGTTATATGTTGAAATTCCCGCGTTGAATTTAATCACAGTTTCAGTGCAGTGTTTATTGTCCAGTACTTGTAGCTGGCTAAAAACAATACACCCACCAAGCATATGTATGTATAACATAATATTGAACTACATCACATCATGAAATATCACGCTGGAACAAGAGAATTGCCATTCGGAATAAATATTTTCAGTATTCGAGAACTGTAAATATGACGATTATAAATTAAAATATAAAATACACACACACACACACGATCAAATCGTTTACAAAAGCCTAAACCGATTTGACGTTTAATGCAGCTGTATTGAGCAACGTGAATATCAAACACAAATTGCAACATTTTCATCCAAAATGATTCATAAAGTAGGTAGTTATAATTTCAATGTCGCATGGCCGGCGTGTATACCATGTATGAGTGTTTGTTTCATATTTGAATGAGCGAATGCGGTAATAACGTCGAGCAATTATGCGATGGATGTCCACTCCGGATGAAAAACTCACCGTTTTGTTGCAAAACGAAACTCGCAAACAATATTTCACAATCACAGTTCAGTCAAGTAACAAACGAGCATTACCTGCAGGCAGGAGGAAGATGATTTGTGAAACGTAAATAGCTAATTCACTTTATTATCAACTCCTATTGGCCTAAATATAATCCACTTTTAAATTGGCCAACCACGGTCCATAAAACCGCAAAATTGTGGTTTTGCTCATTTCAGTTATTTCCCGGTAATTAGTTTTTATTTAAAATCGAGAACACTTAACATGGCTTCTGTCCATAAACACAGTCATCCGTACTCAAGCTACTTGCCTGCCGCAGTTATAATGAAATTTCACTCGCTCCTTTTCGACCCCTTTGGTCGATCCAGTGTGTTCGCTCAATGTGAACCCGTGCATTCCTTCCTTTCGTCCAGCAACGCGCTACATTATCCTTCACCACAATTATCTGCGAAATCTCTCAAACATATTATCTAAAATACTGTTCTACTGTGTCATTCAGCCACGTACGTACCTGCATGCATGCGAACACACAGCAGAGATGAGAGAAATGAGAGAATTAACAAGTTCTACTGAAACACACCACATTGTGAAACGAACACTGTGTCAAAAGGTTTTTTCCCCAAACTTTGTATGACAACAACTGTCACAAGATAATCTGGTGATTAAAAAAATAAAATTGCAAAGGTATTGTCACATATTATGTGTATGCGGAAAACAAACAAATCCAGTTAATCTGCTAGAACAAATACACTCAATTCTTTATCAAAACTAGTATGTATCAATGGTTCAGGAATACATTTAGAAACGTTCGTTCGCATATTTCAAAGCCAGCACAGCTCGGTGTGGGTACCGCACAATGTTCGTTGAATTCCTGAATGTCGAAAGCACCAAATCTTATTGAAACACCGCAGATGCAACGATCCGTCCTCCAGTTTATGTGCTAGAAAATGCCAAACCAATAGGCCGTGAGTAATCACAGTGAACGGACAAATATCGTTCGCTCGCGTTTCAGGTTTTGCTCTGTATCCGATCGATTTCCAAATACATATCATTGATGAACACGATGTCATAACGAACATTATCCATGATTCTACCATACGTGTACACTACAGAGTACTGTAGTCCTCTTGGAAATGTATCCTTTGATTGTGCGCAAGCGTAAACTTGCTTGAGGGGCTCCAAGAACATTATGCACTTGGATAAACGCTCTGACCGTCAGCACAGACGTATTAACATCCAACATATATATGCACTTGAACATTACACTGTACCAGTGGGTTGTCAAGAACAGAAAATCGTACATGAGCAATATTCAACGCAAATAAACACAATGACAACATACAGCTTCATATAAGGAAATATATAATATGACTATAAACGTACATATTATATTTGTAGCAAGAAACGTTCATAACGGAATCAAGAGAGGTTAAATTCATTTATAATTTAATACCAGAAACATATAATACACAGTATCATTGTATTGTATAACGTCGTCTATTTAATCAAAATCCCGTGCAAATAAGACTTGACATCACGTGTCCCGTTGACTGTTACTGTCAGTGTATACGTTGTCCTGCAGAAGTCCACAGAATGCTATGGAACATCAGTAATATTTATTGCAAATGCCTGCAAACTAACCGTGATACGTGACCAACAAAACTTTCAATTTATACCGTGTCTGCCAGTGAAGTTCCGATTTCAATTTGTACTGTGTATTTATACGTATTCAGTGTAATTGTTCTTGACATTTATAGGTTATGAGTTCGCGATACGGGTACTTCGTTTTGTTTCCAATTCGATATTGTTAACGTTTCAATTTATAACAAGTAAATTAACTGTTTTATAGTTGAATTTCTTTAACGGAAAATGTATCACCAGTAGAATATTGTTCTGGTTTAAGCTCGTCATTCATTATTCATTTGTTACAATAACACGCTTTTCTATAACATAATGGCATTCTTTAAAATGATGATAAGATGATGAAATATGGAAAAAGAGTTATTGAAACGTGAAAGAATATTAAAAACAAGAATATCTTTCGTATTTTGCAAATTCCGCAAACTTTATAAAAGAATAATATTCATTGTGTATATTTCAGGCTTTCGTTTTTTCTTTCATTGTATTGTGCTAAGTGCAAAATGTTTGATAATGCGCTTTAAAATTGTATTCCATTGTGAAGGTCTTTATTTATTTAATACATTTCTAATAAGAAATATTGTAACAAAATCATATTAATATTCTATCTGCAATGGGAGAAGACTGGATTATTCTTCATTATAACAGCGTAGACCATTAAAAAGAATATTATTTATATTTATTTATCTATTCCAAGGCAAAAACGGGACGTGATGACCGGGTGAGGGGGCACCTGAAAGGGGCCCTTTATATATATAGACATACATATGTATATATATATATATATATATATATATATATATATATATATAATTATATATATATATATATATATATATATATATATATATATATATATAATATTTAATGCATAACAGTATGTATGTATAAGTATGACACTGGTAGTTTTAACGATATCTACATTACTGTTGATAAAGAGCTTAGCGTATTTCTTTGATGTAGTATTGAAAATTACAACAATGGCGGCCGACAGAAGGGCAATTAACTTGACGATACACACTTTAATTTACCTTCAACCATATTGAAACGGTTGCTATGGTGAAAACGGTTGCTTGGTCGGTTGCTCGTTCCGCGTCTCGTGACATTTTACGTTTTCACCAGTTTTATTCGTCGTAAACGGGTAGGAACGTAATGTGTAACGTTATCAAACACATGTAAATGTCGGTGTACAGCTCTATACATTTCATATGCGTAATACGCATGGGACAGGTTTTTCATGTGCCAAGTTAACATACGAACGTATAACATTACAATAATGCTATAACATAACATGAAACATCATTTTACAGCCAAGATTGCAATTTAATTTTCGAATTTAACTGCACAGTTAAACATAACACCTTTTATGATATAGTCCTGTTGGTTTCATTTCGGAAAAAAATGCAATTTACTATAAAATAGTATGTTAATTTCGAAATATTACAAACTATAAGATAGAGTAGTCTTATAATTAGAAAATTAACATTAGTTTTCTAAGAAAATGTATCTCATGGAACGATATTTAAATGCAATTGATAGAAATGTAACATAAATTTATTATTATGCAGATGTGAAACTGAAAATTCTTTTTATTCTGAACTTATTTTTATTTCTTTATATTCTAGATTTTGTTGTGATTCTTAACAAAGAATTTTTACCCTGTTAAAAGCACTCACAATTGCCTATAAATTCGACTGTAAACTAAATTCAAATTAGTTTCATACAAAACACACTGGTATTGAAAATATTTCTGAATGTATTTGCTTGCTTTATAACGTAAATAGTAAGCCAATTAGCTATGTCTCGGTTATAATTGTACGTGTGCGTTATTTGGTAGAATACAGGTATACACATACACACGTACGTATTTGTGAAACTTACACAGTAAAGTTTCCACAACGTTGATAAGCTTGAACAAGTTCAGATCCGCATTTAGATATAGCAATGAGACATGTGTTGGTTGGGTAACTAGACCATTTAAAGCTTGTAGTTAGCTACCATACACCATAGCGTGAGGTACGTATTGTTGCCCTACAGTCAAATATTAACAAACATTCACCACAGCAAAACACAACACTACACATATTCATTTGTAAATAAATCTAATTATTGTTACTAAATATTCGTGTAGCTGTACCAGACATGTTCGTATAAATTGTAGACAATAGATATAGAATATACAAGGACGATTCTAGCTGTTAACTTACTTTAAAAGTAATCCCTACTTTTAAAGGGTAATGTTCTAGAACAGATATGTGTTGTATTGACATTATAAGCAAGGTATTTACATTGTACAACAATGTATTTTGTTTATACATCTTCGTTCAAAGACTACTCGCTTGTTTATAACAGTAGTTTTGCTATAGCAGGATCATTTTCAACCGAGATTAGCAGCGGGTTAAAACAACCAATGGCTTGTATTAATCAAAGTGCGGAAAATACAGAGGCTAAGGAGCCGTGCCACGGAAAATGAGAAACTAGTTTCCGAAAAGTGAACAAAACGGCAGACCCCCAGACAACACGACCTCTGGTTTTTTCACAGATAAGCTCCCTCCGAAAACATACTGGCAAAGGAACAGCACAATTTCAACCAGTATCTGATACGTTTTATAAACTACTCTACTACATTTTCAGAGCCTTCATCTACTTTCACGCCCAAATATCATGCAGCCAGGACGACGAAGTCTAGAATAACTTGGTTAATTGTATGATCGGTTTTTACGACGGGGTTAAATGCAGAATTTATACAGTTTACGCCACGTGATGCAACATAGCTTCATGCATAGTGCGCTGTGACGAAACTATGTAACATAAAACAACAAGAAAACGTACAACACACACACACACACGTATACGGTGAAAAGTTACCGCTTTTGGCTATTGTCGCTTTTGCGCGCGCCTTGGATAATGAACGTTTTGCAACTGAAAACAAACACACACCAATCTGGTCGCTGTACGAAAGTGTACGAGTGTACACGATACATAAACAACCTTGTTTATACTTAGTTTGGTGCACAATATTGCACTAAATTAATTTCCCAGTTAACCGTGATTTATATTTAATCTTATCCCTTATTACCAAACTTAAAACATAAAGTATTAACGGGTTTATTTCGTAAAACTTAACGCATTCATCACACATTACTAGAAAACTTTTATTACACACCTAGACTTGATCCAATCATGCTAAAATATTATTTATTTATTGTTATAATTGCCAGGGAAGTATTTACACATTGAATGTGATGTTTTTAATTTGCAAATATATAAATTAAACTGTCACTGTGGTGGGAATAAATTTCTACAGTTTACAGGGCACATCGTTTGTCATGGAGATGAGGAACGTATTCTTATTTATTAAAAGTGATATTTTTCTTCGTTCATTTGATGGTGTTACGCAGCGTAGCGTGACGGGCGTAGCGCAATGTAACGTAATGTAGCGTACCGCAGCTGTTATTTCATTTGTCAGTTAATTTCAACCGTACTCCATCCTGAAACAATTAAATGTAAATGTGTAGCAGTAAGTCCAGGGCAGCAGTAAGGAGTAGTGGAGGGGGGGAGCTAAAGATGCGCATCCTTCTCGCAATATATTCGTCCCCAATGGCATTTTTATATCCTTATACCACTTGTACATATCTCTCCAAAGATAAATGGTTTATTTTTTTTTAGAATGAAAAATTCACTACAAGCTTTTCAAACAATTTCCCTCAGATATTCAAAATGATGCGTAAGAGGTTATAAATTACGGTAATTTGTAACTGTTCCGCCATTACGTGAAATAAGTAAGAAATATGAGACACATTGATTCCGGGGATATATCGTCTAAGCAACATGTTTTTCAATAATACTTGTTTCTGTGACACAAGAATGTTGCGGATAAACTTCTGGTAATAAGGACATTTGCTTGAAAATACTCATTCAATTTACTGTGTCATAACTATATTTTACTCCAGGTATGTTAATTTATTTCATTGTACTTTCCGATTATCTATTTAATGGACAGTGAGCTCGTCGTAATGGGAAATCAAATATAATTTTACAAGCATTGTAAATCAAGACGGCCATCTTGATGTTGATATAACAACACTGGTTAATAACTTCATTTTGTTTGTCCATAGTCAGGCAGTAATAAAACGTGACGATAAACATGTAATTAAATGTAATACTTCAGCAATATTAAATCAGATATAAATTACTCGAAATTTATATCAAACTTGAATCGCAAATTATTATTAAATTCCTCGTAAAACAATCGTTAGACGTTGAACTATAAATTAATTTTCTTAATTACCGTGTGCCATACAGATAAGTTCTCGCCAATTTTATTTTTCGACAGAATTTATGCATTCTTTAAGAACCGCACCGTTAAGAAATAGCTAACGTAATATAATTAGCATAATTTTTAACTTATACAATTACACCAGATTTACATTCAGAAATAAATGGTACGTTTAATATTTTACGGAATTGATTTTCACTTTCAATGTATTCATTTCTTTTCCGGTTTTATTCGTTAACTATGTCAATTGACATTCCACTAAAATGGATAATATTAAATCTAAACTTTACTTAAATCATCGATGCTACATTTTATTAAATTTCAAAAGCGAATTCCTTTTATCTGTGGCATCTGCTCTTTATATCTTCTCGCACAGATTTTTCTGTTGTAATGCTTTACAATTACATTATAAAATACTTTTGTCCTAGTCATCAGAATGTTTATAGGTACAATTCGCGTCGTTTGTCCCGGATGAAGCAAATTATTTCAACGTCTCCACGACTGGAGAATGACAATGACGAGCACACTCTGTAATATAAATATCATTTCACTACGTTACAGTTTCGCATTCCGTTGTTGCCGACGTACGTGTTGTGTTATCGACATCGTGTCAATCCAGCAAGCACGCGACATTTATTGGGTACACATTTTTTTTATCGACTAGGCAATCCGCATACTTTAAACTTGCCTAAAAGTGTCATTAGTTGTCTGCTTTTGAAGTCGTTGTCCCGCACCGCTTGTCAGCTCGTGCGGAATATCACGAACACGCCGGGATTCCGGAGGCGCGCGTGCCCGGAGTGTTTGCGCATCATTGCTTGAAACACTACCAGTACCGGCTACACACGCACCAGGTCCGTACTCGCACGTATTTACACCCACTACCGTCCCGCATGCAAATATTTCTCTCGCCGACGATGTATTACATGCTTCAAGAACGTCAAACTCATTTTGTTTTCAAAATAGTTATTAATAATATATGGTTTCGGTTAAATATAAACGCGTTTTAATATGCCAGCAACCTCACAGCGAAAAAGTTGTATATGTAATTTAACTTTTTCCATACGTAGTCTCAAGAAAAACAAGATACAAAAAGGAAAACTTTTTAGCAAACTTTTGACTCATGGAAATAAGATACTTTTAGGAAATTGAATTTTCACTGTATAGTATTTGATTCGGTACTCACTAATCAGTATATTTCAAATTCTGAAATATAAAAAAAAACATATTTATGTTTGTAAAATATAAAATTATAAATTACATTCATTTCGTTGGAAATTTTTACATTTTGAAATCCTTCTACACTATACACCCAGTAATTTATAATAAGTACGAGCAAAACACAATATCGCACTAATATGCTTTTCGGTGTATCTATCAGAAATTATAGCCCAAACAAAAGCATAATTTCCCATCTAGATAATAAACAAAACACGTCTCAGACCGTCTCTGGTGCGCAGGAGTAGATACAGATGTAGCTCACGGTTTCGATATAATGGATCCTTATCAATGATGGATCTTATTAAAATGCTACCCAAAGTGCAGACTCTTGTAACAAGATGAGCGTGGAGTCAGCAGGCAAGCACACGCGCACGGAACACCGGTCAGGTTCCTCGTGAACGGTA
This sequence comes from Carabus problematicus, assembly GCA_963422195.1. NCBI lineage: Eukaryota > Metazoa > Arthropoda > Insecta > Coleoptera > Carabidae > Carabus > Carabus problematicus. Next base: position 1,383,364 of record OY728580.1, on the reverse strand, counting down.
CACGCTTCATTACAGAGATTTATCATGCTATACTGCTCCTCCATCTTCTTCTTCTTCTTCCTCCTCATCTACCACCAGCACCTTGTCCCACTTCTTCCGGCTGCCACCTACGTAAACCTGTTTCTTATCTGCCCGCACAAATATTTTCTAAAGAACGATAAACATTGCGAATGAATTACACGACCAGAAATCTGTTTTCGTCAAAATATCTTCATCACCACTGAATGAATGATTTGGCAAACGAGAACACGATACTTGCTTATTTCAGAGGGTACGTCAAAATCCTTTCATATACTCTCTCGTTTGTGTAATTTATTCTGAAAGATTTTTATTTTTATGTTACGAGTGCATGAAATTTCTTTTATTTTTACCGACCAAATATACAGACAATAGAATATGTTAAATGTAGAAAAATAAATGTTGTTAACCTAAAATTAAAATTGACTGGAATTGAAATTCACTAACGATACCATGATGTGATCGTATTTATACCAATCGACTTTAATATAACCTACTAACATGAATTCACACTGTAAAAATGAAAAGTTATTCACTACGGCCAACAATCTTTGTTGTGTTTTTCTTTCGATTCTCCCGACGTACTATGGACCCTAATCAAATGAACGGACGGCCTCCTGAAAATCGAACAAGTTGATTTTACGTTAGCCCGCCGCCCACGTCCACGTACGCCCATGTCCGAAACTATGGCGGAATGTTTTATTATTATATTTGTAAATACCCCCGGAGAGACGATTTATCAAATCAGAATCTCGCCTAGACCCCGGGACGCGTGGATTTCAGATAAAAGAATATTGACCTCCGTCAAACGACCGTCATCTTGTTAAACCAGATGTTCCCGATGACAAAGTACACGCATTAGTCCACTACACGAATGACGGGAAAAAAAATTAATTATGTAAATGCGGCTTTAACTCGCCTCTCTCGTCTCCATTCCGTCGTCGTCCATCTATTTACGCAAATGGACCGCGCTAGGTACTACTACTGATGTTTATATGATTAATTGTCTTCAACTGTCACTTTAACGCGCACCCACAAACAACACTCCCTGTTGCTACTCCTTGTATTTGATGTTAACGTCGCGTCGGGAAGAAATTATCACAAAACATGGGACCATTGTTCTTTTCATGCAAGTCTAAACAGGCTAGTGGATGTTTGAGAACTTGTAGGATCGTATGTACTATTGAGAAAACAAAACACAAATGCATACAGCTGTGTGTGTGTAGTTACGTAGGTCCATGTGAACAAGCCATTAGAGTTGTTATAATGTGAAACGAAATGCATAGAACGTGGAAAGAATATCTGTTATTTTATCTCCTCGTTTGAATAAAACCTGGTAAGCACTGCTTGTATATTGCTCGTAATCTCTTCGCTTGCGTCCCGTTTCGTGAGTGTGTGAAGATAAATAAAACATGTGTCCCGGCGTACATGTTATGACGTGCTATTTTTCACCGGAACGTTCACTTGATGTTCTGCTGCTTGAACTTCACCGATGCCCAAGGACGTCGCACTACTGTTTAATGTCGCCCTCAGACTACGTTATACCAGCAAACATTTATCCGTATATACAGACGTAATCATTTAGCGGTGATATGACTGTATCTTATACACACAGATCTGTGTCTGTGTGTCTATTGTATGTGTGTGCAAGAGAAGACAGTGAGTAACAAAGGAACAAAACGCGCAGACCGAAGGAATGCCAACGCCTAACGGAATCACGAGTCATTTGTAGAAATATCAATTTGTCTTCCGCCAAGAAGTGTGGCTGTATTGTTCGCTTCCTGCATATGAATGCCGACAGCACGATATCTTCACTCGCTAGAACGACGACGACAACGTTTACTGCTGCTGCTGCTGCTGATGGCATAACACAGCACGCCACTCTCTACTTACACACACACGACTAGACTTGCGTCTCGATCGTCACTCATCGGTTGCCGAGTGAAGTTTTATCTCGACATCAGTAACGAGTCTCTCGTTACAAGCGAATGAATGTTCCCCGGCTATTTTCACGAATAATATGATTATGTCCAACTAGAATATAGCCACATTACTTTCAAATGTTGTTCGTTGTAAAAATGAGCTTGTTTTTGTTTATTTTTTGACGGTGTATTCTATATATTTTGCGTACTATTATACAGTGCCCGCCATTAGTGAAGCCAAGCTCCAACCGGCAACAAACAGTACAAAGGATGTTTTTTGCTCGTCAGGAGCAACGATAGTGTTTGTTTAGTACAATGTTTTGCATAGACTACCCTGGATAGGATTGAATAGGGTCCCGGACCACGAATCTCGGCTTAACTCGAATCACGTATGGATGTAGCTCATTCAGGATCACGGGATAGTCTCTCTGCCAGTCTAAGATTCTCCGAAAAACATTCTATAACGTCTGTAATGATTAGAAAATAAGTCATTTTGTAAATTGTATTTGTGACAAATACAATTTTAACTTGTATCCCGATACAGATAACGAACCGACGAAGCTCATTATAATTTCTCATTGATTCAGGTTGCATACGATATGCATACGCAGTTTCAAACTGTAGTTTAACATTTATAGAATGTTTAAAACGTCGACAGCTACCTGTATGTGTGTGTGGCTTGTTAGCAGATACATATCTACTTCAACATGTACAGAGGTTTGATTGTACATAAGCAACTCGTTGGATGTTTGAGTAATTACGTTTTGATTAGCTATGGATTCCAGTCCGTGCCCTTTGTGATTGTACCCTGAATATTAATTATCAAGCGCGTTTGTGCCCGCACAACACTATCAGCGTGTCCTGCGTCCATCTGTTTGTCTGTCTGTGTGTCCGTCTAGCGTGTTGTTCACTCTCCAATTTTGACATACCGTCCACACTGGAGTTCTGATGTCCAGCAATACAATTGACCAAAGAGCAATAATACGTAACGAAATCACATTCCGGCAAAAATCCTCTAATGGACTTGCCGTTGTCTGTTCACCTCTCAGTTTCAATAAAATCACATTTTGTGCTAGTGATTATGTCCATAGATGTGCGTGGCTGTGTGTATGTGTGTGAGTGTGCGAATGTTTCAGTTCTGTGACAGGCCGCTAGGCGGCACATTCTCCCCCTTTTACTGTATGTCGAACGAAACCTCGTATTAATATTTTATTCATGGCATTCGCTAACTCAAACAAGCAACGAATAATTTTTTTTTACTTCGTCAAAATATTGCATTGCTAGTCTTTGACACGTTGCATCTTGTCCCCATACCAGCACACATGCGCACACGCACGGAATGTATGCAAGATGATGTTGCTTACACAACCATGTGCGTATGCCTTAGTAAGAACAGCCGAAGCGGGGTAACTCCTGAACATGCGTGCCTTCATATGCATGTGTGTGAGCCGGCTACTCTTGTTGTAGTAAATGGTGGGGGTAGTGTATTACAGCCAGTGTACACGTTGCATCCCCCACCACCAACATTGCCACGTCACTGGTTACTGCTGGAAGAGGGGCAAAAAGGAGTGACGTTCCGCGCACCATGCCCAAGGTGGGGGTGGGGAGAATCGATTGTGCTAGGCTACAAGCTTGTCCGGGCCGGGACGCGAACCTCGCGACCTCGTATTCGCTAAATATAACGCTAACTAACGATGTCGTTACGTGTAACATCATTTATTTTCACCTCACAATACGCGCGCGCACACAAACACACGCACGCATAACCGCATGCAGTGGTATATAGATTAGACTCCTGTAAAACTTATCGTCCTCCTGGTGTTGTCTAATGTGATTGCCTTTCGCTCATCTTCAACGCCTCACTTTTACTGCATGTGTCTGGTCGTAGAATGCGCGTAGATGCTCCGGTGTTTATGTTTTGGTGGCGCCACAGTTTGAGTTGCAAGGTCCCTAAGGTTGGCGATGACGGTTTAAAATTGTCTCCCCTACGCATAGCCGTAAAATAAAACATATTCCACACGGAATCAGCCAGGTCCGTCCGCGTGTACCATGTGGTTTCAGTTATTCGTTGTCAGCGTGTAAGTATGTGTAGAAATGTAGGGTTGCAAACCACACTAGACAAATAGTGTCTATCTATATTTCATAATCCCGTGCCGAGATGCCAGAGAGTGTAATGAAATCCTGCACATAAAAAGAAGTAATGGAAGGCCACCGTTGAAATGGAGGTACCGAACGGCAACACAAATAGCAGCCGTTTGTTTTCAACCCTTGCGAGTTTCTAATATTTCTCCAAGTCTCCCTTGATTACTGCTGTGACTTCCCCCTCGCTCGGGCGCCTGCCCTGGCTCCTCGCGCCGAACCGCGACGGCCGACAATGATTCGAAACGCACGTTCATTCGTTCGTTCGTTCATTCCTTCTAACTGCAAAAATAAAAAGCCCGATTTCAATTTCCTTCTTATGGCAAATCATTCTTAAGCTCACCGACGCAAATCGCTATAAAAAACAAATAGCACCGCCATTTTTTATCTATAAAATTTATCTTCGTTTTTCTTCGTCGTTTTCGTGTCCTTTAAAGATCGAGTTGACAATTGCCACCAGGGCAATCTATTTTCTAAATTTCGTATAACTTATATGGCGACGCGTTTAACTGCACGTTTTATTCCACTGTTTTACGCCCGTTTCTATTTGCTTGACACAACGTCATCCACTTAGGAATGCACATAAAACGTCTGCAATATAATTTGATGTGCGGTGTGTCAGTGTTGTTTCGTGACATTGACCACGCCAAGCGACAAGACAATGAACCCGGAGCTCCCTTTGAGTTCTGATACTACCGCTACGGCAATTTAATATTTCTGCATCACTCATTTAATTGTCGAATGTTGCTACCCCAATTCCTTGTTGCCTTGGGCGTCATCAGAATAGAATCTCTTTCGGCTTATTTACCCCCCATTTTTTCTTCTTGCTCTCGTTGGGGGAAGAAACGAACATTTTGTCAGGAACATATATCCTCGGGCCCGCGACTAATTACAATGAAATAAGCTAATAAACTTGATTCGAATTCTGAACTTCAATTAACATTACGCATATTTACTCACTGCAGAACATGCATAAACTTACTTTGTTTACGAAACCGATTCTACATCATCATCATCATCATCATCATTCTTTAGAGATAGCAAACTAATAAACTACCGATTATATGTTTGACTTTACGATTTAAAAACTTTGTTGGAAAATATTCCAGCTAGAAAGTTAGTTAAAAAGTTTTACGATGCGGAACTGTAACTAAAGATAATACCTATTACGTAAAAAGTAGAAAACATCTTCACATTATTAACGATCTACAAGCAATAAAACAGTATCTTATTTGACAAGAAATCTACAAGATTTTTCTTCAAATGCGAGCATTTCTAACATATCTCCGAAAGGTTTGAGGCTGAAACAGGATTCCGTTAAATACAAATAGGGTCTTAGTACACGATATCGATGAGCCGATATAACTCTTCATCCAGTATTAAACAGAATAGGGCAATGCAACAACGTCTTTCATTCCCATTTCAATCACAAAACTTCATATGTTAGCTTGCGTTGTGTTTGTCTTATTGTGGCCAATAAATAACACAAGGCGTATTCTACAAGCAGCAGTGCTGCTGGAGGTGGTAGTAGTAGGAACTATTTTATTTATGGCCGAACAGGAACACACCGAGAGAGAGCAAGCAAGACAGTAGACGACTATGATCTAATATATAAATATTGTGATGGAACGAGTCCAGCCAGCCATGCTGAAATCCGACCAGCCAGCCAGCTATAGATGAAAAGTTTGTTGAATTTAAATCTAGTTTTCTGTTTGGCGGAGTCAGAGGTACAATATCTTATGAACATCAATGGGCGGTGGCGGTGTTGCCTGTAAGGAAGATTTATTGTTGAAATTACTTGCGCATTGAATTCAGGGATTTATTCGCGAATATTTGATGATTTATTACCTAAATACGGAAACATGTTAATTTGTATTGCAACGTAACGTTACGGTACGCTACGTTGAGTGGATTTAATCCGTGAGAATTTATAAGTACGAAGTGCTACCTACCTACCTACCTACCTACCAGTTTTCTTACTTAATGATAAATCAACGCTCAACGTGACTGCGTTGTTTTCTTAATGTGCCAAAAACTTCCTCCTCACCGAAAACAACAACGGAATGAAAGTTATTGAACGTTCAGAATTATTCCACAACGATTTAATTTAAACTTTTCCTGTCACAAATTCTTAATAGAAACCAGATAGTACTTTTATCATGTCAGAAAACACATTTCTCAAATCAAATTTCTTATTAATTATTATCTCTGTTTCAACTAAATCTGTATGGAAAAATAGCTAGATGAAGGAATCGATGTTGCTACATATGTATAATATGCCGTTCCCGTAGAACACATAGCATTATACACCAACGTATTCGCTATTCTTCTGGTTGAATATCGGAGCAAATTTTGACAGCTCATCTTTGTGTTTTCCCTTTTCGCATTATCTTATCGCTGATTCTCTACATGCCCGCATTCTTTTTTCTTCTTCCTAATACTTTTATACCTCGCAGATTTCTTTTGTACTCAGTCCTGTTGTGTCCCGTGCTGTACTTAAAACCTGAAGGAATTTAAAATGGAAAATGGAGAGTCGAGAACGACGCGCGGCTGGATCTCAAGTTCGTTATTATTTTCATAATTACAACGGACGTATAAATGCGTCGCACCGCAAACAACTGGGTTTGACGGCCAGCAATGATACGGCGTACAATCTAAAGAAGCGCCATTTTCTCTTAAGACCTTACTCTATATCTCTCTTGTTAACGGACAGCTAAACGATTACCTCCTGTTCATGACTTTTTAATCCAAATATTTGTATGTTTGAAAGTACAGACGGACTCAATAGTCTAAATATTATTTCGGGATATGGAACTGGAATAATATTAGGAGGACTACGAGTCAATGCAAATGGAGGAAGTGGAATGTTGGGTGTATTATTTCGCCACACAAATATAATATTCATCTTATATTCGAGTTTGAAACTTGCGTACATTACGTTACGCAAATGAAGCCCGGCCCAAGAGTTGTTGCTATCCCTTTACGAATATGGAATGAAGATGTAACTGTGCACTAGAGAATTTCATTCCCTGACTCACAATTAATATTCCTGTACATGCTACATCTGACAACAACAATTTAAAACTTAATTTTGATCCAGATGTGAGTGCCATGCATATATAAGTGCGCGCGTGCGTTTGTGCGAGATACTGTTCTTCCGGCTCTTGCCGAATAATGGACGACGATGATGATTATGGTGGTAGTAGGGAGAGACTCGCGTCATGTCATGTACACACATTCGTTATTAAATATTTGCCTAATTCTCCGAAGGATACTGATTACTGTAACAGGACGGTGAGCAGCCTGTCAATAGCGTCGTGTACACTCCGGATCAATTATATCATCCCATCTCGCATTATAACACACGTATACAATGTTAAACATCAATTATAACACCATGTCGCATCGCTATCTAGTCTCCGTGTTGACATCATTCGTGCAACATTGATAAAAACTGTATTTGCCCGTCAATACGATCTAACGCTACCAATAAGTAATACCAAACAGCGTGTTTCATCCTCTCCAGATAGATATTGAACAGGTGCTCTGACGCGAAATCACCGAAATGGAAACACACAAAAGCACTAAAGATTTTAAATATTACATTACAAACAAACGACCTGGAAATGATTGCATTAGTACTGTGCACGTTTTGCATTTTGCCGAAGAAATCTTATTACATATATATATATATATATATATATATATATATATATATATATATATATATATATAACCAACTATTCTACTAAAAATGTTCGCTTCCTCCGGCTTTTTTTTTCTTCTGCTCATTTTCTCATCCGTAATTTATTTCTTGTCAACCTTGACACGCTTTTCCTTACTTCAACCTGGCCTCCATAACCGTCTATCCTTAGTTCTTTCATTCACGCCTGTACACACGCACACGTTACTCCTGCTTCTGAGAAACAAAAAGATTTTTTAAATATTCAACGAATTGTCGAAGCGTGCAAACGGAAATTGCCGAGCGCCGCCGACCGGGTGCAATTCGGTCGTGGACGTAAAGTGTCGTCGGTGCGAAGTTATTTGGCGTTTTCTATTTTCCATTCCCAATACACAGGGCTGTTTTGTTATATTTTTCCGCAGTTTCCTCTGTGACGTGATCATATCCTATCCCGCGGGAGAACTTCAGAGTCTCGGCTCTCGTCCTCTTCGTGTTCTGCAACCTACTGCGCATCCCCTTCGTTCCCCTCGTCCACGTCCAATTGTGTTTCTCGCAATATGTAGAACATCTGGATACCGGAATACTGACGGTGGAGGAGTAGGAATTTATGCGCTCAGCACCCTCACATACACACACACGGTCACATGGAGGTTGACGAGGTTAATGGACACCGGGGGGACATTGTAGCTGTCCCCCTGCCCCTAGGTTTTCAAATATTTCACCGCAGAACAACGGTGCAAACTGCGACAAGTGAAGACGGATTTCGCAGTTCGGGTCCGCACCATAATGTCGATCACTTTGCGAAATGACTTTTTGTTTCCAATAAAATGAAATTTCGTTGGGGCTGATAGGTGGAATGAGTTCGTTTTATAGCAACGGAATTCTTGAAATATGCTTTTTCGCCGCTCTCGTGCCCGGGGGCAATTCAATAAAAAGCTTATGGGAATCGCGGATGAGAAACGATACACAAATAAAGGTAAATGTGTTCACAGTCCGTGTTTGATGCCAGTCACAAATTGTCTTCTCCCTCTACCTTGCCTGTATGGGACGCATTCACTACCATTAGAAAATAATATAACCCATGCAGGATTGCGTCACATGCAAAACTATTACCTAAACAGTGTTGAATAAAAATCTAATTGTGCATTTATTTGTTTCAATGCTAATTTGAACAAGTCATGTTATTTCAACAGTACACGTCAATGCTGAATAGTCAAATAATATTTTCATTCCGTTTCTGTTTGCAAAATGTATTGAGCCCCGTGATTAAAAAGTACGAGTATATCGATACAAAAAGAAAACAAACTCTGTTTGTTTCGGCGAATATGATTGAACAGACCACTCGTTCCGCAGATGTGTGTTTCATGCAACATACACATGTATACTTCAACTCTGCAATTGTATGTACTTGTACATCTCTTTTCAACTTGCGCATCCGTAGATCGGTCCGTAGATTCGTTAATAATTTGATATTATTTATTTTTATTCACTACTGTACTGCAAAAGTATCACTGGCATTATTGTATGAACCATTTGTTAATTTTAAAATAAACAAATCTTCAATACTCGTATTTAGAACATATAAATATTGCTGCAGGCAACCAACGTTTCACCTGAGTAGTGCGCGACTGTAGTTATACCATGTCATCATCTAACTAGACAGGATTATTATCTAGTAACGATTGGGTTCCATTTGAGAGCACATGGAGAGACACCTTCCACATCGGCAGGTGACACTTAGCGATACATAAATAACAGAGAGGACAAATAACTGGATAAAAACAACAAAGATGAATGTATCAATGTTGAGCATACAACGTACCTGAACATTCTCCGTCACTATACTCGTCACTTACAAAGATAGAAACTATAGAAAGATACTGCGAACCGTGTACAATTCAATCGCTGTCAGAACGTCGTCAATTTGTACTGTACACTTGACTAGTTTTGTCTTATTGATTCAATTGGACCGGTGTATCTTATCGATAGCTACTTCGTTTTCTCATCGAGATTTGTTCAGGCTTGACGCAAAAAGCGCAACTCGCCGCGCGTGTCCGTGTACAACATTCGATGTCTAGTCCGAGCACAATCTGTCAACGATACCATGGTTACGCCTGGTTATTTACACGAAATATGTCATTAGAAGCACACAAAAACAACCTGGTGAATGCTAGTGAAATGTCTACTATCCGTATTAGAGACAAATAAAGACACACTCAATGGAAACATTCTTTTCATTTAGACTAATACAGTTTCCAAGAAGAACAAAACAATGTCACACTAGATCTTAAATTCTACGGTAACATGAAATATAATCATCAATGTGTTCTTTTTAGGTTATATTTGCTCAGTCCTTTTTTATCAAAGTGTTTCACTGATAAGAGGTAAAAACAAGACTACAATTCGTGGACCAAACAAAGGATTTACTGTACATGTTTAACTTTACCTTTAATGTAATGTGAAACAAAGATTAATTCGCCCGATTATTTATAGCAATTGTACTATATTTCAACTCTGTCTCGGCTCCGCGCTCTCTCGCCGAGCCTAAATGAAAACCGTTCTCGTTAAAACATGTAGTGCTCGCGCTAATAGAACTATGTTTTGAACTCCAGACAAGATGAATGTTACACTTATTTACTAGTAACCCAAGAGACCCGTAGTTACCGTTTCAGATAGCTACCAGTTTCATTTTCTTTCACACTCAATCCAGACAAGCACTGGTTAACCTATATAACATTCTGAACTTCCAGATAGATTCCATTTAGAGCGAGCAGTCCTGTCAAAAAATTGTCACTTTGTTATTAAACTATGAAAAAATGAATTTAAAATTTTATGGTCAATGAAATCAAAGAGAGGCGAAAGACTCCAGTACCCGGAGAGACACAAGAAATCACTTAAATTAAATGGCCGCTGTACTCTTATCGAACAGATTTATAGTATCATTGCCTTGAATGGGTTCTGTGTCTTTTTTTATTCATAGAAATTCTACGGGACTGATAACATATTTCATTGGAATAGTATAGTGTTGTATGAGCTATTATATATATATATATATATATATATATATGTGTGTGTGTGTGTGTGTGTGTGTGTGTGTGTGTGTGTGTCCGTTTAAACGCCTAGATGGTTTTTATGCAGTTTCAGGGGTGTACAAGGTTCGCAAAACCCTGGCATCCTTCGTTCCGAGGGTTCGTAATGGGCTTTTGTGGACTAGTCCACCCTAAATTCATGTCACTTCGATCCTACTAATCGCGGATGTCCGATCCAGTGCGGTTCGTGCTTCAGCGAAATTACACTGCATTACCCCATAAAGTAGACACTATATACGTATGACCCCCACCCACCCCGCCATTATCGTACCGTCGTCTTTAACCTAAAGATGAACACTAATTATTCCAGCCTGACTTTATATGATCATATATTGTAAACATATGTGTTCACCCAAGACCATTTTGTGCACACAATTTAAAATATCTACCTACTGACTGGCTTTTCATATATTTCCGCATTTCGTACAAGACGTAACGAATTTGTGAAAAATAAAACAACAACAAATTGTATTCATTGTCAAGCCGATGAATTATTATGAAATTTGTTAATTTAAAAAAAAAAAACATTGTACATTAAATTTTCAAATTCATTTCAATGCCACATGTTATAATTTCGTGCCATTGTGTTAAAAACGATGTTCATTGTTAGGGTGTAGTAACTGTTTTGTCCGTGCAAACAAATTTCCGTATGTAGAAATGTATGTATATGTGTGCAAAATTTCGGGACACACATACACAGAAGTTTACAATGTAACAAACAAGTCTGTATTCGCTGAAATGACGAGAAACTTCAATTGTTTCCAATGTTGTAATAATTGATGCGAATATAATGTGATGAAACAGTTCGTAAATACAAGTCGTACATTACGTAGAAATAAATACAGAAACTAAGTAATAAATATACACTAATTATATTCATAATGCATGTACAGTATATTACATATTGTGCTCTTACACATTTATAAATCAAAGTGCACGTACAAACAAATAAATAGTCGCACATTATTCTTATCATGTATGCCTGTTCATCTTTTATGTATTCACGGACACATTTCATATTCTGCACAGATAAAAAAAAAGAAATAAACACGAACTAAAAAATAGAATATGCTTTTACGTTGTTACTGTTGGAACCTTTTATTAAAATTCTCTAAAACAATATCGCCGTGAAATGAAATCTACAGCATGAACGTGACTAGTTAAATATTATGATTACTAACTATATAAGATTCACGATAGTTCCACGACTGCAAGTGTCAACAATGTAAGCAAACAATGGCAATGATACATTGCACTTTTATTTAATTCCATATAATAATTCACGCCGAGATAAAAGCCGCGTACCTACGCCACTGACGCGCTCGTTTTATGGGCCGTAAAATATCTCTTGGACACTGTGAAAATGGTATTTTTTGAAGTTGTGTTTCTACATTGCCGTTTCACGGAAACTGCACTAAAATATTCAGTAGAGATGCTCGAACTTACACTCTGCAACCCTCACTGCGTAATGGTGTGTCGTGTACTTGTATCTTCAAGTACTTAAATACATACGCACACACATGCATATATAATACGTACGTGTGCACTTGCACAGACTTGCCACTGCTTGCATTGTTCGGTTCCCACTAATAACTACATGCAATCGCAATTAAATACATACGTAAGCAGACATGCAGCCGTACAATTTACTTGCAACAGTACAGAAAAGAGATTCTCCTTTAATTTACTTCACCACTGACAGACACACTTCATTGCCAAGTAAACAAATTGATGATTTAGAGTTAAGAACATGTTCTCTAGTTTTAACCAATTTTTCTATACAACATGAGCTTTAATTTAAACAGTAAAGAATATACTGTTTTGCTTTGTGGTAATTGTTTGCCTGTGAAGATGACTACTGAATGTAGAGTGTTCTCGAATGTCCGCACACATGTGCTGCCAGTTCTCTCTGGTTAACTAAATCACGTACTTTATGCCGACCATCCGTACGTGTGTATAGGCTATTTTTATTACGCTATCGGAATAAGGGTAGCACGTATCGAGGGAGATTTTACTTTTCGGTTGTACCGTCCGTGACTCGCCCGCTGTATCCTGCGGCCTATATTCATCAACCTTGTTCTTTCCGGTACAGCGTCGTACACCAGCTGTAAAATGTCCCTACAATTTTACTTTCGCGCCATAAATTCACACTACATCACCAAACATTTTCATCACTGGATTCTCTTATTTTTGTGTCAGAAAATATCCGGTTGCATTAGTTTGTTTTGTACGTAGAACTGGCATACGTATATAATTTCAATATTTGATGCTCTGACTTGTGTATTGTCGTTTCTTCATTCACTATTGAATTGATTGAAATTGCAATGCACCGAATTGCACTGTGCTTCTTACAATTAGTGCAGATATACCGGTGAGTCTCGCATACAGGAGCCAATATTCTGATAGGAGTATTTGGCAAACGGTTTAATTACCAGATCCCAATCAAACCACGCAATCAGAGCCACTGCAGACATTTACTTTCTATTGACAATATCATACCGAGGTGTACGCGTCAAGCGGATAATGAGCTATTGATAATTAAACAACAGCGCCTGAGGCGTCGGACATTTCCATCCTCTGTGCACTATCTGTATAGATACATTGATGAATATACATTACAACACAACAGTAGCCGGACTGTTTGTCTTATATTAGTTTACACAAATTCCAATGTAATATCACTAGCAATATTACGAATCGAATCAGTCATCTGTAAAGTGAAATTAGACGAAATGTCATCCCGGAACTTAACCTTAAAAGTTACATAACGCTGTCAGGTTTGACAGAATAATTATTAATATATTATATATTTACCTTGTACAGTAGCTGCTGTTCATTAGTAAATTAGATATTTATTTTTTGACATTTTGCTAACTCTCTGTAAAGTTTGATAATTAGTTTTGTTCGGCGACAGTCACAAAAAGACTGACGTGAGTGTAACGAGAACGTGGAATTTTAACATGTACAGATGTGCTTTGTATTTAATTATGACAATGCGAGATGGGGAAGCTCTATAGTTTGCACCAGAATAAAGCTGCCACGGTAATGGAACAGACATGATTGTTAGCGGAAGAAGCGTCGGGTAGTACGTATGTGTTCATATATGTAAGTATACAATGTTTCTGCGCCCTATATGACGGGAGCTTGTGATTCTCATTCGCCGTACCAAGTATACAGGAGCCCTCGAACTCAAAGGCAATTCCATATTCAATTCATATGGAGCGGTGCAGTAACTATACGACGACCTTGTTATACATTGTAAACATGAGCACAGTGCATATCTGACTCGAATCTAAATGATATCCACATCCTGTAGTGTTGGAGTCTGATGTTCTGCTCGGCCTGCGGTATGACAAACCAGCAAATATGAACCCGCTGCGTAACCAATGAGACATTCCCCCCCCCCCTAAATAGGGTGCGTCACGATGTCATTTCATACCCGACGACCCTGTGTATGTGTGTGCCCCCGAACGCATATGCGTTTTTGTCATTTGTCATTTTTTATTTATGTTTGTTCTCTCGACAGCTATTATTATACGACTCCATCGAGCATTCGTCCTGTTATTTTGTACCGCTGGTTTTTTGCAATTCTCTCATATACTTGTCATCAAACTGCATGAATACCATTTTCATTTTATGTTCATCACAAGGAACAAATAGATCCTTGGTGAATTTTGCCAAATTTCGTAAGGTAAATGGATGAATTTCAGTTCGGTCACTGTGACTATTATTGTATGGATAATTTTGTTGGTCGATGTGTGTAGTAGTGTAACTAGTACTGGTATCAGCAACAGTAGCATCGGCCATATTAACTCCATGTACGTTAGAGTATTAGCATACATTAGCCAGCAGCAATTTGGAATGAATCCCAACAAGCAAGGATCGGTGCGTCAATACCAATTATGCGGTGGCTAAAATCGTACAACATTGTTAACAAGTTGTCAAGATAGTGCGCATTGGTTTGCAATACGTGTGCAACCAGTCGGATGGAAACCGCCACAGGATACTGGCTCCGATAATATATACTCGACACTAGCGCTAGTCGATAAACACTCCAATAAAGAGTTTGTTCGTTGCAAATGCAAACAGCTACACCATCGGCGTACAACTTGCACTGTGCAAACCTACGTTAAATAAACTAATTAATAGGTTTTGCTGATCAGATAATTAGATAGACATAATGTCCAGTTTGCAGATATACAGTTAATCTACATTTGTGTTTATATATATGCAAACATTACCTTGCGAATTTCACAAATAGACCAGGATAAATACATTTACGAGAATACCTAATAACGCACATGTTGATGCAAAGTTTCACAAGCCATTGCTCATCATATAGTTAGAGCTAACTGAATACTTATTTTTAATGAAATCTAATTGCAATTTTGCACGGAATCTGATATGAAAATGGCCATATTATTTCCAGTACATCGACAGGCTTTAGTGGAATGAATGAATGTGTAATGTAAGTCAAATAGAGGACATGAAACTAGCGGGCAACTTCATCTAAGTGAAATAAATGACTCTCCGACCTACATTCAATATACTTCGTCCATCTGCACGTACCGTCCGCGTAAATGCATCGAAAGAATTGCTTCAGGAGTCGGGAAACACTGATTTGGCATAAAATCAATGCATGCATGACGTTCAATGTATGCATATATAGCTTTACGATACTGTTTTTCAATTTTCCGAAATTTCTATGACGCATCTGGAATGCCAAAGCCATGGACATAACGAAACCCTTCTATGCAGTCTGCCCGACTGATTCGAACCAACCAGCACCAGCCGAACACAAGACCATTCGTTTTTGTTTTCTTTTTATCAACATCATCTTCTTCTTCTTCCTCCTTGTCGTCGTCGTCTGCTGTTGCTACCGCGCGAATCATTAACTTTTTATTGTTATTTCCTTTACTCCGGAGTTGCTGTTTTCGAATTAGGCGCGTTTGCACATATCGGATTCTCGGCAAGGAAAAAAAATTACTGAAACATTGCTACAGTGCGGGTGCTTGCTGTGTAAACATGAAAGTATAATATCTATCTTTCTCTCTCGTTCTGTTTTGTTGGTAGTTTGAAAACACGCCTGCAAATATGATGCTTATCGCATAAATATGTCTACATGATTGCGCGCACTTTTTTTATTAAGTTCGTAGAAAGCACAAAACTGCTCTTATATTTCCGTGCACTGACTTGTGCATTTAATTCAAAAACTTTTCATATCAATGCAGCAGCAAATATTACGAGAAAGGACTTCTTTCATACTCATATTACTAATCGGCTGAAAGGATATTATCCTATTTCATTCCAATCCTGCCACTTCACTTTTGTTGATGTCAGGGAAAAATCTTGTAGAGAAAAATTGCACAGAGTAAAATCTTATTTGAACATTACAAATATGCATCTATCATACGTACAAACAAAAATACACAACATCGACATTTCTTGTTGATGCTTATTCTGATGCTATCTCGAGAAATATAATAGTAACTCTTCGTTTCAATTCGACAAAATCCATTTGACCAGGAATTTAGTTTGAAATATATATACAAAGTTTTACAGAAAGTATATTTGTTAATAACACTGATCTGAGGGAAAAGAAATTCAAGCAAAAAGTTTATGTATTTGAGAGAGAAAAAAAAACTTTTACAGCAAGTAATTCCGTTTACCAACTTTTTGTTTTGATATTGCACGAGACAGACTTCTGTTTCTGAACTTGAACAAATTATTGAATTAGAAAATAAAATACTCACCCACATCATCATAATTTCGCTTCGTATTCTCTGAATATTAGATCATTCATTGCCTCGTCTAATAATAGCGATTTGTCAGAGGATGAAATTTAAAAGTTCGTTGAATATTTGATTTAAAGTTCAACAGTGATGATAATAATGGTTACTGGCCGGTATCAAATCCACCTTGATCCGTGTACCGCGTGTAACTCTGGTCGTATATTTAAAATATACGTTTGGAAAAGTTCCGTCAAAGTTGATATGTTCCGCATTCAATATAACAATATTCTCGAGGGCTCTCCTCTGCTTCGCGCATCCTGACATCTCTCGTCCGGCTACATTTCCAGTAGTTCGCGTCGTCGAAACAGAACAACAAGCAAACAAAAACTTTCAACTCTGATCCAAGTATCAGCTGTAAATAGATTGCCAACAAATGGGCATCCCGCTATACTCGCGAAAGAAAAGAACAAAGTTCCGTTTCAACTTATCCGCCGGTTTTAGTTATTTGACGCTTGCACTACTTACAACAATATCACGCATACAGCCATACACATGTGGTTGTGTCGACATCCTTCTCGTGCATGTATACTCCTGCTGCCAGCAGATACATACATTTTCCATACAAGCCGTGCTGTACTGCTGTTGTGGCGAGCGCAATACAAAAACGAAACAAAAAAACGTACACATACACACACGCTATGTGCCGAGAATGTTGCGAATATGTCATAGTATAGTCGGTCATTTTGTTTTGGTTAGTTTTTGTAAGAATTTGTCACAAAGAATTTACCAAGTTCTACGTGATGTTTCAAATAGTTGTACAACAGAAAAAAAAACTATCAGATATTTCCACACAAACTAGTGGAATTCACGTCGTCTTGCTTGTTACTCGGCAATGATTGTATTTTTAATGTGACGAACATATCGTACGCATTTCTGTAATGAAACTTGTTTAAGTGGTTCGGTTTTGTGCTCGTCACTCAATCTCCATTAGATATGATCCGTCACGAGTCGGAATGTTCCATCTTAATTAGGTCTTAGGGGAGGGTTAGGCATAAAGTAAAAAGCCCTACGGAAATTATATTCAAACAGCTGGGTGTATATGTGAATCACTGGTTGGCAGCTTGTGTACAAACATGTTTGTATATTGTACATAGTTAGTTGTACAGCGTACTCTCTGGCTGTATGTGTATGTGTGTGCGTGTATGTATGTGTGTGTATCTATGTTAAGTCATTTAATGTTACAAGATAACAACGCTTCGTATTCGCAGGCTACATGCACTACCCCAACATGTTTCATTATCCACACTTCACTTCCAATAACAAATCATCAATTTACACCGCTTTCGCATGCTTATAACGTTCTGTCAGACAGCGTATTTCCAAATTACACTGCGGATAAAACACATATGTACTTTATACTATCGTTTCTCTAATAGTTTTCAAACTTTAACTCTATTTAAACAACACGATATTAATAGAAAGCTGTATAGATGCTTTGAATTTGGAGGCGAATATTCCAAGGTGTGTGTTGCTACATATGTAGTGTTTGTAAATATGCGTCCGTGTTAGTGATGCTTTTCAGCAGGATGCCTATACACTATCCATGTAGCTGATGGCGTCCGTTATCTCTGTATCACGCTACACCATTGCCACGTCATGTGGCAATGGTGTAGGTGTAGGAACGCGCGTGTTACACTCTGAACGAACCCTGTCTGCTAAATGTGTAAAAGGTGTATCCATACATACATAAACCTAGAAGGTGTAGGTCCGTGTGATGCGTTACCATAACGTTACCTTGTGCGTATTAATAATGTATAACGAGAGTGTCAGATTGCCATAATGTTGCGTCCTGTCGAAACCCAAAGAGAATCTTATATCAAAGAAAATATACAGATATAATGCGTGCCTCCTCACGCCAGATGACGTTTTGCATCTGCATAAATTTACCTCATGCATTTTATTCCTTAAGGAAATTGCGAAATTTATTTGCTCCAGTGGATATACACCCGTCTGCCATCTATAAATATGAAATACTAGCGTAATATTTTAGTCTTTGAAGTGTTGAAATTGACTGAGAAAATACTGGGATTGCTCCAAACGTTTACCGCCATCAAACCATGTGCACTTCGGTTTCATCAGCCTTTTAAGGTTGAAAAAGAAATTCAATAATGAACACAATTTATAAATCAAATATGGGAAAAAAAAATTGTTCAAGCAAATAAATAATTTTTATAAAATACAAAATCCCATCAGGCGTGAGCATGTGCCAAAAAATATCTAATTCACATTCATTATGGTTTCGTTAAAAGTGTACAAAATATTCGTTTGTTTTTTTTCCTGATATGATTATTCAAAACTGTCACATTCGTTTTGACATTAAATTGATTTGTGTAATGTACTAAAAATTGATATCTCCTATGTCGGCTCATTACTATAGATTTGTGTATGAAACACGAAATATTTTCCTGGTACACAGTTGCAAATCCACTGACTGAAATCACAAAACTTCCTCAAAGAGCGTAAATAAGTCACCACACTTCGGTATAATTTAGAGTTCCGTAGACCTCGGGCACGCGAAGTTAATGTATGCAATCCTTGTAACTCAGAAGTAAGTCATACAAATTCCTATCGGCAATGTATATACCTCAATTTGGCATGTCCCATTGTGTAGCCTTGGCGAGGGGTGTTTGGGAGCTGACGCAGAGAGAGTATTAGTGGTTCGTCCCCGAAAACCCAACGACGATACTGAATTATGCAGAGTTTTAGTTTTTTGAATTGTTCCCGAGCAAAGTTTGTGCATCGTCTTGCGTTGGTACCAGCGCAGCGTCTGAGTGAATGTTGGAAGCAATGGAAACGTTCGGGGGATTATGGTAACGTTAAACACTAATCAAAATGCAGTTTATTTTTCCCGCCGTCGCATGCCGCTAATGCTTCTAAATCTGAATTAACATAAAACGAAATCTCTTGTAATGTAAAATCATTTAAACGTTCCGCATCCGGCGTTGCTTTTTTTCCTCCTGATTTCATTTGCAAGCATTTGCAATATTAGAAAACGAGAAAGTACGCCCGCCCAGAACTCGTAATAGAATTACGTTGCAGCGAATTAAACAAAACAGCGACAAAGAAAACAACACAAGCGAATGTGTTTCGCGACAGAATGCATTACGGTTTTATTCTTTGTTCATGGCATCCGTCGCTCGTCGGAAACGTTGAGTTTTCCTACGACTGTTTACTTATCAGCTGTAGTGCTTGCTAGTACAGGGTAGTGTGCATGTGTGACGCTAGTGTAGCTCACGGTAAATACACCTAGACTTCAGACCACCATTCACCGGCTGGCAACTACCCATTTAATATTATACACATTTCTAAATCTTACAACAGCAGTTCAAAAATTAAATCTACTTTAGAATCACTCACGAAAATAATAAAAACACATTGCTAGTACCCCCAAGGATCAATCTGGTAGTAATTTTTAATATTCTACAAGTCTTGATGAATCCACTACACATAAAAGTTTAATATAAAATTGAATTTTGCAGGTCCCGGGCACATAAAACCCGCCGATATTCAATTTTATGACGGAATTTTACCCGCGAAGCAACAGAAAAAATAATATATTGTACGTCACAGAAGGTCCCTGTGCATATAAATTTTCCAGAATCCAAATATTTTCATAATAAATATGGCCGTGTGTATATATTTTCAGCTGTATCGAATGTCGCATATTTCATATTGTCATCAATACATATAAATCAGCTTGCGGTACTGGAACCTCTATCTGTGTACATTTACATACTCGCTCTCTCTCTCTCTCTCTCTCTCTCTATATATATATATATATATATATATATATATATATATATATATACAGTGTGTCCCAGCGACTACCATACATAGGGAAATTAACATTGGGAAATTATATAAGGATCAACTATTGCCTTGAGCTATATGCATATTCTTTCTGAGTGACAAAAACAAAATATTTAAAACAAAGAAATTTACTTCTGTCAAATAATTTTACATTACATAATAATTTAAAGGAATTTTATTTAAAATAGGAAATTGGGTGCGTCAATTGCCTTCGCAAAGGTATTAGAAACGGAAACCAGAATGATAACAACGAAGTAGATATTTTGACAGCTGTCGAAGTGTGAGGCAAATTACAAATAATCTCGGTGAAGCACCACACTCATAAAAAACACAAATATTTTGCTTACAAATATTACATGCTGCTATTAGCAGCAGATAATGAAAAACGAATCACTTTTTGTGAATTAATGTTTAATAAATGTCATGCTTTAGAAAATATTTGTTTCACTGAGGAGTACACATTTACATTAAATGTTATAAAATTATGACAGATTAAGCAACCGTCTGCTAGTCAATTGGAATACGTTTGAACATTTCATTGTTAGTACCTGCTAGTGATAATTGAATTTAGTGCTTAATTGCTGTGTTTTGTTCATTTTCCATTACAAAATGCAAACTCTTAAGCTTTCTGTTGTAGGTATGTATTACTGAATATATGAAATGTAACCATATTATTTATCCCTAAATATTATTTATTTGCAAGAATATTGATAATTCACTGGTAATAGTGGTATTGTGTCAGCAAATTCTAAAATTAACAGCAATCTGACAGTTTTAAATTTGATTAATTCAATTACCTACTGTTTAATTTGTGACAATCACATGTTTAGAGACAGACACAGCAATACTTGATCCTTACATAATTTCCCAATGTTAATTTTCCTATGTATGGTAGTCGCTGGGACACACTGTATATATATATATATATATATATATATATATATATATATATATATATATATATATATATATATACAGTGCGAATAATGTAAGGCTATACATTGGCAACTATATTTTAGCTTTAATCAATTTGCCCATGCTCGTATCAATTCGTTGAATAATTTAAAATTAGACATAGGGCATTTACTTAATGTTACCATGGTGATTACATACAAAAACTCCAATTTATTATGGTTGAATAATGTAAAATTAGACATTTGTCCACAGACTACTATTTTTATTTAAATCATTTACAGAGTTTATTCTAATTTTTTATTAAATCTATTACATGTTATTGGATTAAAAGTACACTTCAAGTATTGAAATTGTAATTGGTATCAGTACATTTCCAAAATCACATGGGGGTGATTACTAAATTTCAACGCTGAAATTATCAGAAATTTTTCACAAAGACGCCCCTCCTAAATACCAGGGGTACATCTTAAATGTTTCTTCTGTGATGTACATTTCTTGTCCTAAAAATTTCGCAAACTTGTGAGATATTAGTAACACAGTACTGAAAACACAGTGACATTTACCAAAACAAGCGTCATTGTAATTTCAATTGTTACTGACATGGCAAATTGATTAAAGCTAAAATAAAGTCGCCAATGTATAGTCTTACGTTATTCGCACTGTATATATATATACAGGGTGGTGACTCGCTCAGCCGGTCATAGGGATTTAACATGGGAAATCAGTTTTTTGCAATTTCCTGCTTCCCTAATTATTTTAGGAAAAAACGCGTCAAATAAAAGTTTTAGGGCATCAAATTCTGCATCTAAATCAATAAACAGAATTACTTTTACGTGCTTTGTAACGGCAGAAATTAAATATAAAAATGGCGAAAATTACGTTGAAAATATTGATAGCCATGGAATTGAACAAAAAATAAAAATAAATGCATGACGTTTTATCTGTCAAAACATCAACGTTTGACGTTGGACCTGCAGGAGAAAATATTTATATTTCATAAAACATTCATAATTAAGTATGCAAGTAAACAGTTTTAATATCAGAATAAAAATTTATTTATAACAAAATTAAGCTATAATGGACATAATAAATATATATTCTAATCTAGAGCATATGCTCAAATACATCTCCATTGTTCGCTAAGCAAAACCCAAGTCGTTCGTAAAAATTACGGCGCATATTTGATAGCTGCCGGGCTGTAATATTCCTGCATTCCTCTGCAATTCTTTGTTTGAGAGAATTCACATTTGGGTGCCTAGTCTTGTAAATTTTATTTTTTAAATGGCCCCACAGAAAGAAGTCATTAGGTGACAAGTCCGGTGATCGAGCTGGCCAATTTATTGGTCCACCGCGTCCTATCCAACAATTTGAGAAAACTTCATTCAAATATAATGTGACTGGGTTTGTAAAATGTGCTGGACAGCCGTCCTGCTGAAACCAAACAATATTTTCTCCTGCAACATTGTCTATGGCAGGTCCAACTTCGGTTTGGAGCAATTCTAAATATTTATCGCCATTCATTTTTCCTTCAATAAAAAATGGCCCTATTACATTACGGCCCAATAATCCTACCCAAACATTAACTGTCCCATGATATTGCGAATGATTAGTTAGTGCTAAATTTTTATTTTTCTGATGCCAATTACGGAAGTTTTGAACATTTGGCTCTCCATTTATAGTAAAGGTAGACTCATCAGAAAAGCAAATATTGTTTATAAAATTTTCGTCCACATTAGCCATGTCCATAATTGTTTCGCAAAAGGTCATCCGTTGAAACTTATCATTTTCAAAAATTTCTTGGTGTACGGAGAATTTATATGACTTGAACTTATGTTTTCTTAATATTTTTAGGGCAGTTGTATGGTGTATTCCAAAATCAGATGAAATTTGTCGCAAACTAATATTTGGATTATTAATTACAGCTGCGAGTATATTTATTTCGTTTGCGTTTTCTTCCGCTTCATCTTCCGCCGGTGCAACATTTCTTTGCTTTTTATCGCATTTCTGACACGGAACGTATACTGACCCAAATTTGTCTTGATTTTTAATAACTTTTTGTATTGTTGACTTTGTTGGAATTGGTCTATCAGGATATAATCCCGCAAATATATCTCGTACCCTGATAATGCTATTTCCACTATAGTACAATTTTAAAAATAGATTTTTTTCGCTGATTGTGTAAGTCATATTTCTTCAAACGTTGATTTTTTATGTCACAAGATCAAACGTTGATGTTTTGACAGATAAAACGTCATGCATTTATTTTTATTTTTTGTTCAATTCCATGGCTATCAATATTTTCAACGTAATTTTCGCCATTTTTATATTTAATTTTTGCCGTTACAAAGCACGTAAAAGTAATTCTGTTTATTGATTTAGATGCAGAATTTGATGCCCTAAAACTTTTATTTGACGCGTTTTTTCCTAAAATAATTAGGGAAGCAGGAAATTGCAAAAAACTGATTTCCCATGTTAAATCCCTATGACCGGCTGAGCGAGTCACCACCCTGTATATATATATATATATATATATATATATATATATATATATATATATATATATATATATATATATATATATATATGTGTGTGTGTGTGTGTGTGTGTATATGCATATGTGTACTTATATACTCAAGCAAATGTCATGTTTATATAACGTATGGTGGATTTTGTTGTTTTTTTATTCTTAACAATGCACAAAAATGTAAATAAAGAATGAAATCCTGAAAAATGTTCAAATCGACAGAATTTTTGTATCGAAGATATTCAAATTTCGTAATATGATACGTGTCGCTATAGAATTGATTGGATAGAATTGAATACCAAATATTGACATATAATCTACATCATTCAGGAGTAGTATTCAATACTTTCTTCACTCTTGTATTTGAAAAATATCAGGTATTCTTCATTTCGTATATTCATGCTTTATGAATCATATGTTGTTTGAAATAAAGCAGTGTTCACTTTTCATAGCATGTTACCAAATACCGTTTAACATCTAAAATTTAGATTTAAAATCTTCTCTCTAATTTCTGAAATCGGACGTAGTCAGTTGTGAAATTGGAATGAAATGTATGCCGGTGGGAAAGTCATTTGCAATCAGTGGATGCAACAATGAACCGTTAGGATGAAGATGATCGTTGCAGCAGAACTATCGCGCGATTAATTTCAATTTAAATCTTAAGACTGGCACGTTATTTTTACGTGAACATAACGATGAGTAATAGTCACCGTTACGACAAATGTAGACAGACATTTTTCTAAATTAAAACCGTGAATTTAAATACTTACCACAAGGAGACAATAAATATTTATCTCATTATAAGGTCGCGTTACTTTTTTGGGGGGGACTCTATATCTTACATAAGCTCTCCCCCCAGAGCAGTGTTTGATAATACACTCCCCCCAGCACCCCACTACTACTAACACCCCGGCCCCGACCTGTGTACTGGTGTATACTAGCTATAAATTTAATTAACGTGACAGGAGAATAACTTCCTGGCCGAGCAAAAAAGCAATTATTTTTAGGGACAAAACGGCGTGAATAAGGCACTACGTGAAACATTTACAACTGAGCACAAGTTGCCGGTGTAATTATAGCAATTACGCGAAATTAACACGCTGTATATTGTAATAATAATATTATCAAGGCTTCACCTTTACTAGGAAATTACTACACCTAAGTTAAGCGTTATACTTCATTCATAATTCCGAGCTATGTTCACAACAGTCTGGCCGTTTGGTTGTATAACTGTTTTGTCAAGTGAATACAACAGTTTTCACAAAATACGACTGCAGTTAACATAATGTTAAAATGGACAACGATGCATCCAAACTTACAAGCAAAAAGTACATGATTTTAATAAAAAAAAAAAGAACGCTTGCTAGGTATAGACTGCTCCACAGTGGAACAGTCTATACCCTAGCAAAGTGGAGCCTCCACTTTGGTAAGTAAGGTTAGAAGTCTGGAGAGTTTTGTAGATCTGTCAAATAAGAATTCACCTTAGGTCGGTCTGGCAGTCTGAGTTGGCGAAAATTTAAAGCTAACAAACCAAACTACAACGAAGCGATTTGTAACAGACGGGGGTGAAGTTTGAAAATTGCAAGTTCACCAGTCGGGTACCATCTGATTAGAATATCTTTGCATTTGTTAAACTCACAGAAAAGAAACAGGAGCAAACGAAATATCCGTCTATATAGTCTCTCTGATTCTCTGCCCAGTGGATCAATATCATTTCCATACGGTTCGGCTTCAGGTGGCCCATATATTCTTCTTTGTCACCCTGTATATACAGCTGTAAATGTCATTTTAAATTATTCCGAAACCGAAATATCGTTTTCCAAATCTGCCTGAAACTTTCACTTACCCCAAGCTACAGGCTTGGTTTCGTTCACCACAACTGTACGTGCTTGTACGTGTGTTCTGTAACTCTTGTTAACAGGGTTGGACTAGCACACGTGACCACTCGAACATTCTATAATATGCCACAAATCATATCTCCAATTATGCATCAAACTATTAACTAAATATTGTTATAAACCTAACTCTGTTCTTAGTTTTATTGACCATTATAATGTGTTGAATTGAATGGAAGTTTTCGAAATATCCAGCACGATATTTTGGTTTACATGAATGTACATCGTGAATGAATGTAAAGTTTCCAGACCGTAAATAATACCTACAATGTAGTTTTCTTCAATTTCCGATGTACTTCTTGAATGTACTCCTTTCATGTGCTAAAACCAGTCCTGTCATTCCGGTTCTATACAAGTCGGACAAAACCGAATCCGGTTCGAACATGCGTGAACTCGTAACCTCGTGACTGTCGAACATTTTTGTAAATTGAAATAAGTGGGTGGCGCGGAAACTTTCCGTAATGTTTATTATTCATGAACGTAGCCTGTGTTGGATCGTTGCCCATATTGTATGTACTGTGTATGTATGTTATGTACATAAGTAACATACAACGTATGTTTCTCACACACACATATATACTGTGCTACAACTTCCCCCACCCCAACCCGTTACTGTAACGTTCGTTTGTTCGTTGTTCCGTTTCATGTTCATACGAATGTAACTTCTGTGCTTCTGTTGTAACATGTTAGCTAATTCGGTACCTACTGGACGTTGTGTTCCGATGCACACTTGATGTTTGTTTAAATGTCGGATGAACACATTGCTACAAGTCACTGTTCACTCGGTTTCTACACAAATTTCGACTTGATTGTGAAACACTACCGAAGCATTTAAACTCTTCGTGTATATTATACACATGATCTCATCGAATGCCATGAATTGATGAGACGTCTGTATTTATTTGCACGTTACAATTAGTACGCTAGAACAAACAAAATACATATTGCATTTGACATAAACAATGTAAATGTTACGAACATTTCGCATATTCGAAAAGATGTGTGCATTGTTGTTCAAATGAACACCAAAACTGTGCTGATTTCCCGCCTAAAATTGAAAATGTCTAGGTATCACTATAACGGAGCGACTTCCGCTTTCGATATCCTGTTTACTTCATTTGAAATTTAATAAAACGTTTCGAAACAAAATGGAACAGAAGGCGAAAAAAACAGCTATACTGCTTATTCACTCCATGAAACTTTATTTGCGTTCGAAAAATGCGATAAAACAGCCTTCACCAACGCACATTGAATGGTGTAATATGGAGAAAAGGGTAAATACGTTGACAAAATCGTAAAACAGTATCGGTTTCTTCTGCACAGCTTTATAGAGCGATGCAATGAATTTTACTGCGACTGTAAATTATTCATGTCAATCTCGTGTATATATCGCTCCAGTGAAACAGACATGTTGTTCGTTTTATTAAAATCACATTCCTGTCGTCTCATGATATAACGTTCATTCTTATTTATTTCAGACGCTATCGTCATACATTTCATATTAAAGCCAACCAGCACAACTAACGTTAAACGCTAAATTGAATGTATCGCGAAATTCTCATTTCATTTAACTTTACCTCCTAACACACATGACGCGACACGCCTGAAAACTATAAGATGCCACCGCACAATTCTATTCATTTGAATGTTAGATTTAATCTAGAACTTTGCACACGGCTATCATTCTGGTGGTTCTCATTGTAGATCTTTTTCATTTCACATTGCAACCCAAGTGAAATGTTTCAACTTTCTTGCGAGACTAATATTGTGCTACTGGCTTACAAATTAGTTTATAAGTTCCACACTACAGTTACACTTGTCTGAAAATTAGTAGAAAATTATACTTCTTTCTAGGTAATACGGAATGTTCACTTCAGCGACAGCATGCTGAAACAATGTCGATCGTGAATTTACGAATCAGTCGAGTTATGGAACAGATATATAAATTTGGCTCCGATATCTCTGGAACAGTCTATAAAAATCCTACCGGTTCGATTCAAACTCGCATTTCCTTTCTTCGCACAGAACTTACGTCATTTGACGATAAAAAAAAAAAACTTGACATATATAGCAAACTGTAAACCAAACCAACCTCTCCACCACCACCCAACCTAACCATAGCTGAAGTCACAACTGTTGGAAAAACATCAACCACAGTGGTTTTTATTAACGTCTTATACCGGGAAACATATCACAAGAAAAACACATATTACTTTCAATAATTCCGGTGGTGAAAAAGTATCTGAAAAACACTCAGATCAACCAGAATATGTCAACATTTACAAAATACTGACATGTCGCAGAACATATACAAGACAGGCCAACCACAAAGTCTCGTGCGGTATAATATTATATAAGTGTACAGTTAGATTATAATACACTCTGTACGTGGCCACTTTCTCCTGTAAAATCGATATGAAACGTTCGGTGTAAAACTTTCTTCCACATTTTATCGCATTCGCAACCTTTACACGTAGCCAATAGATCCGTTCAGTGATGCGTACCAATTGCAATACGCACTTTTTTCTTCTACCAATTACACTAATCCAGTAATTACATCTCCTCCATTCTACCGATAACAGTTCTTCACTTTCTGTCACAAAGTGTACTGCCCCAACATGAACAGAATTGCGCATCATCCCCTTAGAGCGCGCGCCCCCAAATAAATTCTTGTACGCGTCAGATTACAAGAAACTTGTCCACGCCACATCGGGTAACTGCACAGTTCTTCAACTTACTCATTGTTCTAGTCGGTCAATAACTCATTTAACTTGTTCCATTTCCCATTCGGAAGCAATACGATTCCAAATAAGAGGAATCAAACATGTCATTTACGTTCGGTGTTTTCTTATTTTAATAAACGAAATAACTTGGAGCACACAGTACTTGGAACTAATTTAGCCATCTTGCAATCACATGCAAGCATCGGAAGTTTCTAAAACTAATGTAAACTTTGAAGAGTTTGAAGATATTTATGAAATCATTTCGTTTACATTCTACACACGATGGAAATCATACTTAAGATAAATCTGGTCCTTTCGTCTTTAATGATTTGATTTAGAATTTGATTCAGTTATGACTAGTAAGTTTAATCAGGTTACCTGTGTAAGTATGAACATTCATAGATTAACAACTATACTCGTATATTCCTTTCCTTATTAGATTAATTTATGTTCCAAATTAGATGCAATTATCGCTAAACCCCTTATTCTTGCTGCTATGTAAATCCATGTGTCACAAATGCACATGAACAATTCTCACAAATTTGCAGTTCAGTAACGATGGAACCCTTGCAAATTGGAGATCACAGCAGGCTTAGCAGTCGATCGAATAATAACATACAAAGCGGCCGGCTTGGCCTTAAACATCACATCTATTGTACCAAAATATGTTTCCATTACCTTTGACAATTGTTATTAATGAAACCTCGCTTTAATACCAAGTCAATTGCGGGTAGTATGTCTGTTAAGTGGAGGGTCGTGTGACATCATATTTTATGATTAACACACTTCGCCCGAATATTAATATCTGTCATCGCGATTAAGATTGAATTCACTCCGTATCGTTGTACACCTAAATCTGAAATTACTTTTATAACATCCATTGATTAAACAGTAAATTTCTTTGGAAAAACAATATTCGTACACCGTTTGATAATTTTCAATCTTTATACCTTTCCTCGCTGAAAACAGAATTAAATGTGTATAGCAGACCGGACCGATGAATTATGTACGCTATAAAATCGTTACCGTTTTCCGAATTCCCCAATTTATTCTCAAATCGCTAGAACATATTTCACAGCCATAGTTATATGTTCGGAATTAATTGCTCTATGCGGCGAGTGCATTCAGGGAAATATTCAAGTATAAAAGAACATTGGCGTTCACCTACTGGCTCCATGTGCTATCTGTGCGTTGTGTATGTGTGTTCATTACTGACCACAGGCTGAAACAGGTCAAGCAAAGTGGGCAGTACGTTTAAATAAACAGTGTTGCATTTGGCCCAGGCTTTGCATCCTTTCCTGTTCTTACTCGCAACGCTTCCTGTAAATTCTGAGCCTGTGGAAACGGTTGGATATCGTTATGTATATGCTATCTCCGCGCGTCTACCGTCTCCTACCACCGTCTTCCCAGTGATGCTCTTTGCTTTTTAACGTGTTCACAAGTTTGTGGTGGCTTAGTGTTGTCAAGTCCAGGGCGAAGCATTTGGCAAACTTTTAAATTAAATTTTATTGAAAAGAATCCACCCACTCGGGCTGCTGATTCAGCTGGTGCTCATGTCCCGTACTGGTTTCAACCGGGGTCTGTGTTGCGGCAGCCACCACGATTAGTTGGAAGTAACTTTTATAAAGGAAAACCCTGTTAGTGAACACTATCTTATACCTATTAAGTACTCCATCCACTTTCTTTTCTGTCTTTTTGCCCGAAGAGGTAAAAGTTTTCTTTGAGGTGAAAAAGTGCTTGAATCGATGAAAAACTCTTACGTGTGTATTTATTCACTTGACCCGGAACTTCTTTCCAAATGTGCTGCTCTAATTACTTACTTACCTACCCCGACTCTGCTCCTCTCCTGCCAAGAGTTTACGAATCAAATTTAATTCATACGCACCACCAACAGCAGAAGAAACTCTTGTTGTATACGAAGTTCCTCCTTATCAACGCACGCCAACTAGCGATTCAACAGTTAATAATGATCAGCCGCCTAAAGTGTGTGCCAATTATAATTCCGTCACGAGCACAGTAAATTAGATTTTTTTTCCATCCATCCACGTAATTTTTAATCGAAATTTCGATTTAGCAGGCGTTAAATCAATCCGCTTATGAGTGATAATATACTTCACATATCAGTTTCGCAATGATTAGTAATGTATTGATCGATGATGAAATTTACAGTTCGTCCACCGTGTGTTTGTGAACAGCAAATATGTACGAAATAAATCGTTTCAACTTTCAAAAAAACAGCATATAAATTACATTGGTTGCCATTATATTCACGGCATTACTCGGCAATTTATTGTAACACATCAACACGTGCACCCTGGAAACTTTGATGCATTTACCAATGCTAGCCTGACGTGAAATTATTTTCCATCCGAGTTAAATCCTTGAATATGAAACGCAGATCTGTGTACGGAAATATCGTAATATTAATTTTACTATGGAAATTTACAACATGTACAGTTAAAATAATCATCTCTGCATCATCCCTTAATCAGATTTTCGGTTTAACTCCATATATTAGCGTGCTGGTCACTTTGAAATTATAATTAAAACAAATTATAGCTATCGCAATTACCATATTCAACTTTTAAGTTACACCTGAAAAATTCATTTCAAATAAATACAAATAATATCGTTACATGATACAATTAAAACAGAATTATTTAAATATTATAAATATACTCTGCAATTAATGTATGTATATAATTTAATTTTGGTAATTATCAATTTAAATGTCGACCTTAAAAACATGTTTTTTGGTCCAATTGTTAATACATGCATGCAATATATTTTTCTATACGACGAAGATAAAAAACAGTTTGTAATGACTTACCAAAGTACAGCAGCGTAACAGCCGATCCGATGTTCATTGTTGTTTTTGTACGTGACTGTATCTTCTGCAACGATTAGTGTACGGTCTGTGCGAGTATTTGCATTACTTGTTTATCATAGCACAGCACCAGCAATATTCACAATTTACATACAGTTCAACACAGTCCACTGTATAGTATAAGTTGTTATTGTTACAGTACTAGTAATTTATCTAGATATGTACACTACGTGCATACAGTCAGGTTTATTAGTCCACTGAACTAGAATGATTAATGGTGAGTGTGTGTGTGTGTAAGAAAGTAGGACTTGCCTGTATTTGGCAATCTACCAAGGAGCTGTTAGCGAGACGTCATAGCTGCATTTAATTGTATTAAAGCATTATTATTACGTTGTGCATTATAGTACGCGCTCCTGGAACTCCGCCAATATTAACACTGCACTCATTTGCAACGGCTCTACCTAACCTCACCTGTCTGGACGAGTTTAGCGCAAGTTTATAGTACAAGTCAACTAGCACAACAGCAGCACCAGCGCGCCCAGTATAAGAACATAACCTAGCGCAGAAAAACAGACACGAGCTACTTATACACGCCCATATTTTCACCTATCAGTACCCGAAAGATTGTAAAAACTTCTTTAATATAATGTAGATGAGCCAGAACATTACATCTTGCAGGTAAGATGCGTTAAGCTCGGAATAATTAAATTAATTCCGCGTGCATAATTACTGCAATGAATAACAGCTTGAGCATATTTTCGTCTTACTTTTTATGCGTCACAACGAGATGCCATAATATTTTATAACATTCAGTATTATTTTTAAAACATCTGGTCTGTTGAATGTAGTATAACTTATAATTCAGAACATAGTAACATTATATATTTAAGATCCTTTAGATTCAGTATTAGTATTACAAACAGATAACTTTAATTGCAAATACAGAATATGTAAACAAGGACATGTTTGTCAGATTTAGTACTAGTTACTACCTTTGTATGATGTTTGTATATGTTTATCTTGCTTTGACAAGCATTTCAGACACGGGCTCTGAATTATATTGTGTCATAAATTGCAGGGTAATATTAACAATGTATTTAATATAAACTAACAGTGAACCTTTCAAGTTCTACATGCAACTGGAAACTCCACGTACGATACATACACACAACCGCCACAAGTTACTAAATATCATTGTCATAAAATGTTGGAGAAATTAAGTCCCAAGCACGGAGTATTAAAGAAAAACGTGTAATTATTTTACGAGAAAATTACTAAGGTCGCTGGTACTTTGTGCGTAGATATTTTATCTTTAAACGGTCGGCCTCATTCTCTGAAAATATATTAAACGAGAATGAAAACGGAATGGACAAATTAATAAAAGTGAATTGTAACATAAAGAAGTAATCTTCTTCGTGTAGGAAGCCTTAAAATTAAATGCGCAGAGAGCAAGCCCTAAAAAAGAAAAACAGGTAAGAACAGAACATAACAAAATAGGTAGCGGTGAATGTCGGCTGTACTTTGACATGACATCAAAAGCATTGCACGCATCGAAGTCATGTGGAAATAAGTACTGTATGCTTTGTGTTTCACTTACGGGCGAAATAAAACGCATATGAGGAGACCGGGGGACGAATACAAGGGTCTTTAATCGAAATTCCACTGCTTCACTACACAATTCAAACTAGTACGCATGTGCATACAGATGTATGCTCTTGTTCTTGACAATAGCACACTTGTTACAGCATGTCACTACTGTGTATATCATACTACACTTGGCTCGTTAAACATCCGAAGACGAACACCGAGAGCTACAGCAGGAACGCATGTAATAAGTACTGTAAACTTCGTCTGAAGGAAGAACTACGTAGATGTTTTGTAGTTTGTAAATCCGAAACGCAACGCATTGATCTGCCGTGTGAGTAGCAGTGAACTCCAGTTCAGCATAGTGGTGAAACTTTGAAGACGACACGATACGTGAACAGAAGTGTGTCAGTAGAGAATTATACGTACCTACATGTAGCCAGGATGTGTGTGTGTGTGTGTGTGTGTGTAAGAGAATAAAGTCAGTGTAAAGAGAAAAGTTAGGTTATGTACGTCCCATGACAATGTGTGCCTTGCATAATCCGTGCACTGTTAATTAAATACTACTTTAATATTTCACAAGCTCAGGGGCAATACATGAATACGAAATTTGGAAAGCTCGGAAGTTTAAGGACGGTATAAAATTATAAATTTTAAAGTTCTGGAGACAAAGACGTCTTGGGGGAAATGAATAAATATTAGTCCCGGAAGAGTCTTAATTACGATGGAGTTATACATTTTCTAATAATATCCTTTCAGGGAATTTTACGTAAATATTAATAAACACACATACCAAATATCGAGTGAAAAAAACATAACGTTATATATATATATATATATATATATATATATATATATATATATATAATTACGAATATTTCATTGTACATATACATGTAGTATGTACCGTATTGAATCGTTTGTTTTAATTTGATCTGCCCGATAAACATACGTACCGGAAATTTTACCCATAATTAATTTCTATTTTCCGACTGATTCAAATATTGTAATTATAATGTACCGCAGTAATTTTCATTTAATCGACAACATGTATGCTATTAAACATTATTTCTTCTTATTAATTTAATATGATACTCAATTACAATTGTATACCGAGATTATTATCATTGTGCTGTAACCATAGTTACACTTTGTTTTCAATCGTAATTATGTAATTACATAACGCTTTGTACTATGACCCTTTGTCAAATCAACGCACGGAGGATTTTGAAATTTCGAAAAAACTACACAAATTGATGAAATCGTAGCAGAAGGTTTCGGTGATTAGTTTAAACTATAAATATATCATGGAACATGCTGAAATACATTAAATATTAAATATCAAATAGCTACTACAGTTTTGTTGGTTATCGTTTAATATAATAACATATGTTATATGTACTGAATGTAGTATTATGCGTGTATGTACATTGTACAAGTACAGTTGTTGGGAAATAAACCAACCATTTAGTGAAGAGTGCCTATCTACCACAAGAATCACACGGGAGTAACGCTGGTTGCGGCGGCTCAATAGTAATACACGAAGTTGGAAGAAAATCATGAAACAAATGTCTGTAAATGTGCCAGAGCACTTTTAGAGTACCTCTTGTAAAATTTATGCGGAAACAGATAAGATTAGAGAAATAAAACGCGCAATATCTACAGAATGCATCTGTGTTCTGTGCTGGGCGCGGGAAGTTAACTAATATTTCCAGAGACGTTTTAAAAAACGTATAAATTTCTGGCCAGATTTACCGTGAAAGACAAATAGTCTCTCCAGTTAACTTCGTCTCTAAACATTCAGTCAACTATATCGTCGTATTCATCTTATTGAATTCGTTGGTGTTTTGCTTAAAATTCTCATTTGTAATCGACGCAAGTGTCATGTCGCATGTTTACTCGAGTTTCTTAATCTAATAGACGCGTTCATGAGATACTTCTAAATGTATAATTGGACGCATTTATCCTCGCAAACATTCAATATATTCTTATAGAGATTAATTGTCTCGTACAAATACACATGACACAATGCTGATTAATATTTTTCGCAATTGTGAACGTAATATTCTTTTAGTACAATAATAACGATTGATATTCAAGGATATTTTCAAATTGTGATAGAAAATTCGATATCTATCGACAGTATGAAAGCAATGAAATCAAAGCAAAATGAAAGCTGCTGTCAAGCTTTTAGAAGAAGAAGAAAAAACCATACACTGGAGAATTGACGTAGACGTCATTTCTTCGTCTGCTGAGATAGAAAATATATAGCCCGATAATAAAGGCACAGTCGGAAAACACATTTTAGTACTATTCGAATGCGAATTCAAATTAGGTATTTTCCCAGCATCCTTGTAGGGGTGGACGAGCTATCTCTGCCACAGACTTCCCTCACGCCTCCCTACCTCACTGCTCGCTCATTTGTGTACCCGTTTTCACGTTAATATACAGTATTTTACGGTAATACTTTCTTCTAACACTCCCAGACAGATATTATAACCGAAACATGCTACTTCACATGATAACAATAACGGGGGTAATTAAAATTTGCATAGAATTTGCCAAATAAACTAAGGAAAATATTTACATCTGGCGTAACACACATTTATGACGTTACGCGTTAAACATGTAAATGATTATTGCGTAGGTATTAACTTTGAACGTTGCCCGAAACTTGTGAATAATTCAATTCATTTAGTGTTCCTACGTGGCTGTATAGTTAAATACCGTGTACCTATACACCGCGTCATTACATTAACTGGTTCTGCACCAAACATCAGCAGCAGCAACTTCATGGCCAGTAAGAATTAAATTGTAAGTTGTTCAAACGCCTCGTCATGTGTATGTAACAAAAATGATCTAGTAAATGTGTATGGCAACAACGTTAAGTTTCCGCTATAAAACTACAGCAATTTAGAGCGGCACATCACATCAGGAAATACAAGATACAACATTACATATTCTCTATATACACATGTGTGTGTATGTATGTATGTGTGTGCCTAGTATACAGGCCACCAGAACGCCATCAACTTGTCCATACAAGTTTGTAACTGTTAATAATTTCAGCACGGTTAGTTTATGCTTTGTACGCATATTGGTGCGCTCTATGCTATTCTATACCCTAATTCTGATGTGTTAATTATCAGAGAACTATTTATTAACATGGTTGCTGCGTAAACTTGTGCAATTACAGGCTGAATGGCTTGTCGATACAAAGTGATAATTAAGTTTTTATTAGTTTTCGCCCGACACTTAGTAATTAACTTTGTTAAATTGAAAAATAATATAACCGTTGATGCAAGTGTCAGTGAGAGTCTGCGATGCACCGAGCCAGACAAGTTAAATTTAAAAAGGTTTTTTTTTTCACAAACTAGAAACTACTCTACTATTGTTTTATATTACATTCTATGTAAATGAGCAAAAGTTCCAGTGAGCGTGTATAAATAATGCACATAACACAATAATAACAAAAAAAAAATATAATTACACTCAACAACATGAATATATTACAAAACACACTTCGATCTAATGAAAATACCAACATTAAAAAATATAGCAGAGGTATTTGCTCTAAAAGTTCTATAAAACAAAAACATTTATCAAATAAATGGAATAGAGTATAATTATCTACATGTAGACACTGGATTGTTTACTTTCAGTCCAGCGAGTGACGCACCGCTTGTGTCCAGACAGTTCACTAGCAAATTATTATCGTAGTTTTCACCAACACTGCACCTTTTAGTTGAGGGTTGTTGGCGCGCGCGCGCGCGTGTACCTGTTTATATTGTTGCATTTGCCGTCAAACATTTACTTGTCATGTGTTTACAACATGTAGGTAATGTCTATACACTGTACAATTGTACAGACGACAGATCTGTATTTTATTGCAAGGTGCACAAATAGCGCGAACGAAGATTGAACAAACAGGAGCCACGAGTTGCCGCGGATCGCACAGTGAATGCACTGCACTCTGTGAGTTCCTTTCAGAAACTGAAATGTCACCAGGATTCATCTCGACCGAGCGTGGCATGGCGATGCGCAGACTCCTACAGCGTTTGCAAGCTCGCTCGTTCAACAGTACAGCATTCTATGGACGCTAGAACACGCACTATTAATGAAAATGTCTTCCTATAAATTAGACACGTGAATTTCATATAACATGCATCCGTCCAGGTGGCAGTACACCTCTCCTAACGTCGATATATCCTCTGCTACTCTGGATACTACTGCACATTGTCCTACGCCCGGCGCTCTCCCCTGTCCTGCTATGGTTCTGCGCTATCCCCACCATTGCCAGCAGGAGAGCAGGAGTGCGTTAGCGTTCCTGTTGTGTGCTATGAGAATCCGCCGTCACCGCCTTGTCGCCTGTATCGTTTCATCAACACTAGTACGGCCGCAACGCAAAGTTTTTAATTTTATTTTTCGGCACAAACAAGCGCGCGTTAATGTTTTCGTAAATACTTTTTAATTTAAAATCCCGCAAATTTCTTAATCCGTTACTTTTTCTGGTCGCCCTCGCCAAGCCGGCCTCAACTGGATTATGTAAATGTAAAACTTGCTGCATGCACTGCTAACAACTGCGACGAATTAAATTTGTGTCGGCGACGAAAAAAACAACAACGAAATCTCAACCGTGTATATACATTTTTTAGAAGTGGACGCTTGTGAAAATTACACCCGCATTTCAAGCGTATTCGGAACGTCACACTTGGCGTAATGGACCTGGGGGCGATGGGATGGTGGCGCAGGAAGAGTGGAATTGTAAGGAATTCATTTTGTTTCCAGATATATTGCACTGTGTTAGTATCTGGAAACGCTTGTGCTGTCTCATAAAATATCAGATTAATGTAATCGTAAGTTATTTTATGCTGAATTACACTTTAATTTAATAGTCTACTAAATTCTGTCAGTTGCTCGCCATAAACTTTGGCTTCGTCTGTTCAAAGTTATACGCAAGAATAGTTAGTGAATTCCCTACGGCCATCTGCGTTACCAACGACCTGAAAACCCCTACAGGTTCAACGAATAACTCACTGTACTTGTGTTTTCTATTTACGTGTAATGCTGTACACCAGCTTATTATATTTAACATCATCAACATCCAACATAAGCCATCAAGAACATCTGTAATATTACAAGCATTTACTGCAGTTATTCATACAATATTAACTTCAAACTAGATAACTAGATAGATGGGTCTTTCATTTAGCCGACTTACTGAGTATAGAAAATTCTTACTTTGCTTTTAAATAACACAACAGTTAGCAGAATATTCTAGACAAGCAATACTAATACTTAATATTCAACAAAAATAATACAAATAACATAACACATACATAGTTCAAAACTATAAAATAGTATCGCTACAAACGTCAAACACTAATGTTGAATTGACTTCTAAAGATCTAAATTAGGCAAGAAAATTGTCATAGACGTTTAATAACCTAGTAGCACCAGGAATAACCTGAATAAACTTAGCAATATATCAAGAAAAAAGAAGTGAATGTACAAAATTAAGTTTTCCTTGTGCTTCATGGTTCCAATTTATCCTATTATCCGTGCACGGGAGAATATCCTGGAATATCTCTGAAACTTTTCGAGAATCTTCAACTGCACTCCGCCATCCGATTTCACTAATGAAAGAAAAGTATTCACAAGCACGTACTGACGGAAGACAAACTCTGGTCCGTGCAAGTTTACACCCAGTCTAACGACGCTGGTAGTACGAAGGAGTGTCGTTGCGCAACCGAAGTCTCTGACGGTTAAGAACGCTGGAATACTTCGGTGTAGTGGAGATATACACTGGACTGTACGTTTCGGGTGGTGCAACAGTAGATACGAGACCGTTGTGTTCATATCCATTTAAAATATTGCCATTCACGTAAGGTGCCGCTGTGGACGCAATAAATTTATCTTCCACTTGCAATGGCTGTACAACTCTCGGTCTGTGAGCCAGCAACAACCCGTGCACTTTTTGCGCTGGCGATTGAATTTTTAGGCCGCCGATACGAACAAGTTTTTGCCCGTCATCACCATCGGGATAAATTTGGACCTGGTCAGCAGCAAGCACGTATTGTGACGTGGACAATTTGTGTGGATTTGGCTGGTAGTCATCGCGATTCGGATAAATGGGCACGTAGTGCTGGGTGTTTTGATAGAATTTTCCAACAGCCGTGTTAAGGTTCTGCTGGTATACAGGCACTTCGAGTTGTGTCACTTGACCACGGTTCTGCTGCTGGTAATAGTCGTAATCCGAGATCGACGGTGATATGGGTGCATGGCCTAACGCTGGCACAGATCCTGGCATTGCTGCTGCTGCTGCTGCTGCTGATGATGGTGGTGGTACTTCGTCTTCATCATCGTATTTGACGTTTGCTTTGTATCCGTTGTTGTCCGCCGTATACGAAACTATTTGTGTCCTGCCATCTGGTAATTTCACTCGGTACTCGCCGTGCGTCGCTTTGGCGTTCTGCGACTGCGAATGGGAGAAATCATCACCGGTCTCTTGATCTGTCACCGAGTACGAAAACGCGTAGTTCTTCTTCTCCTGCACACAGATAAACTACATTTTCCTCTCTCCACAACATTTTTACATTGGCCACACATCTAAATGTATGGCTGATTGATCGTTTCCTAGATTGCATTCTATTCTCGGACAAATGTTGCTCAGCAGTGGTACGTCATTTTCAAATTTAATACAACGAACGAACCGAGTCTAAACCAACGCGATTCAGGTTTCAAACATTTGCCCACAGTGTATGTATATAGAAAGAGGTACTCATAAATTTTCTCATACTCCACGTACCGGCTACAACTCGGCAAATTTAAATATGACTACTCTCGGAAAAGTGTATTCATGAGATATCGAAAACGAGTTGAAGTTTAAACTAAAATTTACTTATATATATTTTACCCGTAAGCTTTGGAGAATTCTATTGCTCTAAATGTAAATGTGTTTCAGAGTCTTGTTTCAGAAAAACATTGAGCAACAGATACAACACTGCCATAGTTCAATATCATACACTGAATAATCTTTAAACGTAACATTGTAGAACAAATGTACAATATGCAACATTTTCGCTATATTGAAATCAATACAATTTGAATCTATATATGCTCTTTTCATTGTCTACTCTATAAAAAAACAACGAAACGAAACTACATTTGCGAAAACTTTCATTGAATGTTGCAATTTCAAACTGCAATAAAATTTTATTCATAAAAATGCACACGATGAAATAGGAACCGTATATTTTTACAGCAATTGGACGAAATTAATGGCATAGAGAAATATTCAGTTGTTACAATTTCGTTACGTTTCATTTTATTTTCAAGTCGATCAGTCGAATATGTTCGAATGGATTAATGGCATGGAGCATTTAGTTGATAATATTTCACTGGCATTAACAGGGTGACGCAATGTGACCGAATGCGTTGCACGTGAAAGCTCTGGTTGTTTGTTGATTAGCTATCTTTTTCCTTACATTATCCATATCCAATAAGAAGAATGAGAGCACAGTGTACGTGTGTGTAACTCACCGCGGCTAGAGACGGGTCATGGTATCCATTATGCTCCGCGATGCTCGGGTTTTTCAGCACTTTCGCAGCGTACTTGGCGAGTCCGGAATATACGCGCGGATTGATGTTGTTTGCCTGAAAAACAAAACCAGACAAACACAAACAAATTTTATTTGACTGTTGTTGTGCATTCGCCGCATACAACAAAGAACAATATGAAGAAAATAAAACGCAATACAATTGTGCACGTAAAACGTGCAACGGGTGAATGTTTTGTATACAATAATTTTTAATATTTGATTTCCACTGGACGCTGATTTTCATTTTATTCAATGCGGGCAATCAACATTTTAATATGCTGGAGAAATAAGTTGCCCGTATTGTACTGTAACTGACCGAATGACCATTGTGAACACTACTATTTGCATTTTTAAACTGAAATATATTGAAAAACTAATTGCTATTGGAAAAACGCATCGACGAAATAGGTCATTATCAGAATTCAACGTATTGAATTCTGTGTTTTGTTTCCACGTAGATTCCGTGAATACAATATAAAAGTACATCGTGTTATTACGTTTGAACTTGTTTAAGCAATTACCTGGAGCAATTAACGTCCCCAGAATACGCTGAGTTCCATTGTTGTCATAATAAAAAATAAATTGAAAGTTGTTTTATTTACTCGAGACATATTTGCACAGTAAAGTTTACCAAATTAAACGTCAAACTCGAAACGACATTACCGTTTGTGCTGGAGGAATGACTGGGGTCTTCGACATTCTTCAACCCTTGCGGAGAACGGGGAGGCTGGTTATGGATTTAAAACCTTCGGGTATATCTTTACCTTTCACCTTCTTGACACCGCGATATAGGGGAAGTTAATTTACATTTTGAGTACCGTCGCAGCAATGTAGTAGTTTGGCAAGCAGTAGGTAGATGTATGTACACATCGTGCCACCCCTGAATACGTACAGTTGACTCCCCCCGGGGGGGGGGGGCACGCACTCTCGCACATGTACATGTGAACGAACGTGGCAATCAATGTGAAACGGAAGACTGGTGGCAACGTATCGAACCCGGGAACAGCGTTGAAATTATTCAAACATTTCATTACGGGACGCGGGACACGACGGTTCGAACTCAGACGTAATTTCCGAACTCGGAAGCACACGTGAATAAGAAATCACGGAGCAGCAGGAGGCAGTCCCATCGGTAACACCACCGTCACCAGTGGCGCCGCCTATTCTAACGACCTGTCAAGGTACTACACACTCATTCACTCGCCCTTTCTGGCAAACACGACCTACGCCTTGTCCAGTCACTAACATACGCCATTATCCTTTTACACACAGCATTCACTGAATATATGTAATATTCATTTTGCAACATAACATGTTTCTCTCACGCTCTTGATATTTTGTAATTAATTTAATAAATAGAGTTTAGTTTAATAGTTTCGCCTGTAGCTATATTATTATACTATACATCCGTTATGTTGTTTTATAATATTAGCGTAGGGATACACTGGCATATAACTGTAAGACGTCCGTACAAGGTCACCATCAAGGGCACATTGTTGGGTGGGTTAGGTTAGGTGGTGCGCTACAGTGTTCATGGTACGTGCGTGTGCAGACAGGATTATTACTGGAGCCTTCACAATGTCGGTTCTACAACTCTGTAGGTACTTTCCGTTTGTAGGTCCGTTGGTTTTCTCCCCTGTTACTACCGCTGCTACTACTATTTCTGCTACTGATGCTACTGTTGCTGGTGGTTTTACAATTGCTGATCTTCAAGCGTACGATGTAGCGACGTGTTTCGCGTTTACATATATTCCACATTTCCGGGACGTAACCACGTGTTTAGACGATTATTCTTCTTGTTCTCTTGACTGTGACGTGACTGTAATGTACCTTCCGGTATTCGAACGGCGCTCCCTGGACCAAGGGGAATTAGACACTGGTGCGTGATGTGTTTTGTGCTGATGTATTCAAATGTTTAAACTTATGAATATTTTATGCTCACGTGATGAGCTTCGTAGGAACACTCGTGAAATGTAATCTAGTTTTTCACTGAGACGTTTCCATACTGTCTACATCTGTCTCTGATCTCAATCATAATATTATACGTGTATGTACATACGTACGTGGTCTATATGAACCGGAAAATTAATTCAAACGGTGAAGGGCAAGGTCGTTACGACAAATATTCATTTGGATGTCGAACCGGGACAGCTTTACAAACACTAAATACCTTCGTTATTAGTGACGTGCAACGAATGATGGGCTGGTCTGTCGATTACCTTCACATCCCTTCCGCACCGGGCAATCGTAGGTTGAGGGATGTTGGAATTGAGGCCAATATTCGTGCTCAATATTCGGTCACGCCAGTTTGAAGTAGGGATTTGTAAATATTCATCAGTGTAGTACGATGAATTAAACGTGTTTCGGAAACATGTGCTAATCAAACGCAATACAAATTTCACTAAACGGACTAACAGAAAAAGGTTGGACGCGGCCGCAAAAGTTTAAAACACAATTTGAAATCAATATTTCAATGCATTTGAAAGTTGACGTAGGCTTTTATTCGACCAGAACCAACAGGAGTTTTCCACAATTCATTAAAGTAAATGACACGACCATCTGTCTCTTTCTCGGAGATATTTGAAAAATGGATGAATATTTAATGAAATTAGCATAAATTTGAATTTAACAAAATTATGATTACGGACATTGGCTGGATTCATGTATAATGTCGGGCCGGAAAGGATTGACATATTTATGATTTTCACGTATCGCAAATATTTCGCCAATATTACCAACTGTGTCAGCGAATATAAATGACAGATTTTTAAATCAACCGATATTGAAATTAAAACGGCAGCCTCATAAAATTTCATTGGACACGTGTTATTGCAGTTGTTGCATCGATATTCTACCAAATATTATTATTATTATTAATTTCCATACCGATGGAATTGGGTAATATCTGAAATTACTGTGAACATACAAAAACCTGTTTCGAATTGTACCATTTAATTGTTTCTGTTTTATACTATGAATAGAAGAGCGGTAATTGTGATTAGGATAATGAAATAGTAACAATGTTTCTGTGTATATCTCGTGGAAATATCAGATGGAAAATAGAAAATACACGTACGACTATTTCGAAAATGCCTTACCCATGGCTCTGTTCTCAAATGAATAAAATAGAAAACGAGAAAGTGCCATCGGTGTACTCTAGTTCCGTTAGTTCCGATTGTGGCCAACTGAACTGACAGTGTAATTTGTGTAAATTCAAAAGTCATTCCTGAAATACAGACACAGAGGACCGCAATGAAACAATGAGCTTTTAATCTATTTATAGATTTATATTTTTCGTCAATTCATTTCGCAAATGAAATTTCGTTTACATTTCTTTGCCAATTTAAATTTCATCTTAATCGGTTCTGAAACGGCTAATCAAAATTATAAAGTATTTTTCTGTATCTGAAGTTCAATATCAAACCTGTCCTGTATGGTAAGTCAGCAAAATAAATCTTCTAACACAAAAGACACACACACACACACACATGCAAGCGTATTATGATCTGTTACCGATGCATCGATATCATTTGTATTCAAGTGCTTTGCATCTCTTTACTGTATATTCGGAATCTTCAAATCGAATCTATATATTTGTTACCTGATCGGCTGCGACGAGTCTTCCACTGAATTTGAGCCGTTGTTTTCGTGCTACGTTGGCATACGGATGTTCGTCTCGATTCGACGACTGTGTCACTCGTACGACATTACTCGAGGGTCTTACACTGTCGCTAGGATTTGTCGGGAATAGGACAGGTC
Organism: Carabus problematicus; assembly: GCA_963422195.1. Taxonomy (NCBI): domain Eukaryota; kingdom Metazoa; phylum Arthropoda; class Insecta; order Coleoptera; family Carabidae; genus Carabus; species Carabus problematicus. The sequence continues at coordinate 1,339,084 of OY728580.1, read as the reverse complement.
CTAACCGATCGGCTATGCCTTGCTGCCGCTGTTGTTGTTGTTGTTGCTGTTGCAATGCACGACCTCCCTCTCTATATGGATGAGGATTAAAGTTTCTCGGCTGTAGGAGAACCTCTGGATTCGTGCTCTCCAAACCGTAGCACATGTGCTTCACGCATAATATCAACGCAGCAACGAATATCTATCGGATAGAGAAAAAGAAACAGATGTTTAACATTGCCAAAAGACGCGATGATGTGAGACTTAGTGTGCACAATAGAAAGTTACATTGTAACATTGTCCAAGACTTACACTGACAATACACCCAAACACGGAATATTTTATTTCAGATTCTCACGAACGTATGTCGCCGATAAGCACACACAAATAGTGCCCTAATTACTCTTCTTGCTAATACGTAGACTGTATTTCAGTAAAGTAATAATAAAAACTAAAACACTCAAATTTAAAACTATTACATATTTGTTTTACATCAAAAGCAAAATTGTTTTGTAAATGTACAGAATAATTTCCTTTAGCTTTACGCCCGTACAAAGAACAAATTGTTATATTTTTTCAAAAAAAAATTACAATACAGTTTTTGTTGCATTAAAAACAAGATATTGCGTATTCATCAAATTGTGGTTACTTTTTGTTTCCGCTTTACTGGTCGGATAAATGATTATTTTCAGTGTTTGTGTAAAGTTGAAACATTTTATGCGCAATTTTTATTTAATTTAAAATTTCATTTAGCTGCAAAACTCAGGAAAAACTTTTAACGGTACATTATTTTATAACTATTATTTAATATAGCGTTTTTAATTTCAATTCTGAAGAACGTAATGCACAGGAAAAATGTTTTTTTTAAATATAAACCTCGGTATTCTTGACTTTTAGAAAAACAACATATAGTGTTAATATTTATTACACCCAGAAATATCTTGTACAAAACACATTCAGATCCAAAATGATAAATCACCATATGTTTTGAGAGTGTTTATTGCCAGTAACAAATCGTCTTCTGAACAGAACTATTAATTACAATATAAAATTTCACCTGTGAAATCGAAAAACTTTAAATATATAACCATAATTCAAATTATTCATACGCTATTAATTTCATAATCAATATATTTTTTTGACAAAGAGAAACTCTTTTAATAATTTTTATTCGATTTGTTTTTTTTTTCTGAAATACAGTAATACAAAGTGAATTTATAAATATGATATTTTAGAAATAAATGAGTACACCCTTTACTAAAATATACTTCAAACAGGAAAAGCTTTGTAATTAAAGGAAATTCAATATTCACCCCTTCGTTTCCTTTGAATATATCATCTTTCTGAAGAATGACAAATCGGTTTGAATTTCCTTTTAATGTAAATAAAACAGTAATTAAGAATTCTAAACCTCTTTGTAGGTGTCATTTTTAACGGAACGCCGAATTATATAAAACGATTAATAAACCGTTTCATCAAAACGGAAAGTGAAGAACCGAATATCCGGCCAAACAATACACGATGTTTTATCAAAATAGCCTACTTCTCCGCATTGAGACAGTCTAATATTATATATTTTTAATTAAAATTGTAAACAATTTCCGCACTGTATTACACAAATATTTAGATTTTGAAAATTAAATTAACAAAAAAAAACAAATATATAACCTTTTATCAAACTTTTTAATAACGAAATCAGTTTTGTATGTTCAAATCAATTTCAATTTGCTTGCTAAACAGTTTAGCAACTGGCAGAACTGATTGATTTACGAATCTGCGTTAACGAAATTAATAAAAGATATAACAATTTAACGAAAAATAAATTCGTACAATTTTGTTACATGTAAATTTCGAAATTATTACCTGAAGCTATATGTTACAGTCATGGTACAAAATTGTTAATTTTCAAATGTTTAACACAACAATCAGTTATGATTATATTCTTTATTTCGTTAAATCGTTCATTTGATTTCTTTATTAGATCATGCATTTTTTGCTACATAAGTTTTGGTTTTCTATTAATTTAAATTGTAAATTGTATCCATACTAATTTAAATTTGTCGTTATAGTCTCTGATGAAACAATATTAGATTTCAAATAATAATTTCACGTGCTATGAAACAAATAATAATTCTAAAAATAGCACAAATTGAATGCCATTTTGAAATATTACATTTAAAGGGAAAAAAATGAAAAATATTTAAGTGTCTCTTACCTTTACGATGAACACGTTTTCAAACATTTTCGGAACGTGCGTTGAATAGCCTCACATTCGAATTGCACGACACTTTTTTTTTCAAACACCATATAAACCACTTGATCTATTTGCGTAGTCAACCGTTTGGTGTACTAGTACATACTGTCAATGGATTGTAGATCAATAACTTTTGCAAATAGCTAATGTAAATGTACGTAGGTGCACGTATCACGTTGTATAATAGATATATGATTATACAGTCACACACAACTTTCTTTCAACGCACAACCAACCATGGTTACAAACAAATAACTGACAAGAACAAACTCGTAGTTTTGTTTTTAGTATTTTTTATTTGCGTCTATTATTATTGCAATAAGTGTAGGTTTTTGTTATTTATAAGGTAACTATAGCAATGGACCATGTAGAGTAGCAAAACAAAACTTATATGATTCCCACTACTTTCAAAACACACGTACAAACACACTTCCCCACCCACACACTCACGTGATTGTATCATTCCGGGGGCGCGCGATAATAATGTGTTACAAAATTCTTCAAGTATAAATTCTTTTTTTCTTTCACCTAGTAGACAAACCGAGGTTTCATTATAATCAAGATGGAGGTTCTGTAATTATATATATTACTGTCTGTCATTACAGTGATATACTTTCTCAACAAGGATACGCCCGAATTGATAATACGTATTTGATAATTGAAAAATTGTTTTATATCTGCGATCAGATTGAATATTTGTTTATTGCAATATACTTTCAGAAGAACATAACTCTACTATTGAATGTGTTTAATCTGTTATTGCAAATAACTTTGATATCGTTTCACATCCTCATCCACTGCTCAAAGAAAAACAAATGCCAGCAATCAATTATCCATGTAACCAGGCAATGTTCCAATGAATATTTGAAGCATGCACGGGAACAACGTTGTACTCAAATCGTGTCCTCTAAATTCCATAGATTTTGGAATTTATCAAAGACCTGACTGTCATCGAGAATCCCTTTCAGGATTCTGGATTCATTTTGGAAATGCGCGTATCTACAGCCGGCTAATTCTTCATCAAAGCCACTCATGATTTTTAATTACACTGCGGCATGTAACTGCATTAAAATCGTTGAATATTTCAAAAATGTTCCTTTTTGTAACCATCCTACTCCAGCTTCTGTTAATTTTGTGTTCATATCATACAGAGTGTTGTGCATTAATTTCTAGAATACATCCCTCATTTAACCGCGTAACTCATATTTTATTCAGTATAACTGTACATTCAATTGTCCAAGTTAAGGTTGAACAAACTTGTCACGTAAAATTCTTATGAATAGTTAGAATACACCTGAATTACATAAACAACGTTACTAGATATCAATGAGATTTCTTGCCAATTTATCACTAATAAAACATTTCAATACAAAAATCCTCATTCTGCAAATTAGGTTTAATCATTTTTAGTTTTTATGACTTATAACGTACCCCATTTTTCTTTAGCAGACGAATGTATTTTTAAATGTGCTTGACATATATTTTTCTAACCTCTTACAAGTTGAACTTCTTGTTCTTCTTTTCCGTGCCGCTTATTTTCTTAACAGAACATTTCTATTTTTCTACGGACTTGATCATATACGAAAACTGATAAACACAGAAGGACGTTCTACAGAAATATCTACATCTTTTATCTGATAGTCTACTTTCAATTCTTCGTATCTAGAATAGTGTTAGAGGCCTGACGGCGAACAGTAATTCTCCGTATGGTTTATATAATCTGTGCTATATATGGTTACACTGACATTTATTAAATACTTTTACTCTATCCTTGACCATTGCACTTCTAATTCGGAAAAATGGTGCTCTGTGATTACTGTGTTATTACGCTTTTATAAAAAATTGGCAAAGGTGAAGCACAATTTTGTGCCATATGTGCATTGAAAGATTCATTTGCTTCAAGAGAAAAATATCAGTGATTCGGTATTCACTTGTTTCAAGATTCATGGTGAACCTTAGTATATGTAAGTATATTATTACAAATATGTTCCTGCCAGTTCTTGTAAACGTCAAGTGCACATTAACACCATGTTTCAGAAGAAAGATATCCGTACCTCAACGTAAGAAAATCATTTTAAATGACATTAAAATGAAAGCGCAAATAACAACTAAGGTTTAATTACACTGGAAAGTATCAATGTTTACAAATATTATAACTTGATAATTAACAAAGACCAAATGAATTACTGCCCATCCTGCTGTTTGTTTGTTTGTTTCTGCATCCTTCCTTTCATTTCTGTAAAACCAAAACATGCAACTCGTTTTAAATCCGTTTCATTCGGTAACAATCGCATGACAAATGATGAAGTTTTCTAATGTTCATTTCATTACTGTAACAAAATTACGTCTGGACTTGTTTTATAAGAGAAAAACTGAACCAAAATTGCTCTTATTATTTAGCTATCAACAGCCAATTTAAGATAATTACTAATTGGACTGGACAAACTAAATTTAGATTTTTTTTTATAAAAAAAAAACTAAACTAACAAGGTCTGTTATTTGTTAATATTTTGTTAATATAATTGAATGTAATTCATTTAGTAAATACAATTGAAACCAGATTTATAAAAGGTCAACGGAGTCATCCGACCTGCATTTGGTTCATTTACATATGAGCGAATATCTAGAAAGACAAAAAAAACCCACATTTTTATATTACCAAATGTCCCGGCAAACCACTTGAACGGAAATCGTATATTGTACAATTGTAGACATTCTGTTCTAAATTACAATCAAGCTGTTCTCCGACTTCTCATCTCATTGTGAACGAACAACAGCGCAACATGAGCGCAAAGAATATGATTAAATTGTTTTAAGTATGCCCTTGAAGTATTGTGAGCTAAAAACAAAATACTGACGTAAGGACAAATCAAAGATTTTTCCCAAGATCTGTACGTCGTCGGGGAACCAAAAGAACCAACTTGCTTCATTTCGTATAAGTACTGAGTTGACCTTTGCATTCTTTCTCAAGCCACGTGTGTGTGTGTTGTTCCATCTGAGAGACGCAATGTATACATACAACATTTCGGAATACACTCAAGTGCTCCACATCTAAATTACTTTCGCATACGAGTGTACATTACAAACATCACTTACAGAATGAACAATTACCTGCCACATCTAATTCACATTAAGTCATATTTAGAAATCGTGAATACGAAATTAGGTACGATTTTATTATGAACAGTTCGTTGTTTATATGGAAATTTTACAGTAGGTGAAAGTATGTCATTTCGTTTTCGGATAACAAAAAATGGCACGGATGGTACTGTGTCATTGAAATATTCACTTTTAACTCGATACGCTGGTTTACAACATAAAATTTATATTTAAAAACCATAGCACGTTTGATTTTGTACAGTTCATGTATTTTAATGTGCATACAAAAATGAAATGTTCCGGACAATTTGACAATTCTGACGATAACGATTTTAACGTACAAAAGTCGTTATTTCGCGAGCAGCAAAAACGTATTAACGTAAATCATTAAATATTCCAAATTTACAGGAAATCCCGCCTCAACCACCTTGAATATATTAATTTTATTACTGTTATTACATTGATACCAAGATAAAAAAAAAAACATTTATATAACAATAATTATTCATTTTGCTGCTGTAAATAAATAATTACGTTATTAATATTTATTGCAGTTTAACAATCCTGAGAATTGTGTTCAACATCTATATGAATCATTATTATGATATTACACATTTATATCTGTGAATACGAAGGTTAAATTAAGATGTTAATTCTGCTAATTGTATATAGTAACAAGTTCTTAAACTAATTATGTTCTTCCCAAAGTGAGTAATCATAATTATTATTACATAATATACATATAATGCTTAGGCAAATATTCGTGCATGTTGCAGAATTCACAGAAAAATAAAGAAATTTGACAGAGAATTGAAGCATTGAAATCGCTTTATCTAAAGGTTAGTTAAAAGAATCTTCAAATAATTTACAACTGAAATTTCAACAGTTCAGAAGAAATTGTTTCATTTCTATTTAATAAAACTAAAATATCAAATCAGAATTATTTTAATTCTTTAAATACATATTAAAATAATTGTAACTCAAGTGAGCAAGATACCTATAATAATAAAGGGAATCAACTAGTATAGCACACTTATATCTCAAAATTAATAATAACTCAAGAGACTGAATATAAACTGTTAAATTGTTATTGATATTGTCAATATATAACAGCACTTAAACAATACTCATGATTAAGATTAATTTGTTTCACATTAAGTTCGACCAAATGAATTCAATGCGCATAGATACTGATAACAAAGTTTTCGAATTGGTTATGAATAATGATTATTGTTACAATCAAACTTGTAGAACTGAGTCAATAGTAGCCTTGTTCTTGCCACTAACTTGAACTCAGTGGTTCTGTGAACCTTTGATTTTCCTACTAACTATACTATTCGAACAATCGAGTTTCAATACCTCAAGGTAAATATCGGATCATTTCAGAAGTTACATAGTACAAGAAATATCACGCACTAAAACACATAACTTCTCTTGCTGATATTCTGCAATGAATATACAACAAAATACTAGGTTAGTTTTTCTCAAAATGTCAAAATTAATGTTCTCTGGACTGTCTAGTATATATTATTTAGTTACATTGCTTTAAAAACGTGCATACCATATAATTATTCATTATGTTTGCAGACAACTAATGAAGTTCATATCTGACGGACTTGCATACACATGTTTTATATGGAGCAAAACAAAGGAAGGATTTGTAGTTGGTGGAATCCAGTCGCGACCAGTAAGAAATGACTATGCGTTATTATTAAAGTCTGATTGTGAAACTCGCTTGTCCCATATGATAAGCTTCAGTAGTTTTGTATAATTATTAACTATATATAGCAATAAGTCAGGTTCGTATTACATGAAAATTGTTACATATGTACATACATTTCATCAAATATTTGAAAATAAATATAATGATATTTTATCCTACATTTGTATAAAATCTGTACATATAAAAAATAATATTTTATCAGATATTTCATTTAAAAATTTCAAATATACTATAATTAATTGCATATTTTATCATGAACTTCTAAACATTTTTATAGAGTCAAAATGAATGAATTTTTATTTGTGAATATTGCGTTTAACTTCCTTAAAAGCATATTACTGTTAAACTGTACGAAAGACTGTAAATTCAGTCTTATTTTTACAAAAATAAAAATAAAATTCCCTTATATATTTGAAATGTCTTTCCTTATATGCATATTATAGTACCTGGTGATTCTAAAACTGTTATGTTCTCTTCAATAACTACATATGTCTTAGGAACTTATTAAAAATTAAGAATTTTTCATGGCTGGATGCCTACCATTTTCCTTTGTTGTGCATTTTTCAACTTATGAATGTATCTTTCAATGTGAATAACGTCCCGCACCAAAACATTTTAGAAAGCACTCATTTGCAGCAGATATTAAGTGGAATATCTACGTTTGTTTCCACGTTTATGTTGGCGTACAGCAAAGAGATACTTGTTTGTTCTGCTCTTACAAAATAGTTATGACAATAAGAAGAAACGAATACAGAACGTACATTGCTGTAACGTTACAGCGTTATACTGATACATTCAAACGTACAGGTACCAAACACGTCTAAACATAAACAAATGTAACAATTCTATGAGGAACATACACTTAGTAAAATAAACGTCAAATTATACCTTATATTTGCACGCATACTACACATGTCAATAACGTGTTCTATTCATTTTATCATATACTTTCTCGTTCTAGAATGTGTTGCGAATATATTTTCCAGTAAAATTATAATTCACTAGAATACAGTAATTCTTCATGAATTATAGGCATATCGTAACCAACACATTATGTAGTATTACATTTTCAACAGTGAGAAATTTTCCAGAATTATGTTTCATCACACAAACGCACATATCAGTCAAATTACGTGTAAAATTAAATTATCGTTCCATTAGCTAATCGCATGTCGGCTTTTTTATTATTTTTTTTTGCTTCGACCTAACGAAACATGTTTTTGTGTTTATTGTACACAAATACAAAAAGACAAAATATGATAGAGATAAATGATAAGTTCATATTGTATTATTCAATATCGAGTGGAAATTGAATTGCTTCCGCATTGTTAGAAACATTTCACTGATTACAACAAAATACAAAAATATATTTATATAACATGTACCAAATTAAATCCATAGATTAAAATATACTTTATTTAATTGCTTATGAAAACTGACAAAGATTAATTTATATTGTTTTTTAAACTAGTAGCTGATGTGTTTATGAAACAATATTTAAAAATTAAATTAAACGCGCCAAATATCATCTGACATTTGTTATCAATGTGCGCATGTCAATGTCAAAATAAGCTGTTGCGCACTCCTTGTACGCCATTGGGCGCACTGTTGTGTCAAGGAGTGATGGTCTCAGTATTTAAATTTCAAACCGTTCAAAATATTTACGCTGTAAAGTGACATATTTGTGTAATATAGAATGTGTAGTGACTTAAATATGGAAAGATTACTCGCTGATGAGTATGAACTTCAACATTTTGGTTTCAGTTCAAGTGATTTTATAACGCAATGTATTTATAAACATAATCATAACCTCTACATGAATATGTTTCAACAATTGTTAATTTTAGTTCGTTCTACAATAATTAGTACTATCAGGTCTATCCATGAAGATATGGAGAAATGTATTGTTTCAAAACTTTCTCTGAGTGACGAACAGAGACAAATATTGCATTCAGAAATTATTTACCTGCAACGGCAGTATATTGATATACTAACGGAATCTCTTAAGAAATCTGAAGTAAGTACTGTAACCATAGTTCTGTTATAATCATTAATGTGTGATACATATTTTAGAAAGATATTCGTAATTTCTTTGCGATACCAAAACATGTTTTATTGGACAGTGATAAAATTCATTTAGAAGTGCCCGATGAAGATTTAAGTAAATTAACCAATGAAATCGAAGCTTTAGAAACAGAATACTTGAAGGTATACTTGAATTTTGTCCTCTTGTAGTACATATTTATTTGATATAATTTCAGGAGAAAACGTTAATAGCACTTTATAAACAAGAGTTGGATATATTTGCGAAAATTGAACCACTTCAACAGCAGTTAACAGAACTGTTTAGAAAAATTGACAAACTACCGGATACATTAGAAGAAGTAGCTCTGATTGACAAATTAAGCAAAACCTTTTCGAGGATTATGGATCAGTTTGAGAAGCATGATGTGGATAAAATTCAAAACGGGTACAAATTTAAAACAACGTCTGTGAGTACCGCGATAACGGGATGAGGAACCGCATGTTTATTGATTAAGATGTTTATTGTAACACGTAAGTTTTATAATATGTACAGTACAAAGTAACATACAAAAATATCCACATTCTACTATCATTACGAATAAATCATGCGTTTTTAATAAAAATTAATATTAATCTTTGCATCGTTCCTAATTAATACGTAAGACAATACATAATACTACATAAATATTTACACTACATTATAAAATATTCTACTAGCTGCCCATATTGTCGTCATTGTTTAAAATCTACTGGAAATCTTTAATACTCTTGGCACTGAAAATTTACCTTTCCAAATAACATATAAAAACACATCACGCTATAAAAATTGGAGAATGACATTATGCAGCTAGCTTTATACGATTATTGTTCAATTGTTCCAACAATATTTGTATATAAATAACTTGATGAAACAAGCAATGCAGTTTAAGCCAGATTTAAATTCAAGTATCATTGGTACAACGCGGTTTAACGATCTAAAACTTAAACTAGCAACAGCTGGATGACTTGGATTAACCCGGTTACACCGGTGATCATCACAGGTAGTGACCGTGCGGAGTGGTATGCTGGTTGTGATGCACATGTGCATGGGAATGTACGACGTGATGTGGCAGAGACAACGAGTGCGTTGTCAACGACGTGTCAAACATAATTGTCGGTTGACACATCAACAACGGCTCCGACATGTCCGGTACAGTTATTTGTATCGGTGTCGGTTGCGACATGTGTTTCATCGGTTGCAAAGTCGGTTGAAGCTGAGTAGTTTGCTGTAATGGTGGTAATATCGGATCAGGCTGTGCTGGACAGTTGTGTACAAAGAACGAATAAGGAGCTTCTACATTCACGGGATGCAGATGATTGAAATTAATCTGCAAGTCACAAAATATTACTCAAACAAAATTGAAAAGAATTGCATATAAATGATTACCTTGACAACCGCATTCAATCCCATCCGAATGTGTTTATTTTTTCTTCGCGTCAAAGGCGTATCTGTCAAAACTTTCATATCCAACACTCCTTTGCATTTTCGTGCATCAAACAATAACTCTTTCTGTATTTTGCCACCGCCTTGAGTCCAACACTGGTACTGTTTTCTAAATCTAATTTTCGGGCCTGTATTCGATATTTTCTTAACCCATACTGTGTTTGTAACATTTGAAAACAAATCCACCCACTGATCACACAAACCATTGAAGTCGTCGTTGTCCCGATCGATTTCTGTACGAATTCGTATCTCAAAATCTTTATTGTTTACCCATTTTACGAGAATTATTTCGAATTTGCGCTCTAAACTTGTTAAAATCTCAGAAAAATCGTCTCTAGCCCGCTGCTCGCCAGCCATCTTGAATAATGTTTACTTGTTTTTTGCTGCGTTTTTTTTCTGTTTCAGTTAAGATTTTGTTTTTATAAAAAAATTGTATATTGTATATTTCAACAGAATTTATCATTTATTTACAAGTAATAGTTTCTGTATTATTAATACAATTATATGTTTAATATTAAGAGCATGTTATTATTTAAAATATATCAATGATAATCGAATGAATTAATGGAATTATCACTATATTATATCATTGTTATTAATAACTAGTTATGCATTTTATTCTCATTGTTACTAATATATTATTTTAAGAACATTTTTAACAAGTGTTTTTTATGACTATTATGTAATTTAGAATACAACGTTTTAGATCTCGCATACGGTCACTCGTAAACGTCAAGGTTATACAGATAAATTTTTAACCTTTATGTTTCGTGCCACAAAATCCAATTTTGTAACAGTATATCTTATGACATTGATAAGAGAATCAAATGACAATACCAAATTTCATCAAAAGTTTGTTAGTGGGTGTACCGATTGGAGTAACATTTTTTGACTCGGTAGGATACATAGCTAGAGTTGATGGCATTTCCATGCAACCTGCTTTCAATCCAGATAAAAATATTACCGATTACGTATATTTAAATCGGTGGGCCGTCCGAGATCTGGATATCAAACGTGGTGAAATTATTTCATTAATATCGCCCAAGAATCCAGAGCAAAAAATTATTAAACGTGTAGTTGGCGTTCAAGGTAACTGATGTTTATTTATTCTATTATCAGATAACTTATATACATACTCGTCACAGGTGATATTATCATAACTCGTGGCTATAAGACGGAAGTGGTGAGAATTCCAGAGGGACACTGTTGGGTTGAAGGGGATCATGCTGGCCATTCTATGGATTCAAATTCATTCGGGCCAATATCTTTAGGTTTAGTGACAGCTAGAGCTACTTGTATAGTATGGCCACCGACTCGGTGGCAGTGTATTAAACCATTTCTGCCTGATGATAGGAAACCTTTGAATTTAAAACGGAAACTGTACAAGTAAACGTCATATTGTTAAAATGAGATCTGTTTCACTTGTTGAACATATTGAATTTGATTTCACTGGACCTGTGCTGCGAAATGGACTGACATTGGGTGATGTTGACAATGATGGTCACCAGGAATTAGTAGTTGGAAACGAAGATGGTGATGTTTCGATATTCAAGGTGTAAATAATCGAATCTAGCTAGTGATTGTGGTGATACTAATGTTGCTGTTGATTTTAAGGGTACAGAATGTTGCCAAACATTAAGTGGACTGGGATTTATCGCGTGTGTTGTAATCGGTGATATATTGAATATAAAACAAAATTGTCTAGTTATTGTTAGTGCCGATGGATGGTGCCATATATATTATTCTAAGAAAAAACATGTCACAATTGATGAAACAAATACTATCGTACCTGACACAGAAACTGTGGACGGCCAAGCGTCATCCTCAGTTAGAATAGAGGCTGAAGTTGAAGAAGACACAGGGAAAAACGTAATCCTTGATGACAGAGGATTGTTAGAATGTGTTCATAAACAACGTATACCGCCAAATACCAAAGTAAATCAATCAAAAACCTGCGCATTGTGTTTAATATTAACCGTTAAATACATGTTTAGGTGGCCATATTAGGTGATGTGGATGGCGATGGTGTTATAGAACTGGTGTTAGGCCTAACGGATCGTGTTGTAAGATCGTATAGATGGGTTGATAGTCAAAAGTGTGATGCAACGAATGAAAATCTACCAGCTAATGTGACATTTGAAAATATCCAAGGTGATTTACTCGTGCAATTGGTTGTGTTCTGAAAATGTAATGTTGTTCATGTTTGACAGGTAAATTAGTGGGGTTAAATAAATGGGAATGTGCAAATCAAATTGGTTCCGTCACGTTACATCACGCAGCTGACGGATCGCCTTGCTTACTTGTAGCGCAACCGGGAGGCACATTTATGCGTATCAAATGTCAACCTGAAGGAATTTCGGAACAAATTATCGAGAATTTCGATGCCTCTGAAAGTAACAGGTGCTACTATTAAATCTCTTAACGGCAAAAGCACAGATTTTCAATTGATTTTATTTGTAGTATGCGTAGCGAAAGTTTTGCTGCCTCATTTGTTGATTATCAATTTTTGGGCTTGTCACGAATGCGCAATCAAAATATATCGACTGAAATACTCGGTGACTTAAACACAACAAACAATAGTCGAAAACCAACGTTAGCTAGTCAGCCTAGCACTTCAAAACAATCGGACAATGACACTTCTAAAAGTAAAGGCAAACCATATGCAGTTGCTACGCTGGATGGAACTATTATGCTAGTTCAGGATGAGATTATTCTCTGGTAAGAGTTCGTGAATGCCCCTCCAGTTTGTAGGATTTTCTATTCGTCTTTATTATTCAGGGCTATTCAGGTTGATCATCAACCGTTTGCATTGGAGAAACTGGATGTAACTGGTAGTGGAAGGGATGATATTATTGTATGTTCGTGGGACGGACAGACGTATATACTTGATCAGGAGAAGAACAGTGTTGCCTTCCATATTGACGAGCCCGTCAAGGCGTTCTGTTGTGGTTATTATACCGTGACACCTGAGGTGAAACCTGTGCCATCTTTAGTCTATGTAACGTTTTGGAACAAAGTAAGAGCACGCGAGATAGCTAGAGAGTTTCACGATTGCTATAGTAATACGACACAAATTTATATTTTATTTTTCTAGATATACGTGTTTTATGATATTAAAATACCCACTATGCCAGTGAAACGATTTAATCCTGATTTCTCAAACTTGGAAGGAATCAATGAACTCGTACAGAAGATAGATCTATCCGAAGAAGAAATTCCAGAGAACCTCAGTCGCAGATCAAAAAAACAAGTTGTTGAATATTTGTTATATGGTGTAAAATATGAATAAAAAACATGTTTCCACACACTCTATTGTTTGTAGAAAAATTATAGATTTTTTTTTCTGTCTTGTATGTATTCGGTTTATTAAAATTTTCATTTTATCTATATTTGTTTCAGTCTAAGTTTTTTTTTTACAATTAAAATTAGGCCTATTGCGTAATAATAGTAATAATAAAATTACCATTGTGTTCAACTGAATACACTTATTAAGAGTTATACTTAATTTTAAGATATGTATGTACATTATATCAAAAATTATTCGTTTTTTACATTTTCGATGGTTTTTTAAAATAATGGGGTACGGGATTTGGCACAAGTATGTTTTTATCTGACTAGTTGACAAAGATTATTTAGTTATTAACTAAAACTAATGTTCGTTCGTCCGTAAACTGACAGCTGTTCTATTTTTAATTCTCCCATAATGCACTGGTAGTTTCGACCATGACCTACTCGATTAAAAGTGTACGTTTCAGTGTTTCATTTTTAATCAAGGAGGTCGTGGTATCGACGAACGAACTGAAAATGGTCGTACACTTGTTTAATAACAAATACATGATGATATACCAATCGAGAATCACTTGCAATCACACACACGAATATACAGAGTTTGTTTGTTACACTTATTTTCATTTTCTGTCCCAATTGGCAGTGTTGTAAAACCAGGATTCGTCCCTAGACTTGCTCCAGCTACTCTCCAGACTGTTTTCCTACAATTCACAACGCTCTATTAAATATTTTCAATTCACCATCGCTTAGTTGCACAAAAGACACGAAGAATTTTCAACTAAACATACAATTTTATCTCTTTTCATTGTCATTTTATGTGTCTTTAATGCAAGTGAGCACATATGTTTGACAACTGTACGTACACCAGCGTTGAACTGAGAATGAGACATTGCACTTGACGAACTCAAGTAGTCCATGTTTGTGTAATACGAGTAATTCTGATAGCAGTTGGAACTTTGAGCACTGGTTGGTAAACTGGATGACTGGCTCGGAGAACACCAGGACCTGTGTTGATCCAGAGCCAAAGTATCGATAGCTGCCGGCGACCATATACTGGTGTTTGATGTACTGTTTGTATATGGGACAGTTGAAATCTGTAAACACACCTTGCAGTTATGCAACCATGCACTCAGAGTTGTAAACTTGGTTGCATATCCTTTCCGCTTGTCAATACTTAACAAAAACTATTTAAAATTGTATATTAATTTGACAGTATCTATTAAAAATACTGCAGAATCTCAAGTGTTAATCTATTTTAAAAATGTAAAATTTCAGAGAACTTTATAATACCTGTACAATGATTTATGAAATTGTTATTTGTTAGGTTATATAAGTCTGATGGAGTTGAAACTTACGCCGGTAGGGGTGCTTGCGTTGCTGCTGGTGGGAATTAACTGGGGTTTGATGTAGTTCGGGCTGTCTCTAAGCTGTGGAGTTGTATGGATTGTTGGCGAGCTAGCCGTTGAACTGAAAACAATCATACATACAACAATATCGCATCACACAACTTTTAACAGTTCTAATAATTATTATTATTCCGCACTTATGAATTAAATATGTATGTTTGAATAATCTTTTTTGTAACGATGATGATAATATAAAATCGTATGTGGTAAACTCCTTACCTTGTGTTTGTATTACTGTTGTTTGAAACTGGTGGTGATGATTTTGTTAATACAGCGGAAGCTTTGCTTTTAATCCTAATGGTTTTATCTGCACTTTGTTGTTGATTATGTTGCTTCTGTTGTTGTCTACATTTTGCTCGTCGATTTTTGAACCACACCTGAAACAGAAGTATTATTATTGCACATAAGATCTCCCCGTTCCCTTCCTATGAATGTTATTAAACATAATTAAGAGACAGCTTGTAAAAATATACTGAATTGTACGTACTATTATTTAACAAATGTAAAAGTAAAATTAGAATTGCTTTCCGGCCGTTTTGAGTACGATGCTCTTTAGTACTTTGTAACCGAACACTCACCTATTTATTAGACTTTTCAAAGGATTCGTCTGTGACATAAGATAGTATCGATTTTATACCAATTTCATTATCCGTGTGTATACATACACTTTTAACATTTATTTTTACCAGTAAAAACGTGTGTTATTGAATGAATTGACAAGTAAATAAATACATTACCGTTACGGTAAATATTGATAGCGATTTTATAACCTTTAAACTTTATACATTATGATTCTTGGAGAACTTTATTTTATAATGCTTGGAATCATAAACTAAATATAAATGTCTAACTTATAATTATGCTCAAACACGTATTCTCATAAAAAAAGGTTTTACCTTTTATTAGAAGAACATCAAGTTAAATTATATTATTGTCGCTTTAAATTACTTTGACAGACGTTCAATTTTTGTTTCTAACCACAAACTATTTGTAATGATATTTCTCCCACTGGTTAAGTTCTATTAAATTTATTGCGTTGCTTCTGATTTCTTGATGAAACGAACACTTTTTTCGTGTAATAAATCGCTCCGTATGTATATCGCAAATACAAATCTTACGTATTTCCGCATGCGGCTGTATGGTTCGGCGAGTGATATTTGTAGATGTCTCGGAACAGTACCGCCACATACACACGATGTAGGAACGTGCTAAATACAATATATGTGTTACACCCCATGCAGCCAGATGATATATTACCTAACCCTGATGTTTGCTAGTTTTCCTACACCGGTACACCCGAACTATCAAGCGGCACTCTGCTCCAGTTAATCGGCTGAAAAATATCTCTCGTATACTTAACACGAATTAAGGATATTTCTATTAAATATAATAGAATTTTAAAGTAATCTGTGTTTTAAAGTCTACTTTATAATATTGTTTATGTGCAGATTATTAGACTGAAGTCAGTAGCGGTTTGAAGTCAGCTGCATAACGCTATTTACAATGAAATGTCCGCAACGTTGCACTGGTGTACTGGATGGTGCCGAAGTGCAGGGGCGTGTAATAAGCAAATAGGACTAATTTTTCCGTAGGGGCTTCGCTGTGCAAGAGACCGCCATGCACATCACAATAGGCGCAACAACAGTAAAAGGCAAAACGTGATCTTGAATTTATCTGTATAGCTAATAAGTTGTCACACTGTACTGTATCACACTCTAACGATGTCGTTATGAGATTTATTAGTGTGGCTTACATTGTCACTTACAATACTTAAGTGTGGCCACACGTTACGGATTTACGGGCGTTTCGAAAAATTCTTTCGCGTCCAAATGAGGAAACACATTGTTGTATAGTAACCTGAACGTATGCTGGCGAATACAATTATCGTTTTTACTTACTTGTACTCTTGATTCGGGCAGATTGATCTTCAATGCTACTTCTTCTCGCATAAAGATGTCCGGATAACGTGTCTTCGCGAACAGTGCTTCTAATATGTCAAGTTGAGCTCGCGTGAATGTGGTCCGCTCACGTCTCTGTTTCCGGGGATTCCCTGTACAGAAATCTTAACCTAATTTCCCAATACAGATACTAGAAAAATAATTTCCAAATGCAGAGACTGATTTTGTATGCAAAACTAAAATTATCCCGTCGAATGCGTATTCCAATTTCGAATGTCATACCATTTTAATTACATTTGATTTAAAATCGTAAATACCAGTTAGTAATTATGTTAAATATCATTCGGAAATGACGCGATAATAATAACATATTTAACGCAATAATTAATTGAATATGTCATGAAACAAACATCATTACATACACACATATATCGACAGGTAGAATACGCAGGTATTTGATGTATGTAGTTACAGTAATATATTTATAAATAGTCGAATATACGTTGTATATAGAATATTACATTCGTGTTGGATAAAATGCGATTGTTTCATTTGACATTTATTTGATTAAATGCGGTAAGCTTACATGGGGAATCATTTGAAAACAAAACAACAACAGCAGCAGCAACGAGGATATTTTTATCATGCGAGAGTTTATTCTCACTAAATCAGCATTAATCGTTTAAACAAAATGAAATCCCTTCGTTTCCAATTGTGCGGTTATCATAAATAACTGCATTTGCACTGTGCGAACCCGGGTACCAGCGTTGAGCCGCATCAATTCCGGTCAGTTATTTAATTCCGGAAAACCGGAAAATGTGGCCGAAAATATTTTACCGTTTGGTGGTTATCGGAAAATATGCAATTCATATTCGCATTCATACGTATGCATCGAAACTGTTAGTATTTATTCATTCCAAAGTAAAAAAACCATATGTATTTCGCTAGGTGAAATTGATAAAGAATAAAATATTTGAATTTCTATTTCAGTAACGTTAAAAGTATCCGAAAACCATTCTACAATTTAATATCCAATTATTTTCACAAAACTGTTCGGAAACAAAAAAAAAGTTATAATTTCTCGGCAACGAAACATGTCAATAAAACTTTTTTCTGTGGTCTAGTTTTGGCATCATCATAATTACATTTCGAAAACTCGAAATATTCTGCAAACAAACAAAAAAAAAACGCCTTGTGTATCTTTGTTCTTTCATAAATGTCAGTTACAACATTTTTTTTGATGAAATAGTAAGTTTGTAATTTCATTCTTGAGTGGAGCTGGACAAACATATGAGATTTACCTGACGGATAGCCCATTGTGGAATGTAACGAGTCCATGGTGGACATGAGGCCGAGTCCATTGACGGAATATGGTGATGACTTGAGGTAGGCCATGCCTGCTGAGGTGGTGCTACCGCAGGCGGTGCTGAACGCCGGAAACGCCAGCTCCCCATCCGGGTTGCACCTGGTTGAGCCGAACAGTACAAATCATTTAGTTACAACGTCACTACGTGCTCAACACATACACATACACCCACAGATTTTCATTTAGAACTTTCCTTACTGCAATGACTACATAAAACTACTCGTATTTAAGGTTATATCAACTGTCATATGAGGTTATGTATCTGTCAGTTGCAGTTGCAAAATTGTTTATTATTGTTGAAGAACACTTTACTGTAAAACACGTACGTCGTACTGTGAAATACAATGGAAAGCGGGATGTGTGGATGATGTATATTTCATCGTGGTTCGCGCTGATTGCTTCGGCTCGTCGTTAACCGTCGTGGTGTTGACGTGTAAACAGCCGCGGGTTGTGTTGACGATTGCTGCTGGGGGTTTTTATACGTTATCGCGCGCCACCACCATTGCGAGGGTGACTCGAGTGTGTACTTAGATAACAGTAGCGCGTACAACTATATCAAGTCAGCCACCGCTGTTCACTCTAACCTAACTAACAAGTGCACACCATCCATTCCCTACACGGTTCCGGAAGAAGTCGACACATCTAACACTCTCGTCCTTTGCGTGCGCGCCCCTCCTCAATGAATTCATTGGCGTGTTTATTTATTTGTTTTCCACACAAACCAAGTGTGAAATCGTAACCCTGTTTTAATTATTGCCCGCAGATAAAAATAATACGAAAGGATGAACGTCTAATGGAGACTGATGGACAGTTTGTGTAGAATTTGTTTGGACGAATTTTTGACACAATTGTGTCACTAATGAAATTTTTGTTTTGTTCCAGCTAATAAGGCCTGTCAGGTAATTGACGGAATCGTGTATTGCTGATAATTAAAAACACATATTATTAGTGGGTACGTATTAGTATTATTATTTTATAAGCGCCTTAATTTTTCGACTGTGTATAAATAAGTGTTAAACGCAATAATTATTAGGATAAAAAATATTTAAAGAATATTACAGGTCTGTAAATATGTTTAACAAAAGTTAATTTACATCATCCATATTTACAATATAAGTATTCTTTGGAAAATAATTCGATGATATGTAGTTTATTTTTGGAAATTTTATTTATTTCATTTTTCGTATATTTCTAAGCTGTTCAAGTGACAAATATGATCGCCCCCGCTAGCCGTTCAATGTTTCTTATTACATTTTAATTCTTTCGGCGGTACTTTCAGGACCCAGTACGTGTAACAGGACAAGAATGAGACCTAATTTTCTAGTTTAATCGTCCAGAAAAACAGGTGAGGCGTCTTCAGTCACACAGCCACAATGTCTCGTCGTCTTTCGTCAAGTAAGAAGAGGTTATACACAGTTTCTGTGTGTGTGATGTACACCGACATAAGCCACACATAATGGCGGGTATTTTCTACATTGCTGGTCAATTTTCAACTAATTCCCTAGCACCATGCGGTCTCCAAACACACGAAAAAAACTGTATTTTCCGTGTTTTGCCTATTCATAAAAACGCAATCGTTCGTGAGGCCCCACAACGACCAATATTTTGTCAATGAACGTACACAATGTAACCGGCTGTTACAAACAGAATTTCCAAATAATATTTCAATTGTAGTTTTGTTGAATTTCACCGGAGTAATATATGATAATATTTGTGGATCAGTGTATATTCGGTTTTACGAATTGAGAGTGTTTTAATACAGTGTATTGTTTAGTAATTTATAGTGAGATACATTCTACGGATTTATTGGAAATTTAAACTCGAACCTGTCACTCTGCTATCGGTGAGTCTGTTCAATATTTCTGCCCTTTCTATTAAACGTTATTAATATTTTCTGATCATTTCTATTTTGAAAATAGCAGTACAATATCTATGTAAAATAGCTTATTATAAATTTCATAATAATACAATGACAGTCTAGCATACATTTAAATATGTATTACTATTAATGTGACTCTATTTCTGCTAAAAAGGTCTCTTTGACGTTCCAAACTTTGAAATCTCAAAGCGTATGTCCATTTCCCGTTAAAGCCAATGATGATCAAACTATCACCTAAATACATATCTAGCTAATTACTCATGTAGATCGTTGCCTTTTGTGCTCTTCCACAAACCCTTTGGTGGTACAGAGACTACACACACACACACACACACAAACAAATATGTAAATACACAGCACGTGCATCACTGCAGGCTATTACGACAACAAACAAAGATTTTATTCGGTCATTTAATAAGAGTGCTTCGTATAATTCCTCTCGTGTACCAATTAGTGTGAATGATGTTTGAAATCGGGAGGGCTATCTGGTCTAATCTCTGTATATCTAACACAACACGCATCCCTCTATCTATCTGTATATAATCTATGTATGTATGGCTGATGCTAGTACAAACTTCTACCGTTATATACGTTTATACATATATATATATATATATATATATATATATATATATATATATATATATATGTGTGTGTGTGTGTGTGTGTGTGTGTGTGTGTGTGTGTGTGTGTGTTTGCGCTCCCGTCTGCTTGTTTAGCGGGTGTTACTAGGGCCAGCAGGAGGTTTGTAGTGATTGAGTTAACGTTTATAATAGCTAATGATGCACGAGGCTAAACTGTTACCTCCGCCGGTGCATACACAGAGGATTACTCATTACCTCTGTCCCCAATCACAGGAACCGCTATAGTTTAGCTATAGCTGGAAATGCTCGTCTGAATATATCGTTACCATACGATCATGGTTTGTCGAAGATTCGTCGAATTCAACAAGGATTATCATCGGTAACCATTACTTATACATCGTAAATTTTGAATTGTCCCAATGGAGAAAAATTGTACATTCTGCTAGAAACTAGAATTTCAATTGTATTTTTAAAATAATAATAATTGTGAAACTGCTTTTTTATAATTATTACGTCGTAATCTGTTGATATATATATGTAGATTTTATATAAAACAAAACGCACTTAACACGTGTGTATCCTATTTTTATTTAATTTACGCAAAATTGTTAGATTAAATGTTAATCCCATTGGCTAGAACAAAAATAAAACGACAACCAGACAATGCTTCGGCCGTGAGTACCTACAGTGAATCATTTCTAATATCTAATTTGCAAGACAAGTAGGTGTACACGTGTATATGTTGTGTGCCTAATTGATGAGAGATAAAACCAGTTAACAAAGCTTATGCTTATCATCACGTCATTAGTTTAAAACGCGGTTAACTAGTGCCCCCCCCCCCCCCCCCATACACTGCTTGCATCACGCACATGACATACGCGTGCATTTGCCTTACCACTGAAATGATCTACGCTATTAGCAGGATCTAACGAGAAGGATCACAGAACATTGATATACTGGATCAGACCTGATTGCACGGTTAGAACTTAATAATATGACGACATTATGTTAGTAAACTATCACTCGATTTGAACTGCAATGTCAGTGAGCAAAACCGAAGTTTTTGTGTTAAATATCAATCTATCTAAATGGAAATTATTTATATTATTTTTAGACCCAATTTAATATTTTTTTTATTAAACAATATGTAAAGTGAATATTTATGGATAAGCGTTCTCCCTAATCAACTTACATTCATTTATGCTTAGCTAAGCAAGATTTTGAGTAGAAACATTACAGATGATTGTTAATTCCAAGCAGATGTTAATTTTTACCTCCCGCATCAATTATTAATGTATTCGACGACATTATATGTCAATTAAAAACTTAAAACGATAACTTGGCTGTGAGATGTTTCGACAAAATATCGTGGAAAAGAATCTGACTGCAGGCGATACCATCTTTCAGTCAATCTTCGACGAAGAACACTTTTGACCAAAAAGGAGAAAGAAAAAAAAGACACGCATCGAATGCATAAACACCCTTCACATATTAGTTGTTTAAAATGTATTTTAATCTGTCCTAATCTGGCAAGGTATGACGTTTCCTTTGTCTGTTAGGATTAGCATCCTCAGACGAACACCTCTCTAGTTAGTCTCTAGAGGTGTGACAGTGTCCTAACCATCTCTACCTCCCCGCATACCCGTCCAAACCCCCGCCATACCCATGGGTCGCTGGTAGGTATCGATGGTGTTACGTATGTATGCATATATATATACGATACTGTAAGCAGTGTCTCGTTTCTGAAATCGGACACCGTCGAACGACTTTTCTCTAAATCCCTCGCCATTTTTATCCTCAGTGTTTGTAGCACTGATGCATGATGTAAATGTATGTGTGTGTGTGTGTGTGTGTATCTTTCGAAATGGATGATTCCTATTGGTCGATCTTACTTGCCGTGGGTGCAAGTTTTTAAATGTTTATTTTTGTTTACTTGTTATTCCGAGTGCATTCAGTAGGTGTATTTTTCAAGTTCTCATAATGTACTGATGCTAAAGAATAGTATGATTTCATGTTTGAATAAATTATTTCCACCTTATTTTTGTATTATAAATTACATTAAAAAATACTAGGAGTATTTACCCGTTGTCAAACTATATTTAAAAGCTGAGCGAATGAATTTGTAAAATTGTATATGGTGTTCATTTTACTTACCCACTCGTAAGGCTGTTAGTCCACATTTAAATATTTTCGTCCTGTAACAGAAAATATTATTACATGTATAAAAATAAGCTCGGTATAAAATAGTTTTAGTTTATAAAGTCTGCATTGATCTCTTCAGTGCAGCATCTTCAGAAAAGGAACTATTATAAGTATGAGACGATATATGATTGCAAGTTAAATTTCTCAACATTCACGTACGTTCTCGTATACAAAAGCATTAGACAGATAAAAGAGCGCCGTAAGCAGGAAATCCTTTATCCATTGCCAACCGAACGGCAACAAAATAACTAATAATACTGTGCGGATCAGATCATATCCATTGCACATCTGATTGAAGTTCAAGTCAACAACAACATACGCACCCCCCAATGAATTGACTAAACAACAATCACATTTTTTTACCGAGAGTATCTTTGGTAATTTTTCTTAAACTTTACATCCTGTTTAATGATCTATATATTGCAAACTCAGTCAGCCGTGAATGGAGTAAATCCCTCATCGTTCATTCGTTGTACGACGAGTATATATTCCTAATATATATGTGAGTGGTTATGTTAAAAGTTAAGGACCATTGAATTGGGCTTTAGATTCGGCAGATATATATACATATATATATATATATATATATATATATATATATATATATATATATATATATATATATATATATATATTATTGTGCGACCTTGTAAGTAACAGAGAATTCCTACATTGACTTTACATCGGGTGCTGTGCACTGTTGCAGAAGTTAGGATTCCTTGTGTGTTGTTGTAAGGTTTCGGCTGAACATACAGGTCACAGAGAAGTGTATATTTAAAATGTATATTTAAATACTAACGTTCCATATATCGATACAAAGAACCCGTCACATAACAAAGCGAATTCATCAGTTATTGTAGAATATTTTAGACTGTACATGTAAGTATTCTTATTTCCATGTTTACTCCGTGATTTCCTTACTAGTACTTGGATGTTTTTCATAAACTATTTGAAACAGCCGCGAATGTATTCTGATTGTAAATATAGGTATTATGTACGGTGTATGTATGTATATAGGTATCGCTATCTGAAGTGGCTGCTGGCAAACAAAGTATTGTACTTGTCGAGGGCTCTCGAGCTGCTAGTGGCCCCCGCATATAAGAATTACGGGGCACGCATAGTCAAGTGGGCCCTTCACCGTAGACGTTCATTGAGTTTCGCGGACGTCTATTCTGCCTGCTTAATGCGGGCATTCTTTTTTTTTCAAAACTCCGGCCCGTGCAACTCCTCAAAATGCATCCATCGGCTTGTTGACTGCTCATTCTGCTGTTGTGCTCCGCGTATTGTATTTGCTATTTAGCAAACTTTCAGCGTCAAACGTGCAACGTTATACAGGAATCTTTGGCGTATTTATTCGAAGTGAAAGCAGCATTTGGTAGATTATTTCTTTCCAAAGATTTGACGGAAATGTCACATTATCTAGCCTAAATTTAGTGCGTTGCTTGTTATCTTCGTTATGAAAAAATCCTGCGTATAATTTTAAATGGTACCGCCGACAAATTTTCTAGTTTAAACCTTCATTATAATCACCTGGAAACATCAAAGGTTATGTAAAGTAAATTAAGTACATTGTTTGAAAGGGAACAACGGTACAATACCTTACGTGTGTGTACTCGTTTAATGATACCTGCTTTCGTATCGCGGCTGTATGATATAATGTGAAATAAATTTATTTGTTAAGACCGTTCTTCAAACGATTAAATACATAAAGTATGTTGTTCACTACTTACGCACGAGTACAAACATGTATATAACATTCAAGTACAAGGCATGTGTGTGTGTGCATATATATATATATATATATATATATATATATATATATATATATATATTTATATATATATATATATATATATATATATATATATATATATATATATATATATATATATAGTTGAAGTCTTTAGCAACCGTTGGTAGGATGGTAATATTTTATAACCAACCGCATTGAGCGTAGTGGTAACCGCAATATACGAAATACAACCGGTAAGTATACAAACAGAAGCGGGTTTAATATTGGCGAACATGAATAGGTCTGGTAAACGCGCGCCACGGTAAATCTAATATCATGAATATTGCTGCCTCCTCTGTTCACTAAACACGCGGACGAGGAGTCATTTGGTTGGCAGGCCTCCGTTCACTCACCAGTACCACCTCTTGAGGACTTTATTAAAGGCACACACACACACACACACACGCACACACACAGCCACAGAAAGCGGGCCATACTGACAAGTGTTTCCACAGCGGTAAGCTGAAAAATATCGCTAACCACAAGCTATATTAAATTTCACAAATTATTAACTGCTCATTCGGATTTTTAATAACACCATGTGCCGTCCAATGTTTAGACTTTACTTCTTGAAAAGCACAATTGAAATTATGCTCATGTATTTTATATTTATCGACGCATTCGCCCATTTCAAAATTCCCATTCTGTAATTTTAACACATTTCGCCCAAAAAAAAAGGCGACGCGATAGTATGTTTTCCCGTAACCAAACACCACTGGTAACACGAAAAAGCAATGTTGGTAGCCCTGATCGGTGACAGATAGGCGTGTTTTCTGCTGAATTTCCAACCGTAGATGATGGTATCGTTTGCCATTTGTTATTTTGTCGTAGGTAGTTTGATGTTTTTTTGTTTGCACTGAGGACCTCAATCTGAGGTAGTGTATGTATATGTTACCAACTGTAGTTCGAATGGTAGCGATGAATGTCGACAAGCACAAGTATTACACGCAGATTTGCACTTCAGTGCTCACCAGACTGAAAAAGACTCCAACCAATGCGGTAATGTATGCGACAAGTTTATCTAGGTGACCTGCATGAGAATTTCAGCTCAATTGAAATAATTACTGAACTGTAAATACGATTTTTTATACCATAACCTCAAATGATACCATTTGAACATGAAAAACGGTTTGTAATAAGGATAATAATAAATTACAGTGATGTTCTGTCCATTTTAGTAATGTTAACATTTTTAATAAATAATTTTTAACAGTGTGGAATATTTGGCTTTGTGTGAGTTCTTTAAAACAACGTTTTTAATGAAAGTAGACGCCATTTTAGAAACGATTTCTTACCAAGTTTAAAAATGATTTATAAAATATTGAAATTAAATACAGATATTTTTTTAAATTATTACTGGATTATCAATAATCAGCAGTACAGTGAAATCTACGTGTAGTGAACTCGCATATAGTGGAAACTCGCATATAATGAACGCATCTCCGAGTCCCACAAATTAATTACGTAACATAATAAATACTTTCGCTATACACTCGCTTATAGTGGAACAAATTCCTGGTCACTGGTTCACTATAACCGGATCAGACTGTGTGTACATCTACAAATATGGTGTTTACAAATTAGTGGAATGAGCCACTTACATGTTGAATGTCTCCAAGTATCTCTGTCGGAAACATGAAATATTGAACATACACTACATGAATGGATAATGAATACTCCGCTCCATATATGCAAGAACAATGATGAATATTTTAGTGGGGCGGAATGCCCCCCTGTCCCCCCACACCCCCAACACATTGCAACACTGCCCCATCGATGCAATGATATTATTTTAAATTCATCCGATGATTTATTAATATTACAATCCGATTGAATAATGCATGCAGAGCATCTGTACCATTTCGCCACATTTTCAAATAATTAAAGTTTAAATCTGCATCAACACCGAGTAATTAATATGCAAATAAAACATCATTTACACGATACAAATCACATTCAGTAATTTATTTATCGACATTTACCGATGCCATTACGGTACGTTGCAATTTTTTTTTATAAAAACACATCACTGACACAACAACAACACTGGTTATAACCAGTCTTCTTCTTATAACCATGTTCATAACCGAACCGGAAGTACATACTATGTACATTCGTATGTCAGTTACCGGAAGTGACACGTGTTACACACGAGAAATCCAAGTTGCAACTGAGTAATGCAACACGTTTTCGCCGTTATATAGAAACGGGTAAATCCAATATAATCATAATATAATGATAATGCCTAATGCTCTTCACCGGATCCATGGATTTAGCTAACTAATCGTCTTATGTGAATTTTGCCTTTTTCAAACGTGTGCCACCATTACTGACGAGCGGAACGCGTCGCTCTACACTCAGGCAACGATGCTGCTAGTTCTGTTCAGCATTCATAATGCAATGTACCGACGCGCAAACAAATAGTCTTAGCTCCTTTTAAAAAAAAAAAACCAATTGCTTCCTTTTTAAACGTGCTCTTTTATTAATTTATAATATAAATATGAATTAATATATGTATTTTAAATAATGTACATCAAATAATTCCTATAAATTCTTGTTCTCAACGTCTATCTTTATAATTTACATATACAATTCGAATTCTAACAAGAATGTAGTAATGTCCTTTTGGATAGATATAGGATTCGCGTTGGAAGTATTTTAGAAAATCGTAAATTCTAGTTAGATTCATATGTAGAAAGTTCCGAGGGAAGATTTGTTAAATAAAGTCAGTCTAGTATTGAATAATAGAACAACAATATACTATAAAGTTGGTAAACAGAGAGAAGAAAGAAGCGTGCAATGGAACGTGAATAAGAGTAGGAGAAGGAATGTAAGTGACAGTGTATACCCACTAACTAACACACATTATAATAAAACAGCAGACAATGATGATGATAGTAAAACATAGAATGTAAACATACCTGATGTCAGTGTGTATAAAAAAATATCGGAAACACAAATTGATAAATCTGGGCCGTTGAGTCGCGTGTGCAAAAGTCAATAGCTATCACTCGCATCTATTTGTTCACTTAAACAAACACAATACGCCAAGTTAAGCCGCGGTACTTAGTGTAGATAAAACCAGAGTTTAACGTAAATCGGTTTACAGTGGGATTCTCTAACTATATACACGTTCCTAATACGCAGACGAAAGCGGTATTAAATAAGTAGAATTGATCCTAACTTTTCGTTCAACTTGGTCACGCCCCGAACCCAATTCGGCAATGTTCGGCTGTGCGCCGTCCGTACGGCGAAGGAGGAGAGTTGACGTTCGGCTCTTTTCGTTACGACGCCTGTTTTTGTTACAAATCAGACGTCGACTACTTTCAATATCGACGAAAGAACATTTGCTGCCTCGTACGGAACAAATCACAGTCAGTTTAGTGTGGAGAAATTAAACGAAACGAACAATAGACAAACATGTCTTTGCTTGTTACATGGACGCCAATGAGAAGAGATTTTTTATGGAAAAACAATGCGAGTTAAATGCAATTGTTTCAATTAATTTTATCGGCCGCACACACATACATGCGACATAATTAAATCTTACGATGTAAAGCTTAAATAAGCGTGATGATTGTGCACACAAATCTAGTATACGTGTACACACATCTATAGTATGTATTGTTCAGTTCTCCCACCATTTCTGTGTTCCGTACAAATACACATATCCCACTAGTTTCCTGTATCCGGCCAACTCACTACTCTATCGCCGGCATCATTCCACTACACTCCAGTATTCCACTGGTCTATTATTGGGCGGTTGGAAAAGTGAAAATGTATCTCCCCCACCACCACCAGCATGTGCAAACACTGGCCTGCCCCCTCCTCTACACTTCCCGGCTCGCGAAATTCAACCAATCGCAATGCGTATCGTACACGTCAAGAATCGGAAGTTCTTTTCCTATACTTCCGACTGTCTTTTTCACATTGGAAAAGGCTTCATTGCACAATTGTGAAAGCGATTCAATCGTAATGGCAATATTGACGACGCTGTAAATAACACAGTAGCCATTGTTGAACGTTTTTATTAGAATGAAGATCATTCATTCTTCAACATCAATTGTTGCTAGACTTTTCCTTGCTATCCTTACACTTTTATTTCTCAACAATCACATTAACGTTCTGTATGAGGACTGTTTGAATGCGCATAGATTCGTTTTCTCGTTACAGACGACCAACTAGGAAATATTCCGTGCCGAGTTTTGCTGCTGTGTAATTTCGTTTGGGAGTGTATCATTGGTCCCCGCCCATTCTTTGTTTCAATGTGGCATGAAGGCGCGTGCGTGTGTCACGTGGTTTTTTCGGGCCAATCGTCGCTCGAGTACGCACAGATCAATTCAGGATGCTGTCTGTAAATGTGTAAGGTCTGTGCGGCAGACAGAGATGGCATACAGTGCGACACGTGGAGAAGTGAAACGACAGCACGTGTTTAGAACTGCTACAATATATATGTATATATAGCGACGCTGCCAACGAAACGAGGAACAGGAAACGTAGCAACGTAATGCAGCGAAACCGTGACGATATACACTGCGCTAATAACAAATGACACGTTTTAAAACACTTTCTCTTGTTGGTATTATTACAAAATGTATTTAGGTTTTGCTTGAACACTTTTGACATTGAAACATTTATATTGCCGCGGTGTTGCTGTAAATGGAATAATATTTGAACAAGATTTCCAGAAGATTGTGCCTTTAATGGTACCTTTTTTTTTACTTTACAATTTGAATCAAAGTGATCTAAAGTTTAGATCACTTTGATTATAAACTGAATCTATTTTTAACCGCACTTTTTAGTACTGGCTCTCGAAACGGAACAGAATTGTGTAGTAATTGTGAATTAATGTACGAAAGAAATCAAGACACCTTGTTCTGTGACAGTTATGTCACAGAACCAGTGCATGCCGTGTATGTTCGTGTAATGTTGCACCGTCATGGACTGGATGGATCTCAGTGGAATCCGCAGGAGTCCTACCACAAGTGCGCCCCACGATTACACTAATCCCAGACACCCAGCACGCTACTAGCACGTCACTAATTGTAATACAGTGGCTAAAACCGATCGCTACTTTTGATACGTGCGATGGTTCTCTTCTTTTGGTCCTCCTCGACTGTATTATTGTACGTGTGTGTGAGTGTATGTCGATGGCAGATCCAATAGCAAATGGCTACCGTATATATCTTCGTAGTTGATTTGTTCGTCGATGCAAAGCAAATAGCACGCAAATGACTTGGACGCAAGATGATATTGTAAAATTGAAATACGCGATCGAATGTATTTGATAGGCAACGACAGATTTTTGGACGAGGTTTTTTTATAAATGACACTTGAACGCTTTGAGACTGTAACACGTATTTATTTTAAATGCTCAGGTGAAAATAATTTACCATCTGGAGGAGATACAAAATTGCGGAGTAGAGGAATTTTATATTTTCGTAAATATACGGCAAGAATCTTGATGACAATGAACAAGAATCAATACTCTTAATACCCCCCTACTGAGGGATTTTGACTTCTCTTCATTTTATTTTAGGTTACAAACGAAGGATTTGTATAATTTTATTATATTTTATCTAACCGTGTAGTGAATACGAAAGCAGTCAATTACTATATTGTTCTGCATATCTTGAAACATTTTTTTTGACCTTCATCTTACTGTCCAAAAAAATCATCAAAACCTGTCACACTCCTCCCCAGCCGATCATCTGTCAATCGTTTTTATCACGCGTTTCTGTTTTATTTCGTTTCCATGTTTTGAATAACACAGTTTAATTTGCTACGACACGATATTTTGACAGCGTTGCGCGTTCCGGCTAAAATGGAAAGAAACGAACGTGTTTGGAATATTCTCCATCGTCATGGTACGTGGCCGTTGTGAGACATTTCTCCTGGGAGGCCCTGCACGCATTGTTACTGGTTAGCATTTATTCACAATGATCTCTTGATAGACATCATCTCCAAGCATCCATTGTGTTAAATTGTCCGACTATGCTGCTTGAGACAGGTTGTGTAGGAGGCAATTTTGGGTGTTGTGTATGAAAGTATATACGTATGTTGTAGTATGATTGTTCGAATTGATAACAATATCCAGCTACTTACTTGGGTAGGTTAAATTGTTTCCCTCATTACGGTTTGGTTAACAGAACGGTCCGGGAAATGAGGATGATGCAACTACAACGCAATAATAAACTGCTAACAAGATCTCTTTTTTTTCCTTTGCATACTTTAAGTCTACTCTTCGGTTCAACCCAACTATTATTTTAACAAGGTGCTTTCCTTTTGAGGTTTCGATGCCAAAACATGAAGATTTATTTAATAATCTCAAAATTCTTTATATATCGATTCAATGCAACGATTTTACTTTCAATGCCGTTACTCATTTTGTAAATTGTACATTGACACATGTTTGTAATTATTCTTCAATATATCTTACAAGGTACTGCTTCACTTTTATTATTCGTGTAATTGTGCACGAATATATTTACGACAAGCAACATTCACGGAGTGAGAATCGTGAGTGATTTGTTTCCACCTCTCGGTAGATGGTGGTGTGTGAGTATTTGTTACGGCAGTTGTGAATGTGTCAAGTCATTTGGTGAATGAACATGGAACAGTTGGTAGCCGTTTTGATGAAGGTGTCAGTGGTGTACTAACGATGTCTTTATGATGACTGGCAGAGCCGCCATGCCGCATGCGGTCAAATCACGAACTATTTCAATAACCTCTGACCCCATGCCAATAGCTCATAAAACTCTATTCATATTTTGACAGCTCCGCAGTGAGTTATGAATTTGTTATAGGTATACCCAACCTATATATTCATATCTACTCAAAGTCACCCAGTCTGTTACACGGAATGCTTTCAGAATACATTGCGAAAGGAACGGTTTGTTTGTTTGTTTGTTTTGTGCCTTTAAAATGTGTGTCAAACTGTGATACATTTAACTCAAACATAGTTGAATATTGCAACAATTCTGTCTTGTATCTGTTTACGATCTTTTCACTGAATTCCAGGCAACTTATTAAACATATTATTGTAAAAGAAATGTGCATTCTATTCTGAATGTAGCTTTTAAAGTATTACATGGATGAGATACTAAAATACAGAAATACTAAATTAAGTATACGCAAAAGCTTACGTGTACTGTTTGCTGAAATCTATGAGCAAACGCAGCGAATACCAGCAACATAGATTCCCGTCATCGGCTGCCACATAGCGATGGAATCTTCCAAAGAGATTAATCAAAGCAATTTCATGGTCGTCACAATATCTGATACACTGCAGTAGGGGACCTTGGTGCACTTGTTCTGTTGCAGGATATTGAATTATATAACAGATGGTAAAAGGCATACATGTAGTTAGGACAGTTACATACAGTGCAACAACAGCCGAACAGCACCGATACTCTGGCTCGACTCACCACTGTTCAATCTTGTCTCTATGCACACATGCTCATTACATGTAAACGGTAATTCCATACGGCCCCATGCCGCTCACGCCACCAGGGAATTGCGCCCTCTTTTAACGGCATATTAGTACGTGATTGAATTTCCATTTTGAAATGGAGGTGGGGTTGTTTTTAATATTGCGGCGACCCGCAACGACGACGATGGCTTGTATGGCCAGTCTCTCCACCGCCCGACGGAAGTGCTTACGAGATCCACCGGTAAATGAAAAGTCCTTAGCCAACTTTTCAATTTTTAAACTGAAATTGTATTTTTGCAAATCGACTTGACCAAGGTATGTGGTTTTTTTCTATTCCATCTTATACATAATTGATTAAGAGATAAAAACGAGTCTCTAAATATTAAGTCCTCGAATACTGCGTATCAAAACGAATAATGCTATTTGGTTTACAGAAATACGTCGTCCAGGTATTCAACTTCAGGATAACACAGTAACAAAATTGTGATATAACATGTAACTTTACGAGACGTCATTCGCGATTAGATTATACAATAGGGTGCATATAGAACTAATTGAAACTAATATTGCGGCCGATGAAATTGACAATTCCGTCACAGGATTCACACAGAAAGATCAAACGGTTCGTTGTCAAAGTGATTTTTAACTAAGCGTGAGATTAAATTTCAATCACGAGTTGATTTTTAAACATGCCGATTTTTCAATACGTACCTAGTTCGTTTTTAGCTTTTTATTAAATCAACCGCCGTTGAATCGGTTCGAATCGTTTGCAATCGGCTTTCATGTTTGTGCGAGAGTTTGTTTGCATGCTCTTTATGCATGGCGTCAGGACTTTACTCGTTTACAGTTTTCTTCGCTTTCAATGTTTTACTTTTCTCGCCTTCTTATCAAACCGGTCGTCACTCAACTCATTCAAGTTGTGTTGCATCAAAAAGAAAACATTATAGACGTCAAACTTTTATATACTTTATCAATTAGAAACAGTTCTACGATAGGATTCATTACTTTGTTTCTCTCGAACACTCTTTATTATTTTCGTTCTTCTCTTCGTAATAATTAATTTGCTACTAAAAATAAAAAGGAAAACGGAATAATCTGCACAAAAAAAAAACAATAAAAAACAAACCGTCACTTAATTATACGCGAGACAGAGTTTCTGAAACTTTAATATACAAAATATACCTACGCATGCGGACCATATTTTTGTTTCTTGCAACCACCAAAAAAAAAAAGAAAATTCTGTACCGAATTAAAAAAGTCTTATTTTTTTCCATTACTGAAAATAATTACAATTTAACCACTATATTCTTGTCGAGAATATAATCCATTAAAAAACAAAACAAAATCCGTCTGTCACTTAATTATACACGAAACAGTGGTTCTCAAACAACCTGGGTACAGTGTGCGAGCCTAATTTCTGATATTAAATGGAAGAAACATAAGCTTTTTCTTGTTAAATGCACCGAATAATTACAATATGAACACCAGTTTTTTTTCTTCTTCTTGGGAGGGTTCATCTTTGATGGTCGTAAGTGTATCCTCTGGGGTTTTGTACACGCTGCTAAATTACTAGACCCCCATCGGGGTACAAGCTGTATGGTGCGGTGGTCCCACTCATTCTAATTAATTCCCGGTTACCATAGGATCGACGCTGTGATGTCCTGAAACATTTCATTTACGTATTGCGTCCCAGCCAGCCAGCCAGCCTACGACGGTTGCTGCAGGATTACGAGCGAACCTTGCTCGCTATTTCCACTGACAAGAGGCACGGTGAAGGGACCAGAATACGCTCTCGCATGCCTGCGATCGTCTTCTCTGGGGAAACAATTAATTTTATCACAAAGAGATTGTCACGAAAATCTAGTCTGCTGGTTCTGCGAAAGTAATATTCATCATTATTTTTGTTTACGACGCTGAATGAATGAATTTGTGTATGGAGGAGAAATTGGAGAGAATCCATGTTTGTTCTTGATACGTAATTACGAAATTTAGTTTTCGATTTTACTTCGATTGAAAAACATTTAAAATCTTGCTAACTTGTGTCAAAAATCTTTGCTCGCAAATCTGTGCACGGTTCACTGATTTCTCGCCAATGTCAGTGTATATAAGTTGTTAGTAGTGCCCGTACGTTTGCAAACACCTGTGTACTGGGCGAGTGTCCGTACTTCCTGAAGATTGGTGGGAACAAGTGTGTTCCTTTCGTTCAAAGCCCACTACCTGTGCACGTCCGTTCATAAATTTTACCTAGACACCCATTTACAGACTACATTCATAATACACAAACAAAATTACATGCAATCGTCAGCGGCAATTTGGTATTGTTGACCGGCCGTTTTACAATCGTGGGAAATGCCCACGAATTGTACCGGTGTCTATTAAAGTGTATTTTAAAAGAAATTTTGTAGAAAATTCGAGAAAAATCAACCACTATCCACAATGGAAATAGTCTCTTCAGGAAGGAAAATAAAACAAAACCCCAAATGTTTTCATGTGCTCTTGAAACTGTCCCTGTCCGGATACACTTCACTGTCAATGTTTGATTCCGAATGCACTCTGCACACGTATGTGTGCACGCGTATACGTTTCATGTGAGCAATGCTAGAGGACTTGACGTAAACGCATACTCGACTCGTTTCATTATCGATTGACGATTTCACTCCACTTAGTATTGGATTACGGAACGTAAAAAGCAAATCCTTGTCCGTTGCAGACTCATTTCATTCAATTATGTGACACTGGTACCTACGATCGCTGAATTTATTTTGCACCATCCGATTTTAAACACAGTCGAAACACACAGCCCAAAATAGTTAAATTTTCTCTCCACAAATAGGCTAACCAGAAAAGTTGTAGATTTTTTTGGGGGTTTTGAATCTTTCGCCCGATTTTTCAATATTAAAATATTCTCTTCACAAATATTCTAACTAAAAATATTTTAGCCGTTTTTTTTTGGGGGGGGGGGGGGGGGGGGTTGAATCTTCCATCCGATTCTTTTTGTGCTCGACGGCCTTTGGCTACTGGATTCATTTCATTTCAGTTTTTTCTTTTCTGTATTCAACTTTTTATGGTTTTCATCCATACGTGAGGGTGTCTATGATATCTGCTAGTAGTAATAAATTTCAGTATTGTTAAGCTTATTGGTGACATTACAACAATGGCGTTACTGCCTTTGAACTACCCCTCTTCGTGGACCGAATATTCTGTGGGGTGGGTTTTGTCATGTGTACAGTAGCACAGTAGCTTATCTATTCGCGTCTTTGAGAAAATATTAATGCGAGACTTCGATTAAAAAGATATTTCCTGTACGTGTATTCTTATTCGGCGAAAGAAATTAATTATTATGTGTAAATATAGTCGAAGAAAAAATGTGAACAGCATACCATTCCATTTCGAAATATTTCTGGTTAAATGTTTGAGGTATTTAGAGTAATTTGATATTAATTTGTTAATTTATATACAGGGTGTTAATTAAAAAACTGGCCATAGGCGTTTAACATGTAAAATCAGTTTTTCCTCCTGCATTAGTTACCAAATTATTTTAGAGAAAAATACTTTAAATAAAAGTTGTAGAGAATTAAATTCTGCATCTAAGTGAGCAATCAGATTTAATTTTTGACATTTCCTAACTGAGAAAATCAAGTTTAAAATTTCATGAAAACACTTCAGATATAGGAATAGCCATGGAATTTAAACAAAATTAAAAACAATTGTATGACATTGTAACTGTCAAAAAAATTTGTGTTTCGTAATTTTTGTTCAATGACAGATATTTCTAAAAGTATGGAGCAGTTTTCACATGAAGAAAAGCTTCAAGTAATAAAATGGTTCTATTCTGGACAAATTTATCTAAATATTCGTGATTTAATAATTTTTTTGACAGCAAATGTCATACAATTGTTTTTAATTTTGTTTAAATTCCATGGCTATTCCTATATCTTAAGTGTTTTCATGAAATTTTAAACTTGATTTTCTCAGTTAGGAAATGTCAAACATTAAATCTGATTGCTCACTTAGATGCAGAATTTAATTGTCTACAACTTTTATTTAAAGTATTTTTCTCTAAAGTAATTTGGTAACTAATGCAGGAGGAAAAACTGATTTTACATGTTAAACGCCTATGGCCAGTTTTTTAATTAACACCCGGTATATATATACCGGGTGTCTACTTTTTTTTCCGAACATAGGAAATTCAATGTTAAAATTTTGATTTGGCGATAACTTTTTACCTATTAATTTTAGAGCAAAAGTGTAATGAAGAAAAATGTTCAGAATTAAATACTGCACCAATGAGTACTAAGTTTGTTGTTCAATTGCTTCTTATGTACGAGTTAGAAGCAAAAGAAAATACACGATTAAAGGCAATTATCAGAGTGCCATGAGAAATAAAACAATAATTTATATCTGTTGTTTCTGACAGATTTGACGCTTCGTTTGATTTTATTAGTATTAGAATCGGTGATTAGAAGTAGAATTATGGAAAGAATTAATCTTGAAGAAAAAATTCAGTGTTTGAAGTGGTATTTTGCTGGAAACTCTATCAGACACATTAGAGACTTAATTAGCGCATATTACCCCAACCATCACATTCCATCTATTAGTACAATTCAAAGTTTGATAAGACAATTTAACGAAACCGGTAGTGTTGTGAAACTTTGCAAGAATTGTAAAAATGAAGATATTGAAGAGAATGAAGAAGATGGGAGGATTCACGAAAATAAATATAATGTACTCTTGTGTATAACGGAGAATCCAAATTTAAGTGTTCGTGAAATTGGTCGTGAATTAAATATACATCCAGCTACCGTGCACAAAATTTTAAAAGAAGAAAAGTATTATTCGTATAAATATTCAAACCATCAAGAAATATTTGAAATAGATAAAATAGCTCGAAGTGAATTTTGTGAAATAATGATAGAAAAGGCAAACACAGAAAGATATTTTTTTAAAAATATTTGTTTCACTGATGAATCTACTTTTACAATACATGGCGCACCAAATCATCAAAATTATAGATATTGGAGCAAGGACAATCCACATGTAATGGTAAACACACATTCGCAATATCCACAAAAAGTAAATGTGTGGGCTGGAATTTTTGGTTCACATATTGTTGGACCATTTTTTATCAACGGTTCACTAAACTCTAATACATATTTAGAATTACTGGAGAATAATATTGGACCAGAATTGGAAACATACTCCAATGAAAACAGCATAGTCTGGTACCAGCATGATGGCTGTCCGGCACACAACGGACAAAATATTAAAATAGTTTTGAACCAGTGTTTTCCTGATGCGTGGATTGGCCGGGGAGGTACAATTCATTGGCCAGCTAGATCTCCAGATTTGACTCCTTGTGATTTCTTTTTGTGGCCATACTTAAAAGAAAAAGTGTACCAACATACATACAATGACATTGCATCCTTAAGAAATGCCATTGTACAAGAGTGCAACAATATTAATCAAAGACAATTAAGTAACGTTCGGCGAGAATTATACGATAGATTAGGCCATTGCCTAGCAGTTAATGGTGATTTATACGAGCATTTAATTTAACAAGAAAACTAATATAGCAAAGTATTATTTTCTTTTTGTGCATAAGCTAAATAAATAAATATTGTTAAGTTATCTAATTTGTTTTATTTTATTGTCAGTCAGTTTTAATTTTGGTTCCAGTAAAACGCTGAATTTTTTCTTCAAGATTAATTCTTTCCATAATTCTACTTCTAATCACCGATTCTAATACTAATAAAATCAAACGAAATGTCAAATCTGTCAGAAACAACAGATATAAATTATTGTTTTATTTCTCATGGCACTCTGATAATTGCCTTTAATCGTGTATTTTCTTTTGCTTCTAACTCGTACATAAGAAGCAATTGAACAACAAACTTAGTACTCATTGGTGCAGTATTTAATTCTGAACATTTTTCTTCATTACACTTTTGCTCTAAAATTAATAGGTAAAAAGTTATCGCCAAATCAAAATTTTAACATTGAATTTCCTATGTTCGGAAAAAAAAGTAGACACCCGGTATATATATATATATATATATATATATATATATATATATATATATATATATATATATATATATATATATATATATATATACAGTAAACTCTCGATTGAATGAACAACCCGATAGAGTGAACACTTAAATTTTAGCATTGCGTCCCGATATAGTGAACAGCTGTAAACCCCGATACAGTAAACTATGGTATTTGCGATACTTCTCTGGGGTATCCCACTAAGTATGAATCTAGATGGCACGTAAACGAAAATACTTAAATTTAAAACAAAAAAATTAAATACTTAATGTCTGGGTAAAGGAGAATGTGTGAACGTGTTTACTAGTACAATATTGCAGTTTGCTCGTGTTACATGATTTGAGACAAAAATTAGTACAAATTAACCTGAAAAAAGCGTAAACAATCCAACATTACTTCTTTTTTTTCGCTTCTGCAATAAATAACCTTTTCATGTACCTTCCCATTACATAATACACGTATACATAATATTATGTAATAGGTATATGAATTTTTTTTTTTAAATTATTTTATTGTAGATTTTCTTTTGTCAATTGTAGATCTTGAGAAGAAGATATATTGAATCCAAAATAATTGGAATAAATGACTATAGTTCAAGATGATAACAGATATGCGACATTTTGACCAGATGGTTTTTGGTCATTTTCAAGCAAATAACAAAATTCTAGTGGAAAGAAACATAAACAAAAATATTCTCTAATATTTTTCAAAATATTTTTGTACTTTTTGAGTGTAATTCTCAAGAGATTTTGTTTATGTTTGTTTGAACTAGAATTTTGTTTTTTGCTTGAAAATGACCAAAAAGCATATGATTGAAACGTCGTATATCTGTTATCATCTTGAACTATAGTCATTTATTCTAATCATTTTGGATTCAATATTTCTCCTTTTCAAAATCTACAATTGACTAAAGAAAATGTACAATAAAATAATAAAAAATCATCTTTATGATTAAGTTTTGAAACAAACAGTTCACATTACCTTGAATTAACCATTTTGAATTCAATATATTTCCTTCTCTTTTATTATTTTACATTTACATACATAATTTTGTTGATTTAGGTACCTAGAATAAAAGTTGTTTCTCATAATATCTGAGTGAGACCAGAACCCCGAAAATGTAAACACCCCTAAATAGTGAACAGGCGTGGCCGGAATTAGTTCACTAAATCGCGACTCTACTGTATATATAATATAATATATAATAATAATGAGGCGAACCATGTCACAATATTTATTTAATAAGAGAACAAAATAATCAGATTTGTAATTTATTTATTCCAGGAACGATTGGAATATGTAACTAATACACTTACAGAATTTACCCTATGTT
The DNA here is from genome assembly GCA_963422195.1 of Carabus problematicus. NCBI lineage: Eukaryota > Metazoa > Arthropoda > Insecta > Coleoptera > Carabidae > Carabus > Carabus problematicus. The sequence continues at coordinate 1,299,290 of OY728580.1, read as the reverse complement.
TGACAGTTTTCCTGATAATTACATCATATAAATCTAGGGGTATTAGCTTTTAAAAAAACCTCCGTTTTGAACTATTTACTACATTGATCGCTGGCAATAAATCAGGACATTGTCCCTCTTACGGGTAGGATATGGGGACAGCCGTGAAATTTCACATTTCCTTTGGTGACCTTTCCCCGTAAATTTGATATCCGGTGACCACTGCAGACACCAGCATTGCGCGAAGAATTAAAAGCAAATAATTCTCGAATGATGAAAGCGATGCGAGCGAGTAGCCCCCTGTATCAGCGTATTATCTGGGTGAATTATGTTTTCCGGAGGGATGATTCTTTTTTTTAAAACGGCCACGGACTCGTACGTCAGACTTTCTCCCACACTGTGTATAAATATCAGGTTTTAAACGTGTTTTTTTTTTGTAAATCTCCATTTTTATTTACACTTCGCTCTTAGCATACATTAGCATATGGGATTTAATTTGTCTTCGGTAAGTCAGTAACCACTTGTGCTTACTTAGAAATATCCTATATGATATGCAGACATAAGTTAGGTTAGAATATGGCTGACAATTCGTTTTGTTTTTGTTTTCATGTTGCTTGGTAGCATGTAATACATGTTTGTGAATATAGGAAAGCCAAAGAAGTGTCTAGGTTATGTATATTTTTCCAGGGATTCTAAATACAACAGCTGAATAACTCGGTGTAAAAATATAAAATACTTGAAAGAATTTACAAATATCCCGTGAATATTCTAACTTTGGTGATATTTACAGTGAGAGATAATTCTGTGATTTAGATTAAATAATGTTAATATGTAACATTTTAATTTAGATAATAGTTTGCTACCAAACAACTATGTTCATTAAACAACAGGTATTGTTTAGTATTGTATAATTGCTACCTATTTTATGAAAAATTCAACAAAACAGAAATATAAAAGTATGAATCCCGATTCGTAAATAAGACACATGTACTGTTGAATGCCTTTCTGTTCAGGTTCATTTAGCTGCTGCACTCAGTAAACTCATCTTTTGCTTCTATTAGCGGACTAATCTATTATTCAGCGTAATCTGTCAAAGCATCACGTTTGTCGTATCTCCAATACACAGACCAGTCATCCACGTACAACATTGATGCTCGTCGCGTTGACATTCCGGGCACAAATGCGCAGTGCCACAACGTACAAAATAATTGGGGGAAAATGGACCAACTAAGTGGAATAGATTCTATTTTACGATAGTCCAGCTAGAACACAAGCAGAAAAGCTGTATCGATTTCATATTTTATTTAGAACCTACATACGTGTATCTTACCTATACTCGTATTGTCTTCTCTCGCATTGTACGAATATTCCGTATCAACTAATTGGCTGCGAATGTCATCTCTCATGTTACGAGCAATATTATATCATTTTAATTGGTTACAAATATTGTACACTGTAACAGTAGCCAGCGAGTATTTATTATTACGTTTTATTCATCGAATTTTGATGTACCTTATTATATAATAATATTTTACAATGAACACCGTTTTTTTATCAAGCATAGATGACTTTGTAAGCAACAAGTTTTATCTTCAAAACTTTCTTGTAGAATATTCCAAATATACTTTTGATAATAATTTGTATTTTATAATACAACCGAAATTATCGATGTTTTGTTGCAAGATTCGCACTACTTGGGTAATGCTAATTGTAATTGTGTAATCAAATGACAGTTAGTAATTAATTAATATTGTTGATACAAATGTACCAACCGCAGGCGCTTAACACGGGGCTTTGGAAGTTTAATCATACACACACGCACACGCACATTAGCAAATAATGTAATATTGTCTCTTTGTGTCGCGTACTCGCTTGCATGCAGTGTTGTTTGTTCGCTTGCATGTATGCACTTTGGAAACCGTACAACGATCGCACGAACACAATGTACAGACGGACGGCTAGGAATGTCTGTATTCTGATAATGAACAAGTCACGTGACCCAGCTAATCTGTCAAATCTAGTGTGCTCGGCACGTGACCGGTGCGACGTCGATCACAAAACGTACACCAGCGTGTAACTCTAGTACTTCCTCGTTCACTCTCGTAGGCCAATTGTCGATACGGTTAATTATTTTGTCGTTTTGGAAAACTAGAGTGACGGTTTCCGGAAATGTGTGTTGCGCAAGTGGTATTAGTCACAAATATAATCGGTTTACATTGACCAAATGTATTATTTATCAACTGATTACATATGAATGATGTGTGTGTGTTCTATATTTTAATTGAGACTATAGTATCGGATTGTTCTTGGGAGATATCCAGTCAAACATATGGTGTATATATTTGACATAGCATAACAACACATTTTTGAGATTTTGACATGAAAACAACATGACATTACAACACTCGATACTTAAGACATGTTTTATTTTTAAAAGAAAGGTGTTATAGAATATTGAAAACTACGAAATTTTGATAGATGATTTATGTTATTTACTAAATATTATAAAATTAGACATGTCCTTGTCGTGTGATTGGTGTTGCAAAGTTAACTCCGCCTCTTTCCCCACTTAAATGTTAGTAAGGCGGTACATATGAATTGGCGGCAGAAACTCTTGTACGTTAATAAATTTATTTAACATCAAACTACATAGTCCAAATATGAACAGAATTATTTGTTTTGTATACGTACCTTCATCTATTTAATTCACCAGATAACTAAAAGAGAATTTAGTTTCTATTTACAGAGTTAATTCCCAATTCAAACAAATTATCACACGAATATTTTCGAATCATTTCCTGCACGATTCAATTGTCAACCTCCCCCTTACTAACTGTGACTAGCATCCCGTGCAACGTTCTTCTCGCTGGTAGATGCTCAACTCACGTGCCAGGCACGTGACCATTGTTGAGATTATTAATTCGGGGTGCCCCTTCAATCAAATGGTGGTTTCGTGTTTCATCGGATCAAGTAACTGCCTTCCGCTCTAGTTATTTTCTCAGCAAACATTAAAGTACTAGAGAATGGTCAGTGCTGAGTGCAAAAAATTTGCAAGTACATCAAACACAAACATAACCTCACATTAGTGACAGCTAGGGTGACAGATTGAAACATGGGAAAGGATTTCGAGTGATGATTGAGAATAAAACATATCCGTTTTCCATATAATATTTTATTTATTTACATATTAATCATCTTTTTGAAATATTGTACACATAAGAAAATCCTGCGTAAAAAATTATCCATGTTAAACTCGATTAACGGAAATTAAATAATATACTCGTACCATATGACATATCAACGCAACATATGAACATATTTTTCCTCTTTTTCATTTATATGGCAGCTTTTGAATATATAATTAGTATACAAAAAAAAATCGTAAACACAAACAAAAAAACATTATAAACCTCAAATTAAAAATTAGTTAAAGAAAAAACAAAGACACAATATTGATTAGAATCGCATTTGCAACTGAAAATATTGTCGAAATAGAGTTTTAGTGGTTTCTTTCTTTTTTTTTTGTTTGAAATATCTTCAGTTTTGTCTGATTTGTTCGGAATAAACAACACATCGTTACGCTACGCAAATTGATTGCAATCTTATACTTACATTTAGTAGTTAACCTAACACATGTCATCTCATATTACACGCACGCCACATAATATACATGTATGTAGTGAAAAAGATATCGATTTGAATAATTCAGCGTAAAATTCGTTGAGTTATTCGCAATAATTAAATATACACAAGGAATAATCATAATAATAATATATACGTATATACAGGAACGAAAATCTATCTTTCTCTCTCTTATAGCCATGATGTTTCGTTATGAAGTAAATTATTATTAGTGCCGAGGTTTGTTTTACACCTAATTAATACACACACACATGGAGAGACTGAGTTATTTACAAGTTATTATCGAATCACACCTAACCACTTCAGGGGAAAGAACTGCACACTCAATTTTAGTAAGTTAACCATACCATAGAACTACACACAACCCGGAGTATGGTGATATGATGTGGACGTCGTTGACGGATAACAACAACGTAATGTGACATCACGAGAAGATACTCCCGTGTGTTCATGTTCATCATTACTGTACTAGACCATCTGGTACTTATCCTGGCCCATATACTCCAGACTGCAGTCCGGGTGTCTGGGACTGAAGTTCTGGTGGTGTGAGCCCATGCTCACCGTCATACCGCTGGGATATCCGCCCATCTGGTACGCGGTCCCACCCATCGGATTCGACATTTGTACTTGGCCCTGGTGACCTGTCGTCTGTTGGTTGAAGTACTCCATCTGACTGTAGTACGCCGGATTGTAGTTCTGGCCGTAGTAATGATGCGGTGACGAGTTGTGCCCGTTCGACTGCCAGTGGAAGGAATTGTACGAGTCGTGTTGATACCCCAGTGGTGGATTGCTCGATGGCGTTATCGGCGGGGACGGTGTTGTTATCACACTGCTCGTGTTACTTCCAAGCGGGGTCATGTTGCCATTTATGCGCGGGTACGTCGTTATCTGCGGTGATTCCTTCTTGACGGGCGGCGACACGGAAGTGGATGGTGTAGGGATATTTGTAGGAGCACTGACATTGTTGGCAGTACTGGTCGGTAACGGTGATGGTTTGCTGGGTTTTGTCTTGGCTGGCGTTGTGGTCGGTCGTGCTGGTTTATTCTGTTGCTGTTGCAACTGTTGTCTGCATTTCGCTCTTCGGTTTTTAAACCAAACCTGGAAACAGAAGAGGAACTGAAATTAATAAACTTGAACATGTGGTCTTTATACATTCATTTCGTTACAACTAGACAACCGTAGAAAATCTATTTGATATCGGGCAATAGTTGGGCACGTATGAAATACATATTCGTATTCATTGGTGTGCAAAGGCAGTACCGCATTCATTGCGTTTCGTCAGTGCACATCCCCCAGCAGTACAAAAACTGTTACGAGTCGGTAATGCTCCTTTTATAGGAGTGCACCATTGAATGTAACGTTGAAAGCCGCCCGTCAGACTAGCAGAGCTGAGGGGCGGGGATGCTTTAACCGAGGAACAACCCTAAATAATCCGTTGGCTAATGGAAAATTGCCCCCTAGCTGTGCGCGCACGTTGTATGTTATTGTGTCGGAAAAAAATCACAGTTATTTTATCGCATGAAGGCAGGGACTGTCGTTTGATTCGCACCGGGAGATTTGCCATCCTGGCGTGACAACAAATCGTCATCGTATCCATGTAGGTATTGCACCTACCTAGCCAATTCTAGATCTATAAATATTTATAGGAGAACCGGAGTGAAGCAAAAATTAACCCCTTCACAATCTTACGCACTGAAAATACTCCCAATGAAGAACCATATTACCAGGATGGTATTTTCCTTCTAATAATTTATAATAACATTGTTTCTATGATTTACTTCAGTACCGGAATTGTAATTCCTACAGCAAAATAGATATGGTGCTTTGAACTGAGAACTGATATATGTTCCTTGTTACTTTATACAAAATACATGCAGTTACTGTGTCAATATGGGCAAGTTGGTTGTCACAATACGATCAAAACAAATTTTCTTTGGTCAGTATATGTAACAACAAGCATAATAATAATATGTATGGTTGGTACGTCATGTATGACCAGTGTGGTAACAAACAGCAGCTGCTCCTGGTCCGCTGAAAAGACCAGCCAGCCTCCAAATTGAATCATTACCCCGGCAATGACAAACATGCCGCCCCATGCATTGTGCAGTTGTAACAAGCACCACAACCAACCCCCTCCCACCCTGCCTCTTATCCTACCCTCATACACATACATGTACAGGCAAGATACTAATTTAAAGTTCTTCAACAAAAAATAAATATCTATGCATTGGTCAACTTTCTTACGAATTTCAATTTAATATTGCAGTCTAATTGTGGAGGAACAAACAGATGTAATAGTTCGCTTGATTTTTCTATATACATACGGGGGGGTTATCACATACATACATACATTATATTTATCGCATTGTCCTGCTGTATGTCAACGTTATGTACCGGTGCTGTAAGGGTGATTATTGCACGTGTATTTGCATTGTGGGTTAGTCGTGTAAATACATAAATTATTTTTCACACTGATCTGTCAACGCCTCAACGTTTGCAGTTACTAATCGAATTGCTCTTTTCACAGTGACGCGACGGGATTTGAAATTAGCCTATAATAATACAATGTATGCACACTGATAGCGGAATGACAGTATTCGGTTTTAAAATGTTATTTAAAATTACACACAAATGTATAGAGCGTAATCATCCGTAACACGTTTAATTAATTTTGTAATTGAATGAAACACCTGCATTTATGCAGATATTAAACAGAGATCTGTCGTGAAATTTGCATCATAAATTGTATTTATCCCAGTCATTTTATATGTTACGTATTTGTTTATCAACGGTATTTCAACTATAAATGATGATTTGATTAAATGATATTTCATTTTTAAATATCTATAATCACTGAATGCATATTGTTATTCCCACTTTGATTAATGTTTTAATATCCCTTCAACAAACTGATATGGAGTAATTAATTATATAGTATTAAATACAGCACACACTTTTATTTGCAACCACAAATCGGATTTGTTAATTGCAGAAATAAAACATTTACGTTATTCTGCGCATATTCGCGGGAATGAAATATTGATTGTGTGTGTGATATTTACCTGTACTCTGGATTCGGGTAGGTTGATCTTGAGTGCGACTTCTTCACGCATGAAGATGTCTGGATAACGGGTCTTGGCGAAGAGTGATTCTAGTACGTCAAGTTGTGCTCGTGTAAACGTTGTGCGTTCTCGTCGTTGTTTACGGGGATTCACTCCTGGAACATACGCCCAACCTTAGCACACAGAAACGTCCATCACCATCGTGTCAATGTACAACATAAAACTAAATAAATACATCAACAAATAACACAACTGAATCGCTACAATTTCACTTCTGCTTGTAGACATCCACTGAGCAGCAATTCTATAGCTCAAGTGAAGGTTTGCATTTAGTTAAAACCGCAAAAATATATTTGTACAGAACGCACGTAATCAATGTACACTCTCTCCGTCACATCATCTTGCTATTCTCTATTGCTAAACCCCTGTATCATAAAGTTAGGTATTTCATTTTGAAATGCGATCTGCTGAAACGCACTGGATAGACCCAAGAAATGATTTCTGAACGGTTCGTTGGGCCAGCGAATGTGACGGACAGATAATCCCCGAAACTACGTACGTACACGAAATGGAAGGTAGGAATAATACCCAATAACCGGGCACATATATTCACGTGTGTATGTGTGTGTGCAGAGGGACATCGCCAAAGCATACACACATCTGCCCAGGGTATACTGCACTAGACACTGCTTCTAATCCTCAATAAACAGTTACCATAAAGAATAAAAAATATCACACCATCCGACGCGAACAAGTACACGCACATGGCGTATGCGATAGCCATAGCAGTTAACACAAGAATTGTACACAGTATACACATGTGTGTGTGTGTGTGTGTGTGGTTATATTCATGATGGTTGCGTAGCCGGCGTGCGACTTTGGTTGGTCGTTCGACCGCTCTCAATGTTGTTTATGACCAGGTTGCTGGCTAACCAACACCGCGCGACCAGCTACCGGTGTTACTGCTTTAAATATAAATTACTTAATTATACATCCACGGTACGTATATCGACGTTGCTTTTTTTTTCTGAGGTTATGATTACGCACGCGTTTGACATTTGATGTATTTCAAAGTGTAGAATTTTCCTGACTAATTTACGTCTCGATTGTTGTGTACAAGTCTCGCCTGAGTGTATCCGTATAAGAATATACATTATGTGTAAGTACATTTGTGTGTGTGTGTGTGTGTTATGTTAATGCTTACATTACTCTACCATCTAACTGTGACACAGTTTTTAAAGGTTATGTTATTTTTATTGTCTCCTCGCGTGGACACACCGTGGTTTTTTAATAAATCCCTGCTTGTTCATCTCTCGACAAGCAAGATGGCTGCCTCTGTAGATGTGACGTAGCACAGTCTGGTAGTTCTACTGGCACATACAAGCGCATATCTGCTTGCTGGAGTAATCCGTTTGGAAGTCGCGGCGAGGCGAGCACACAGCTGTACAACGGATGCGCTGCTTGCCACGGCACCGGTCCCCGCTTTTCAAGCCCTTTGTGTCTTCTGTGCAGGCCTGGATTAAAATGTCAAAACCCTCCCGGGCGATCGTGAATAAAATATATGGGCATAAAACTGACGTCAATTTTATATGAGTTGTTGTTACGGTGTTTTTTGTTTTCTTTGACTCGTGGATTTCGCCACTGAATTCATTTTATTTTTGCCCGTTCTACTTTTTTTTCCGACAACGCTATCGCTTAATGGCCTGCAAGATTTCAGGACCCGAAAGGTTTTAATTTTTATTTTCAAGTTGACGTAATTGTTGATTTATGATGTGAACAAACTTATATTGTTGGTAATCAATTACATCGCACAGAGCAGTGCATGTATCATAAAGTTCTCTATAAATACCAATCCTATAGACCTGGTATTTCTACTTTGAAATGTTCCATTTGCAGAATCATATTTCCAACAACATTCTTTATATTCATATACATTGAAGTTATACTGTTCTGTTATACTTTCAAATATAAAACAAAAATCGTTTACATGTTTTAAATAACATAAAATATGAACGTGTATTTTTAATAATACTATATGGCTCACATGAAATGCAGTTGGTGCATACTTATTCGTTCGTCTCCATTGATACAAGGTGGTTATGTTCCATTTATTGACGTGTGCTGTGCTCATTGACGAATTGAATGTGTTTTGCTGTGAGTATGTGTTCTGCCATCACGGCAATGCAACGTGATTCTATCTGTCCACCCTAAAGTCCGCAACGGAGAACCTCGTAGGCTAACGGTGCACACCGCGTTGCTAATCCGGCTTTAGCGTGTCGCGACCACGGCTGCCGAGGAAGATAAAGATACAGAGTGCCGTGTTGCGGTACGGTGGCTCCCTCACATCTCTCTACATACATGTACGTTACGTACAGCGTACAGCACAAGCAGCGCTGTGCAATGCTTACCACCAAGTACCACTTACGACTTGCCAGTACTTTGTGTGCGTGCACCCTCTCACGCAGGAACTCCTGCAATGCAGGAACCACAAAGATACTGATTGCACGCATCGATCATACAAGCAGCGAGGAATTAACCGGGTATTTGTACCGCGGTGTAAGTGTTGCTTACAACCAGAGGCAGCAAGTTGCGCGAAAAATATTTCACAATCAATAAAAAAAAATGTATTCATTGAGCAACGCAAATGTAACAAGAGATTTTCATTTTTTATCCTTGAAAACACCAATATTCATACCAATGTCTAGTGCCCATTTGTGAATTATTTGTTTTGGAAAAACATCTATTTTTATGCGCGATAAATCACCGAATATTTTACATAATATCACAGTTATGGATGCAGATCAAGTCGTCTTAAATCTATCAACGATTTTATTATTTATGTAATCTGTCAATTTTAAATAATACTTTCAGTACAATCTTTATTTACGATTTGAAACACTCTGAATGTTTGTTTATTAGTAGGCAGCATTTTATAAATCATTCCTAGCGACCTTCAACAAATTAATCTTCTATTTCTAGCTATGAATCTTCAGAATGTTCGCAATAAAATTAGACAATATTATTTCATTTTAAACATAAACACTGATGCATTTAGTAATTATAGTAGAGTTTATAAAATAGTGTATAGTATTGATTTTCTTGTCAGCTTCTAAAAGGAAAAAAACACGCTTCAATCAAACATGTGTTTCTTGAGCGAGAAATAGAAACCAATTTGTCAGTATCATGTGACTGTTCCACGTGTCTATTTACTAAAGGCTAGTTCACAGTACTCTTTGTTATTTTACTCACAGCCAATATTTACACTCTCTGTGACTTTTCAAAGACCTAGACTTTCTGTCAGATGTTTCTAAACAAGTTTCACCTAAAAACAGCCTCGCGCTACAAGAGAACACTGTTGTTTTATGTTGAGAATCACTGGTCGAATGTGGGACATACCACTTGTACAAACTTCCAACAGCCCCCCCCCCCACCATTTGCTGTGATATATTTTTGTCAAACCCCCGCGGTTGTTGTATGTTTTAGCTTCATTTTTAATGAAACTTCCTAAGTGAAAGGGAAGAAGCATTTTAATGCAAATTTTCTTAAAACAAACTTAACTTCAGGTTTAAGTAAAACAGAGACATTGAATTTCTGCACATACGTACCGTCAAATACAGTTCTATTTCCGCTAATTTTTACCGTGTCGACTATATTTGTAGAGTAATTGTATTAAAATCGCGTTTACAAAACGTATACGAGACTAGCTGGATGATTTTAGTGGTTTAGTATATATTGTGGTACCTATTCCATCATAACGCGAAGTTATAATGCCCGCTACGCGTCGTGAGAACGCACGCAGCTGTGTCACATCGTTCGGCCGGAACACGATGGGGTGTCAAATTGAATCTACGCTGTTTCATTCGCGTTATTTTAACCGTATGAATTTTAAATCAAATACGTTTATTCAGAGCAGCAGCAGATAGAACGTCGCTTCGAAAATCATCCGAGTTTTCTGTTTATTTTTTACCAAATATTTGTTCCCTCCGAATGGAAGTGTTTTTTTTTTTTTCGGTCCAACATACATTTGTTGTCGATATGGTTGTTGTTTGCGTGCGTACGAGGCGGCGAGGCGGGGTGTGGTATGGTTGTGCTTTAACTTGGCACTCTTGTGTTGTTTTGTTAGTTATTTGTTTTGTGACGTCACTAAGCCAGCACCCTCGTGGCATAACGCGTCACGATTAAAACGAACGCGGCGTGAAACGTAAACACACACACGGCCCGCTCGATAAAACGCTAATCTATGTTAACATATGCGCGCGTTAATTGAAAATAAACTCTCTCGCCTCTTCCTGATTGACCTCTGCAAAAGTTTTTGTTGTCATACGTTGCTCGGCTGCTTGTGTGTGTGTGTGATTGCCACAACACAACTCGTAACTATAACAAACATCAAACCACACACCACGGAACAATGACAATATAAATGAAACCCACTATTTCCTAGTTTAAATTGAAGTAATATCTACAGAAAATTCTTATTCATTCTCGAAAACGAAAAGCGTGACGAACATATTTATTTGTTTCGAATGTTCAGATTAAAAAGCAAAAGTCTATTATTATTTGTGCGTTACTTCATTCTGTGGTCGAAACAAAGTCACTATTCTGAACGACAAGAGTGACAATTCTGGTGTTAGTTGGTACAGGAGTGTGGTGTCGCTGCTATATAGGACTGTTCCAACTATCAACTGTACCTAGAAACTAGGTACAGTTGATAGTTGAATACAGGGTCCTAGGTATTCTCCAAACAGATATACTGTATCTCCAATTCTCACCATATATATATATATATATATATATATATATATATATATATATATATATATATATATAATATGTAGGTGTGTGTGTGTATATGCGTTAGTGAGCGGGTTCGGGATGTGCGGGGGCACCCGGGAAGACTTGAGCCGATTACAAGGGTGGTGGGTGGACATGCTTCGTCACCATGGTAACCAGCGCAGTCATCACTGATGCTACCAGCGAGTTGTGTGTCTCCGTATCCCAAGCCACCCAGCAGCAGGCAGCATCATCAGCAGAGTAGCTCCAACATCTCTTCACTAGTCTCTCTCTGTCTCTCAAGCACATACACACACACACACACACATACTCTTTAACTTTGTGTATATGTACGAAGGTATTTCCACAAGCTGATTGCGTACCCCAAATACACCATCACTACTACTACTACCAAAAGAGATATTATATTTGTATTCGCCATTTATTTCCTCTTTTCCAATGATGTGCCCAAACGGGCTTCTTCCTCTTTAATACCGACTGTGGAAAGTTGACGACAGATGCCAAACGCGAATATAAGATGTATACAGATGTCTCTCGTTCATCTCTGCTTCCCGAGTTCCACATATTGGACACATGATTCGCTTCAGTTCAATTCCTTTTGCTTACCGGGCATCTAAACAACACGCTTCGATTTCCTTTCGTCATGTACAAATTACAAGTGACTGATTTCTGGCTGTCTTGAGTTTCTCTCTTATTCCGATTCGTTGAGCAAGTGTGCACTCTCTTATCGTCTAACAAGACAACAAAACTTGTTATGAATAATGAAAATTAATCGTGTACATTTTTAATGTACACATAAATAACAGTACGATGTGGCTGAGATAATTGTTGATTAATGCCGGGCGAGATTACATCTGTGGATTGATTAATATTCTCAGTAATTATTACTTATTTACAGTCATGCAATGCATCGTAGCTTTTCCTTTTAAACGCCGTGTTAATCCTGTCTCAAAAATGGTTTTATCCGTATACTGTAATTATTGCAATATGTACGTATATGTGTGTTTGCGTGTTGAAAGTTGTCTCGTTTACATGAACATACACACAGGCTCGTATATTCATTCGTATATCGTAATTTCTTAACCGTAGTTGATGCGGAAAAACTAGTTAAGTTCTGTTGAACATAAATCCCGTCTAAACTCATATATTTGTGAATAAGTTTCGTGCAATTTGTTTGTGCAAAAAGCTGCAATATAAACTGCTATATCTATTGCCCATAAACTGATTATGTACGTAGTTAAATCTCTTATCTGAACTGGATGTTTTATGCCGGTTGTAACATGAATAATATCAATGATTTTACACTTATCCGATCGTAACAATAAGTAGTATGTGTCTATTTGTAACTATATAAACATACATACTTTATGTACATAATATTGAGCAAAGGAGACACAAATATGGCAGTGCGTAATAAGAGTAATATTATTCATGGAACTAAAACTAAATAAACGATAATGGAAAGAAAAAAAAACGTGTGTATTCATTACATCATCACCGGCATTGATGGGTCTCAGAATCCATTTAATCAAAACAGAAACCAATTTACCATCACCGTACCAGATTATAAATATTCCATTACAATTAATTAGTGCACCAATCACGGGCGGAACATTAATGGCACGTTTACGTCTATAAATAATAGAATCGAATCTGTGGCAGTGAATTATTTTCGCTACGTGCACACGCGTACAAGCGCGCGCGTGCTCCCGGAACTCCCGGAGTCCGGTTACCGCCGGAGGGTGAATGCAATGAATACATCGTTGTCTAATAGACGTGTAAACACTCGTCTGCCAAAACGCACCCTCTAACATACTCGCGCACTTTGAGGGCGATAATGTTTATTTTATTAAACGCAAATTGGTCACAACGAGTGTCTGTGCAAGACGATACTCATTCACATCTACATCCGCAGTGCATAGCTACAGCTCAGATTGAATTTACCCAAATAAATAGACACAATACTGAGAAAATACACCCGAAACAATTTCATATTACACAAGAAATTAAAATCTAGTTTCACTGACGATTATAAACTCTTTTTCTAATTAAAACTTCAGGCAAAAGTTCATTCAATTTGCATGCGGATTTAATTACACAAGTTTATTTTTATTATATATGCACAATTGTGATGTACAACTGAAAGAAATTACTCGTCCGCTGAAAGCTACTACATTCATATATTTATATTTCTTGTCGCTCGCGCGTTCCTAATTGAAATTAACATTAATTACCTTATTAGCTGGCGACCTGATAGACAGTAATTAATTCCTTTGTATTATTGCTCGTTAGCCGTATGTGAAGTTTTGTAGCAGATATTTGCATTACAATACGGTGTGCTGGTATGAATTAAACATGATATTTAAGGGAATCATTGCTATCGCATTTAAAACATCATAATATACTACATTTAAAACAAACACTACACACCAGTTACTATTTTATATTTACTGAGATATATCTATGAGCAAAATGTTTAAGAAGTGCGTTTAAATTTCAGTTATATGGAATCAGTAAATTACTTGGTAATAATGTATTGGATATATACCCAAACCTGGCTATAACGGTCTTTTTTTAATTATGGCACTTTTTCTATTTACAGCCCAGAATGTTTCGTTATACGGCCAAAAATGCTTGATTCGTTAAAAAATGCTTGATTCGTTATACGCCTTTTCGCTTTACGGTCAACTTTTCCGGAACGTATCTAGTTCGTATAGCGAGGGTTGGGTGTATTATGAAGATATCATACATGCCATGTTATCTATCTTATATATATATATATATATATATATATATATATATATATATATATATATATATATATATAGATATGTATGTATGTATATGTGGTATGTTTTCATTACTGCTTGTGTGTTTGCCTAGAGCTACGCACGAACCCGAGGCTATGCGTGTATGTGTTGTCACATGTAGGTATTGTATAAAGCAGATCAATGGAAGCCTGAGGAAATCTTGCCACTGTCGTCCATGTCCTTGAGAGGTTTCACATAGACACCCGTCATCCCCCTCTATATGTGTGTATATGTGAGCGGGGGAACCCCCTTTATACCGGTATTATAGGTGCGTATTATGCATGCATGTACGCAAATACAAAGGTCGACAACCGATCACAATTATACTCGATGAACTTGATAAAAGTAATAAATAAAAACCGTATGCTTATTAGCCAACAAGAGAATCTACTGTCGAAGTAAAAATTGTCGAACTAGTGCCGAAACTAAACGAGAATTCGCGTTAATACGAGATTGAAGTTCAAGAATAGTACTTGTAATGCCGTATAAATTGTTCGATGCACTATCAAATATTGTTATATTAGTATTGGCTAATAATCCGCAATATTAAACCAATATATACAGTACTGTAGCACCGATCAACTTAAACCACACATCTAAAACTATCGATTACAGCAAATCGGATTAAATTCAATTAAAGTTTTAAACCCCGCTGGATAATTACAATAAGTAGTGATTTTAAATAAATTTAATTATTGCGGTCTGACATAAGCCACACTCCAAACACGTTTTACACAATTTTATAATTACAGTTTAATATTGATCCCTTTAATTTTGCTGTAATTAATTGAATATTTACGCGACAATATATCGGTATAATGTAGAATTATTAAGTATAATATATAACTGTCATATACGGTTATTTTACACACAAAAAAAAAACATTTTGTTTGAAAATAAATAGATGTCGAGAAAAATTGAAAATAAACAGAAAAATCGAGACCCACGTTTCACTTTCAATGCCAGCAAAGAGTACAGTGAAATTGTTGAAGCCAGTGTCACGTAGTTACTAGGAAAACTAACAACTACATAATCAGAATAGGACGCGATGTGGTAGGGTGAAACCATCAAGAGAACAGAGTGAATGTTATCAGTTAAAGAGTGTCTTCCTTTGTCCGTGAAAATCCGCCGATTTGTAAAACGTATTTAACAGTCTTTTGCTCGTCGCGTCTATCCGGTTAGGATCATTTTCCGAGAACTGCTTACACCATATTATCAGACTTTACGTCGCCCCAACGTACTCTAAAGCCAAACACGTTTAAATCTGTAAAATACTGTACTGCAACCCTCTAAATATTGGCGTGAATTAGTTCTTTTTTTTTTTCGTAAGAATCTATGCGTCATGCATTGTTGTGTATATGTGACTATTGTTTACATAACATGTGCTTACTCGGTGTTATGTATACTGATTATGAACTGGAAATATCGTGTTCTTACCTTGCGGAAAGCCGACGGGATCCAGCGAATGTGGCAAACCGAACGCGCCAAGTCCTGGCATTGGTACACCACTGAGACTTGATCCCAGACTTGCACTCAATCCTGGACGCGCCGGAAAATGTCCATGCGCGCCACTGGGGGCCGTCATATACCCCGCCAAATTCATTGTGTTCTGTTCGTCTTCCACTTATATCTGTAACAAAATTATCAAGAATTACGACAACGATACGGAAGAAACTACGCCATACTTGAAATGTTACAGATTTAATTTAAATCTGTGCAGGAAAATTCAAGCAACGCTAGTATATAAATAGATTATTCGCATAACATTCATGAAAAATACAAATTGTATATACGTTTAATATTTATTTAATCTTATTTTATACAATTGGACAGCATGATATTTCCAAATATATCTTATAAGTTTTTAACGTCAAACGTAGTATAAATACAACCAATATTATCCAAAACTCAAGCAATTTTTAGTTAATATAAACACATAACCTCAGTCTACATAGCCACATGTACATATGCGTTGTTTACATGTGATTTTTTTCGCAATTTAACGTAAAATTTAATCCACAACTTACCGAAACGAAATCCTCAGATATTAATCTGATTTGTATATGTTAATCACTGAACACTGCAACGTTTGTTACAATAATACTTGGCCGATATGGCTGCAGCCGTGCACAATGATTGTATTTTCAGAACTGGATCAGTCTGGTTCGCAACAACCGAAGCGTTTGATGAATAAACAGTTATTGCACTTGTATTATCACGACACACGGTCTATGTTCGTCGACGTATATCACAAATATGTTAGCACCTGAACGAGCACAGAGCAAATAAACTTGACATATTTCTCGCACAGAATTGTCCGGTTTTTGACAGGAATGTTACTAGCGTAGACGGTCGATGTATACTGGTACGCTAGTATCTGTTTACCATTTAGGGGGGGTTTTGTAGGTAGATAGGTAGGCACACTACCCATTGTGGGGTGAGTGATGTACAGTTATCGTTGGTGGAATAGACCCTCATTGTACCTCTGTATTCACATTGGCCAGAAAAGGACAGAGAACACCGTACCGGGATGACTTGGTGGGGTTGTGAAATATTGTTGTTTATTGTTTTGATATTTGTGGGGCGTGAGTTTATGCGAGTTTTCCAATTTTCGACTTTCCAATGACGTATTGGTCAAGGAGTATGGTTCTATTTTTGAAAAAAAAAATATAACCAACTATTTACCTGACATATTAACGAATGTAAAACGAAAAGTATATTTTTCATGATCTTGGTTTTATTACATTACCATAATAAAATGTTCTGAAGTAACTTTATAGTATTTAGTATGCGTCAAACTAAAAGTCACAACGAGTCATGTTTATATTGAATAGAAATCTACGATTTACTAGTTTTTAATTGGTACTTTGCAAAACAGTAATTATTTTTGTTGATAATGCCAAATTACAAGAAAGAATTCAAAGTTACAAGATTACCAATGGACTTATTTTGTAAACACATTATTTTATAACTAGAAACTAGCCAAAATAATTGGAAGTATTATTCTAATAATTATGAACTAATACTACATTTTTAAAACTATTTGCTTGAACAGTTCTGAACATTGTTTTCCTGATACAGAGTGCATCTCTTCTTATTCTTTTCGTTTGTCTGGATTTGTTGTTGTATTTACCTGACTCACATTATGGACAATAACATCTAAATGAGTACGCATGCATTACAATTCGTACAAATGAGTTTCAGATGGATGCTAATATGTTTGTGTTAGTTCTGAGTACTGGCTCCTTGCGTGTAGGATAAATCTTACGTCCCGTCGAGAACAATTACCAAGAGCTAGGAGCCAAGCACAAACTGGTTGACCATTGGAGGCCCCTACAGGGTATGTAACGGTGATATAACGTGCGTTTTGATACTCAATAACACGAGTATTCATCATGCATTCAACTATTTTGTTTTTGTACTGCTGCAGAGTAAAGTAATTGTACAAACTTTCTAAGGTTATACTTGTCAAAATGAACTGCGTTATTTGTTGAGAATATACTACGTATTTTTATTAATATCCTGCATTAAAAAACGGTAGAATAACATATAATTCTAAATAAATAACTGTAATGAAAGCCTATGCATTCTGAAAAGTGTATTTTGACACATTAAGCAATAAGGAAATTTAATTCAAGAATTAAATACAATATAGTACTCTAGTGTGATAATATTTATCAATTCTCTGATTGTCACATTATCAACAGATATCTCTATGGCAAGTTATCATTGCTAAATCTTTTAGTCGTATTTAGAATCTAAGTAAAAGAGTATAAAGCGAGTGCTTAGCACATGCTAACTGTTTAGTTAATGTATAATAGTAATTATTAGCAGAACATTACCTTATAATAGAATGTACTTTGTTGATCGTCTATTGTACCTAGACACTACCTCACTACAAGGTGTTCATACACTGTTACTACGCTGTTATTACGTACGGTTCTACGAATACCTCCACGCTGTTTACCCACGGATAATCCATGGATACTAATTAGTAGTGTACATTGTCCTGCGTAGACTGTACTTAAAACCTGTGGAGTTTTCAATCCTCGCCTTCTTCGAACAACTGTACCTGACGGGCTTACAGCTAGACAATACCGAGCCAGGATTGTGAGGTTAGTTTCATCAAATGTCATACTGTGCTAGCGGTTTGGTCAATATTTTGATCGTTGTGATTTATTAGTTTATTGCTATATTATGGTGTTATAAACATGTTATTTAATAAAATACCCTATAGAATGACACATACCAGTCAATACTTGATGTAATAATGCCTGATAGTTTTATTACAAGTAAATATTTTGAACTGTTCTATTCTTATTTGTATATTGTTTGCAAAAGAGGCAGACTTAAATCTCGAGTTAAAATCAACAATCTCAAACCGAGACTACGTTTATGATTTAAATTAAATCGGGTTGTAGAAACTCGAAATTAATCATCAATTTTTATACCTATACATAATATGTAATATTAATGAAATTAACTTTTAAAATCTCTTGCGAACGTTGCATATACAATGTACATTTAAGTTTACATTCAAGTAGCAATATACGTTATATTAAAAACATATTTATGAGTGTTATCTTCATGCACATGTTTCTATAGCATATCCTCATTGCTTTGCCAAACTAGTAACTATATTTAATCCTCTCACCTTAGTTTTTAAAGGGTCGTATGTACACAAGAACCGGAAATACAAGTACCTACCGCCAGAATGCATGCAAGACTATACTAGATTGAATGTACGCATGCGCATTGTACATGACATATAGGTTATGTGTGTTTGCGCGCATGTGTGCAAGATTAAATGGCGCTTATACATGTGGAAGAATACGAATAAGAAGAGCATTGGCACCAGGGTTTTCTATACGATGGCAGAGAGCAAAAGTGAGACCGATTATCCCTTCTTATGATGTGTGTCAATTACCTTAAACTGCTTATAGAGTTATCGCTAAAGCTAAGCACTAAATGCTATTATGCCATGACCACTATATGTGTGTGAATATATGTATTTACATACACACACACGCACATATCCTCTACCTACTAACGTTGACTTATCATGTATTAAAACACTTGTTTTACTAATTGTAACAATGCTTTTTATTAAATCGCTAAATATTCTTCGTAAACATATAAAAGAAAGTTTCAACACATACGTAAATTTATTATAATTCGATAGTAAAGATACAAATTTAAATTTGTACATGGTATATTTTAATAAATTATTTTATAAATAAATTCGTACAAACGGTAGATATATGGAGACTGGTACGAAATACAATAAAGCAATGTTCAACAGCGTTCGCTGAAGATTTTCGGCAAAATGATGAACTTATTTCATTTGCCATTAATTATGCGCTACATGAGGAGGTATTACGAAATTGTGTGCCAGATATTTTCATCTTTGAAATGTGTCCTCGGTGAATATTTAAGAAGATATTATTAATTTACCCGTCACAGGAGCGTAGCCTATCTGCATACGTAAATGCCGGACCCCTAAACTTACTTCTAGCATCGTAAATCATTTGTTTTGCACCTTTTACCCGTCGACCAATCAACGCATCGGGGGGCGTGTACATAACCCCCCACTACGTGGCATTCACCACGCCTACTGCAACGCATGCGCACGAGTATTGTGATGTGGAGTTAGATGCGGAGCGAACAGCTGCATCCCGATAAAAAAAGGTATTGATATTTTTTACGCTTATATTAAGGGGTTCTAGAGGAAGGTTTGTAACGCAAATTGAAACAGAACGGGCAGTGAACCGTTGTCTGATTTTTGTGCTCTGATAAAACGAATATTCTGCTATATCTAACGGTATTCTTCCTTGTATCAATCTACTGTTTCGCTATTTATATTCACACTTTTCATCAACCAGTAAGTTTACAGCAGAAGAGAAAATATTAAACAATAAAGCGCAATTTGTCAGATTTTATTTAGACAAAAAAACTGTAATAATTTATTAAACGTTTTCGAAAATATATATTTCGATTAATATTTAATACTGATTAAGTTAATTATAATTTTTATAGGTTATATAACAAATGTATTTGACAAGTTGATGAAATTATAAAAATCTTATTAAATACATACATAATTATTACCTCATAGCTTAGTTAAAAGTTGAGACACACACACACACAGACACACACGGACACAAATATGTAAGCCCTCTGGGTGCTTTTATCCCGGTTAATAGTGTATTTATGTTTAGTTCAGATTTTTGACACCTGTCAGTGCATTGATATGTCGCCACTATTGCGTTTCAGATCAGACCTGTCATGTAGACTTCGATAGCGGCTAGAATTTCGTTTCGTCTCTTTTCAAGTAACGCAAAGAAAAGAATAAAAAAAAAAAAACGTTGTTCAGTATATTACCTGTGTGTTTGTGTGATATCTTTATCAGTATTATTGATCTACAAAATCTACAGAAAAATAACTCTAACCTCAAATTATACATGTGAATTTAATTTTAAATTCAATTGGTCGAATTTAGCCCTTGAATTTCCAAAAACAAAAATGAACTTCAATGGCCTTATATTAGATTAAGAGGGATACTATTCGTTACCATCAAAATTAAGGCCGATCCCAAATTTAGGAACGAAAATTTGGACCAATAACTTTCATTATTGAGACTTGCAATGATGCGTGCGTATATTCGTGTGAAACTGCTTATATAATAACAATTTATGCAAAAGATTGACAACCCCTGATTTGCTGCCACAAGTCAAACATATATCAACACCCCCGACGTCGGTGCAGTATTTATCTGGTCGACTGCACCAACCACGTTATTTCATTCACAAAAATCGTGAGAAAACTTTAAAAAGATCCCGGCAACATTAGCTTCTTACAAACATGTATAGGTCCTTCCAATTTGATCCAAGGGGGCTCTGCTAAGCTTCGAGTTATATTAAAAATTCATAAAATTGACAAACCAATACAGATCAACCATGTTGTGTAATAAATGCAGCACATTTCATTCAAAACTATTTTCGTTTTTAACGTGTGTCTATTTTAGGACCGGAAATTTCACAAATTTCTTCACATTATGTCTTTATACAAATGCTGTTTTTTTTTTCTCTTTGGTCTTTTGGATAATTTATAGATGACAGGTATATATTTCATTTTCAAGGTTATGAAAAAAAGAATACAAATCATATGACTGCATATTTGTTTATAAATCATGATTTAATGTATGCAAATCAAGTGCCGAACAATTTGTTACATTAAATACATATATTAATTAGATGTATATTTATTAATTGTGTTTTGTTTAAAGAACAAATCGTATTAGATTTCTACAGTATAAACTAGCAAACGTTATTATTAGATTAGAATTTCGTTACCTACTTTATAAGAAAAGTGTAATCATTTTCTAATCGAATTAGCTTATCTAAGTTTTTTTTTAATAATGAGATAGGTATAGCATTTAAAAAATGTAATTAATAGATCGTTAAAAATATCTGAAATATCATAATTCGTAATAGTTACTGATTAAAATAAATATCTCTCTCTCTCTTTATATATATATATATATATATATATATATATATATATATATATATATTTATAATGTGTGTGTGTGTGTATCTATACCTACTATACATTTACTATTATTTTTACTAGTAGCAGTAATTAATTTGATAAGCACTTGTGTTAATTTATTCGACACGTGTACCTGCACAAAGTAGAATTAATAAATTAGCCAAAACAATAATTCGTACACAGAAACAATTATAATTATTTAAGCGACGACAATCTGAACAAATGAATGTTAATTTTCACACTACGGCGGTTCGTATAATAAAATCTCATAACTACAAATAACTAACGTAACACACACACACACACACACACACACACATATATATATATATATATATATATATATATATATATATATATATATATATATATATAAATATACAGCCAGAGGTAGAACAGCTTCATATACACATTGAAAACCGTAAAGAAAGCAAAATGCCTGAACACATTAACCTTCCGTAGCTTCTGGCCGCTGCCGCAACGCGTCGCCGTCCGCATCTCTAGGTTCAATAACGACCTTAGCTGGTCATTTGTGTGTATCTGTTTTTTTTTTATTATTTTTTTTGTCGAAGCAGACTACTGGTTTTATATAAAAAAATATCAATGTAGTTACTTTAATTTCAAAATACGGTATAATATATTCCACGAGCGCGGCGACCGTAGTTCAAGCCGTAAAGAAAAAGGAAAAGAAGAACTTGAGCGACTGGCCACAGTCATAGCTCGTATATTTCCATCCCAATAAAACATTATGATATATGGCCGAACCGCCAGCCAGCTCACACAGGTGTTGTAACATCACCTGAACAGCTTCCACCCAGACCGAAAAACTGTTAAATTATTCCAAGTTATGAATTCTCCTAATAGCCGGCCCGATCATTACGTTTAAATTGATCAACATTTAAATATATGTATGTATGTATATATATATATATATATATATATATATATATATATATATATATATATATATATATATATACATATGTGTGTGTGTGTGTGTGTGTGTGTGTGTGTGTGTGCAGACAGTTCTAATTTACGAAATTCTACACCTATATGTTTTTACACACACATCACAATAACAAATTCATTTAATTAACATTGTAGCATTTCAATTAGATATAAAACTTTTCAGTGCCACTGGCTAACTCCTTGATATTAAAATGTTGTTAACAGATTCGATTAGTAAACATGGTAATAAATAGCAAACACAAATTGATTACTATTTATAATGTCTTTTTTTCCCCAGATACTTAATAAATAGCCTATGAAACAGCTGAAACGATATAAATAAAATAACGCTTTTTCCCAGAAGCTGTATAATAAATATTTATGCTAATTTGTTTCGGTAGCAACGCGTACAATTTGATGACATCTTTGATTGACATTTATTATTATTAAATAAAAAAAAAAAAATGGGAGAAATATTTCCAAATTTGTAATTACGTAATCATACTTATGTTTTTTCGGAAAGTGAATAATTGTGTACGAAATTATTTCTACAAAACAGTAGCTACTATTTTCCTTGTCGACTTTTTGGCCTCTACCCGGAGAAAAAGTTATTTTGGAAAATTCGAAATTACTAACGAATATATAATGTACTGTGCACGATAGTGAATATTCGTACCGTGATGATGCGACATGATCGCAGTGTGCTGTGTTGATTCCGCGCTCTAGCCGTGGGCTACGGGAGCCGGTCGCGACTTGCTAGGAGACCAGCGGTCGGAATGCGGCTCCGTACAAAGGTGTTGAATCAGTTAGTTTGGGAGGATATTTAGATAGTGTCACCTAACATATATTTCATGTTATGTTTATTAACCGGTCGTTGCATTTGTAAAACACCATGTTCACATTGTACCCAATCCGACGGATTAAAATCGGCTATATAACTATACTAGCCTAGACGGATATATATATATATATATATATATATATATATATATATATATATATATATATATATATATATATATACAGAAAGAGAGAGAACGAAAACGTGAAATTCGGATTAACTAAAACGGTAGCCCAGAAATAAATTCTCATTATTATTTTATTCTTCCACCTATATTCATTTATGTATATGGAAATTTTTTTTAGTTAGTTCTGATTGGGATTTTTACAGATCCTAATTTAGAATATTATCCTACCAACATTCTAGAGTTAAAACATTTTACTACAGTACTAACTATTAAATTACTATATAGAATAATACACATGATTCCGAAAGTATAATTTAAAAACTAATTCTGACAATTCTATTTGATCAAATATACTTATTTTCATGTAATATATACCTATATATTTATATTTTTCGAGTTTAGAGTTCACAATATTTTTGAATTTGAGTGGTTATAATTTATTTGCCAAAATATCGTGCAAGAATTTCTAACTTATTTTTACACTTGATAATGAACAAAAGTTCAAAACCCGTCGTGATATGAACTATAATTGTTAATACGGCCATATTACACCTAATTATTAATAATATTTTTACACATTGTGCGGGTATAAATCTTCTGATTGACTGCTACGCTTATTACAAGTTAAAAAGATTAACTTTCGTATACACACGTTTAGGTTATTTTCTTCAAAATTATTCTGTTCGTGTCTGTCAAACTTATACAGACATTTATGAAAACTCTTATCACACACTAAGTTACCACATCAGTCATTCTATTTTCCTGCACATATTTACAAAATACTGCTAGCCCAGTAATGAGAAAATCGTGATGTTATGTATGTACTTATTTACAAAATAACCAGCAACAACCTAATTTAACGAACCTTCATATTTTCTTTTCATTTCTTTCCGCTTAAATGCTATTTATACCGTTTCAATTCACATGTAACCTGTTTCTTTACATTATTCAGTCATCGATTAACAGTCCGTTATAAGAGTTAGTTACAAACCACGTTTTATTCGGTATCAGTGTGATTTTTAGCGGCTGCGATGTGAAAATTTCCGTACCAATTTTGGCAATTGATCGATTCAGAAAGTATCAGCCCAGCATTCAGGCTGACTGAATATATGATTGCCCTGCCCTGCCTGGATGTATGTATGTATGTAAATGAAAGTGATATGAACTGATCACGAAGGTGATCCCAATAAATTGAGATTAGTTGAGAGAGCGGGACTGGCGGTACGTTAATCCACGGTAGCGACTGGACCCGCGCCGGTAGATATGTGTAATTTAGCGGCTTGCATACGACTTTATCGGGAATAAAAACCTCACCTGGTATGATATATACGCACTCCATTGTGCCTTGTACCTCTGGCATCTGTATTTTTCAGTGTCAAACCACCGAACCACTGCCCCGAGGCACTTTGTTTACATGCCAGCCTAGACGCGACTTTTTACTCGTCCCTAACCACAGATTTGAATTGATTGTGCAAACACTAGATGTCGTTGGATGCGTCCGTATTTTCTTCTTATTCTTCTGTTTGTAAAATCGCTATCCGATCAGGCATAGCCTATATAATATTGTGCTTGTCTTGCAAATAATATAACGAACAATTGTCAATATAGAATTATTAGTACATATAATCATCAGACAAGGTATTAGATACATATATGTACAGTGGAATCCGCTTATATTAAGGGACCAGGAATTTGGTTCATTATGAGCGAATGTATACTGTAACAGAAGTATTTAGTGTATATATATATATATATATATATATATATATATATATATATATATATATATATATATATATATATATATATATATATATATATATATATATACCTATGTATATTCAATATTTGTTCTCGTCGTGGAGAATCGTATAATAATTGTGGGTGGTTAAAGTTAAAAATACATTACGACCTGGTGTTCACCAACACACATTTACAGCCCCTAAAAATGTAACAATGTACTGTACACAACACGCCCGCAAAATAATTTTCCACCTCGCTAGTTCCAGCCCCCGAATATTTAGGCGAATAATGTTTTCACTCATGCAGAAGTAAATCCATCGGCAGCCTGTTACAACAAGGGCGCGTGAGGTACCACCCCTCTCACCCCTGTTAAGCCTTCGCTTGCAAGGGTGGGGGGTAGGGGGGCAATGGTGGTGGTGGTGGTGAGCCGCACAGTACCAGAACTCAAAACTGAGAAGATACTTGTAAAGAAAAAAAAACCTATACTTGTAGATATCAACAGCAGATAGGCAAACACGAAATCGATACGATAATTGATGAATTGTACCGGGATATTCTACAAGGTGATACGTAAAATATAGGCCGAGGGTACAATACACCCAACCAAGTGTTATACGGCCACTCTTTATACGGCATTTCGCTATATGTTTCGTTATACGGCCAAAAAATGCTTGATTCGTTTAAAAAATGCAGAATTTGGTACAAAAAAATGCTTGATTCGTTATACGGTTTTACGGTCAAGTTTTCCGGAACGTATCTAGACCGTATAACGAGGGTTGAGTGCACTGGGATATCGAAATAACGATGTGATGAAAGAAGTACGGAGGAATAAAAATGAACACAATACATACAATTGAAAAAATGTCCAGGGAGAGGTTTCAAACTAACTTGGCCAGATTTTCAAGTACGTCCTCGACGCAACGTGCAATGTTCATTGAATCGTACAACTGTGCCTCTCAAACTCGTATGCGTAGGTGTCAAAAATTATTCCTCAAGTGCTCCCGCCCTCTACTTAAAAGGTAACGGCAATAAAACACGAATGGACATTTATTTAATAGAGCCATTTCATTACCGATCAACTTGTGAGTGGTTGAAGGATACTAGTTATGAGAAAACCATGCAATGGTTTCAATCATTTATTTATTGTAACAATCTTTTTTTACAAATTTATTTTGTTCCAATATTTTATCGTTCAGTTTATAATTGAAAATACAACAGATAGAATTATAGATGTAGATTTTTCAAAGGTGTTTGCACAAAACTAGAGTAGGTACTTTAGAAATCTTACATAGATATTGTCATTCTTCCAAGAAAGTAATATTATGAAGTCATTTATTTCAATGACCACGCTTACATTCTATTGATACTAATAATAAGTATGTAAATATGGAAGCTGACATATTATCTGAATAACAAATTAAATATTTATACATGACATATTGGTTTCGTAATGTGTGTTCATATGAAAGTTATAATAATAGTAACAAATAACTATCTATTTATTCATGTATTTACAATTAATTATTACAGCATGTTTAAAAATACAATATTGGCATTTAAATAAAACTTTAATATCTTTTCAAAAAGTATACTATTTTAATAAAAACAAACAGAATTAATTGAAGTGTGAGGCTTGCTCAATAATCATACGAAGTCATCCACGTCGATCAGATTTTCGATCAAACACCGTATTATTTTCCGTTAGGTTGTAAACACTGGTTATTTTTTCATCGTCGCATGCTATATAATGCCCATAAAATCATACCCACGTTCCGGCGTAATCTGCCAGCGAAGATATGTCGAAGTGCGTTGATTCCGCAGGCAAGCACAGTGAACGAACAAGAATTCACATGTAGCTATAACAGTCGCTGTGGCTTGTGTGTGTGTGTGTGTGTGAGTGAGTGTTTGTAGCGGCGGCTGTACTAAACGGTACTGCATTAACGCGGTACTCTGATGGTTGCATGCGTCGTCGATTCCTTCACGTCACCCACCAGCACAAGGAGTCTGTCACCCGGTCACTGCTGAAGACCTTTTAGCTACCGCAATAACACAGTCAGAAACCAGCACGGTAGCTGCCTAATTTGTGGGCTTTTACTTGTAACGCTGACAGAAATGTGCACCTTTGCCATACCCCGTCTAAAGTCTCGCTTCTTGGTAGGTCAAAATCGAAAAGTCTGCGACTGTTTTATCAAAGAATGTTCGATTTTCCTTTGTAGTTGTAGATACGAATATAAAAATAGCTTTAAAACAAAACTGGAGTATATATTATCTATATTTTAGAGATCCTAGTTTTTACTTATCCTTATTAGTTTTAATTTTATTATTTCAAATTAACACGAGAGATTAAAATATAGATAATTTGTAGTAGCTAATACTAATGACAATGCGAGTTGAATTAGTGAATAATTATGGTTTAAGCGGTAGTATAACACTACCTTACCTATCATACTAAACGCCTAAATGATACCAAAGGTGTGAAATAAGTTTTGTGCGCCGTAAAACATATTATACGATCACGCGACTACATTTATATTAATATTAAATTCCATTTCTTTATAATCGTGACATAAAAAAGAACCCGAAAAAAAAATCTTACGACATTTTCCAGTTTTAATCAGGCGACCTTCCTTTCATACCGATTCGCACCGCAATATCAACAATGCGGCACACCGCTCCAACACGGCGGCTTCAATCGTACCGCCACTGGACATCAGTAGCGGCACAGTTGAAATGGTGCACCCTAATACGTCCAATAAATTTTATTCATACAATTAAACGTAGGTACATTTTTTTCTCCTCGTTCTTTCGTTCGTCTTGACTTTGTGAAGAGATGAAACTGGCTTTAACGTCTCGGGCAATATTTATGGAGTCTCAATTCGGCAGCACTGTTTGGCGTCTTTATAACGTTTTTTTTTTCACGTGTCCATTGGAAAATATATATACGTGTGTGTGTAAGTTATGATTGCGTTAGAAGTTTGGTGGCGAGTCGCGGTTCCACGCAACCATTGATGTACGTGTCGTTGATTTGATTGTGTATTCAAGCGGGAGTAATTCTTCACAATTTACCTTACAATCTCCCACGTCCGAACCGTGCATTTATCTACGAAATTACTCTCTGCTCCAGTGATACTTAACTGGTTCTCTATTTTCGGTTTTTTTAGGACACCTATTACTCATCACTGCTACAGCAAGTGTATTCAAGATTAGGTCAGATTTCTTTTATAATTCCATGATTAATCCTTTGTATTTATTCTGACTACTATGCGCGTTACATACATATATATATATATATATATATATATATATATATGAATGTATGTATGTAATATATATATATATATATATATATATATATATATATATATATATATATATATATATATATATACCTCATATTGTTTTGTTATTTCTTTACATTTTTCATACAATTGTAGCTGCACATTTTTTTAAAGCAAATATTATTTCAAACTTCATAGATCATCCGTGAATTGTCCTGGTTTCCGCAATCCATATATCTTGGCAAGCGCGTTTAGCGGAACCGCTATATATATATATATATATATATATATATATATATATATATATATATATATATATATATATATGCGCGAGAGCGTGATGTTTGCATTCCTGGCTGCTCTCGCCGTGACAATAGCCACAGGAACATGTGCGGTTATGTTTACTTAGCACGCAGTATGACAAATCAATTACATATTGCCCCACAGATGTGCGATATTTATTTTTATAACTATTTTCTCTACATGGACAATGGACATACATATATCGGTTAGCTACCGACCGAGGTATAACGATACAATACCGCGTGACCAATATTTGTTTACACATCATTTGTGTCAATACAGCACAGACTTGTGTCCGTTTACATGTCTATGCCTGTTTGTACATTGTGTCCGAACATTTCTCTGGCATTCTTAAGGGTGCTGAAAGGTACAGAATAATTGTCCGGTGAATATTTAGCAAACTAGACGTGTTCATTATGTAAAATATATTCCAGAAAAATTGTACGAAAGGGAGCTGTTGAATACTGTTACATTACTGGGAACGTTAAAAAGAAAAAAAACGATGCTTTCAACTCTAAATATGATTGTTTATTTGTTATCAGCAAACATTCAGGATTACCCTATTTTTTTATATTTTAGTTGCTTAAAAGCATTATCAATAAGAAAATTATAATTGACATTCGTTCACTTATAGTATTGACGTATATCTCGCATACATTTTTCTGTATACTTCCTGCAGTTTGTAACGTAATGTCTGTGATATTTTATTCGTTTCGTTTCGAGCAACACACACACACATACACACATATATGTATATTGTTATGAAAACGTACACACACGATGGAATGTTGCTCATATTAATCTTGGCACGCTGTCACCCATGTGTATGTGCATATGTACTTCAACGCTACCGGCCCCGTGTGTGAATCGCCCACTGTCAACTGTACACCGCTGTTACAGCGGCCACTATGCAACTGTCACCTGAACCCGACCCAAGTCGCCACGCACACACGCACACAAACACACGCAGATACAGTGAGAGACGGCAAAGCAACCGGCTGCATCGAGACGAACCAGAACATGCACGGCAAGAACTTACATACACTGCTTGCTATGTGCAAAGATAATTGTACAAACATACATTTAGAAAACATAAATAATATTATTGTATAAATATATAAACATAGTTCTTTTGATATTTGAATATACACAGTAACGCTAATACGATTTAAGGCTATAAAAGCGCTATTTTTTGTTTCAAAATAAATAATTTACAATTCATTATATGAGGACGGATTTCCAAAAATATAACCTCGTTTAAGCTAGTTTCGGTTAACGCTTATTTGGTAGGAATGAGCGTTACGCGAGATATTATTGTAATAGAAAAACAAAAAAAAACTGCCAATCGTGACTTCGGAATGCCAAAGGGAGCACCCGCATACCTAGATAATATTTTGACACCTGACTCTAGGTTAAAATAACCGATATCGCACGATGCATCTGACTGGATGTGCATTTGAATTAAATATAAAGATGACGGCGCAAGAATGCCCATATCTCAATATAAATGGATTTGTGCACCAGCCAGATGTTATCGTCAGGACTTCTAGGTCCTCCACATCATCGACTGAAATATGTGTGTGGTGTGTTGTGTGTAAAGTGTAACACGACTGAACCCAGATGCGTTCCCATTCATTCAGACACGAAAGTCAGTCGCACGACTCTTCTAACTGATTGATTTCCGCGATAATGTCGAACGGTTATCGACTCGACGAGACTCTGTCAACCTGTTACAGACTGTTTACTAATGCAGGATTTCCGGTCTCAGATACAATTGTCTTGTTTGGAATGTAATCTCCGAATCAGACGACTTCTGATGAGGCTACAATTTTTGCATGGACTCAAAATCAGACGATTCCGAGAGAACCAATAGAACAATCATGATCATAAACTCAACTGGCCAATAAGATTTTAGTACTTAAAAGGCATTACTGGAAAATAAATCAGAAAGTATATATTTTGACTAATATTTAATTTCTTTCCAGAAAAACTTAGCGGAAGACTGGAAGCTAAAAACGCAGTGAGTTGAATAGTATTTTCTTATTTCTTTCTAACTGCTTCATGTATTTTTCTTACGCAACAGATCAATTTAAATACAAACGCACGGAATCTACGTTACAGAACTTTTCAACTAGTATTTAATACTACATACACACCCGTCTGGATATATTCCACGTTAACAGTTATTGTGGATCATTAAATTTTGACGCGTAGCATAGTAGTAACAAGCCCATCCGGTCTGTGATTAATGGTTTTATTACAATTCGATTCATCTAAGGAGATGTACTGTGAATGCATTACTTTTTTAACCCATACAAAACAGATATTTCCACCCTATTGTACATATTGGGATCCAATTAGCGTCGATGATTGCTAAAGGACATTGCTCTGAAACTGGCTTTTGATTTCTGTTTTTCGTAATATGGTTAACAACCCCTACGGCAAGATATACGTAATTGAAATTCAACTGTAGAATATTTTTGATTTAAAATATATAAGATAATCTCACCGATTGGATATATTATTATTATCTAAGTTAGAATATCGCAAATGGATAAATAAATGCCTATAATATTAGAAATATAAATAATTCTACTGTTTTACTACCTATAAATGTGGGTAATCCGTGCACTACATAAACTTGTTTCACACTTTTAACCCACAATTATGAGATTACATGCGTTCTACTAAGCTGATCATCACAGTAGATTGTTATTAAAATATTTTTTTATTTATGCTCGTCTACGGAAATATATTACACTCTCGTGCTAATTAATTAACTGCTCGCGGGAATTATTGTGTTTAATTGCTTTATTTAGTAAATATAAAATGTGTTAATTATAAATTAGTAGCTACAGTGAACTAAGAAGAAAAGTCAATGGTGTAACAAATATTTATCAAAAAATATATCGGAACATTATTACTGAAGAGATGCTGTATTCATTGATTGTTAATAAGATTTGCAATTATTAGAAATTATACACAGATAAATAAGATTTGACATTATGCATTTGCACATTAATCTTTGACAAATGAAGATAATTATAGATATTTAAAAGCTTGTAAGAAACTATTACGAAATCAGTATTAATTTGTTTATATTCATATTAGCATTACGTGAACTTTCAACTATAGATTCTAGAGTCTAAATTCTAGAATCTCGATGTTTCTACTTGCTAATGCCCAAGTTTGAGAAATAAGTGTTAGGAATTAGTGTAAATGACTCAGCAAGACGTACTCTTTGACAATGTTCCGAAACCGCCCCTACTTGAACACCTATCGAGCTACTGTATAACCATATAGACTAGACAGTAATTGATTTGTGCACGCCCTGCGTTTAGGGAAATTACCGTAATTTAACCTTATAATTTCAATTCTCCCATTGCTTATTCGAATTGATATTAGGGGGACAAATTAATAGAATTAAATCTACAAGAGACAACGCAATAAAGTGCTATGTTTATAGTACGAATATTATTTTTAGGAGATATTGATATTACGTGTTTCTATTGTTTGTATTTATATTAAAAGATACGTGAACCGAATATTTTTTTCACAAATAACCTGAGATTCGGTTCCACTGTAGACAAAATCTCAAGCCAATTTGAATAAAAATATTAACACAAATTGTTTTTACTAATATTGTTATTTAAATTATTTTTAAAAAATAATTTGCTGACATTTCAGTTCCCGGTTTTATTAAATACATATTTTGAAAATAGTAAGACCAATAATTTTCTTGCATTATTAGAGATAATAATTTCTTTAATTTACTGCAGCCCATCAAGTAAGCCGTTAAATTGGTAAACAACAATTATTTCTTCTATTATAGGTCTCATATTTTATTGTACGAAAAAATAATATTGTACGTATTCCACTAAAAGCATCACTACCGAAATTGCATGTTATTACTAGTAAAAGTATACATTTCTAGTTCGTTAGGTTGAAGAGTAAAGCAGAAATGAATAAGAAAAAGTTAAGGGTATTATACAGTTTGTAAATGTATACTTTTTCTAGTCATTGACCATATTTACTAGGGTTTAAACTGCTACTGTAACATATGTACTACATTTAAAGGAAATTATAAGTATGGTACACTTACTTAGATCTAATTATTAGGCCTCGGCCGCTACGGCACCGTGCTCCAGGTATTTTCCGTAACACTCTCTGCTGTACTATTCGTCGTTTACTTGCAGTTGCTGTTGATGTTGTCGTCCGTCCGTCCAGGAAACAAACGTATAATCGTATATCACCAAAGTTAGTTGTTCACTTATGAAATGCACATCGTTCGGCACGCGTAATGTGTTCGTTACGCGACAGGAACACGCCACCAGTGATTAACTGACAATTCCAACATAAACCACTGTTTCCACAATCAAACGAGACACAATAATGCACCCGGTCATCAAGTTCCGGTATTTTATTCCTTAAAACTATCGATTTTACCGGCAATTCGACGGAGACCGTCTGAAAATGTGTGTATATGTATAATACGAGCGAGCTTGTATTGTTTAGTTCGTGTTTTCACCGCTGGATGCGACGACGCTGCCGTGCTCATCTCGTATTCAAGATGGCGAATGCGGCTGCACTGTGATTGGTCGGGCCAGATGAAACGGGGCGTGGCCCTGTGACGTTGTAGATTTAGTTTTTTGACAACGGTAAATTGGTAGGGACGCTTTCACGCGCACACACACATACACACACACAGATGCCGGGGAAATCAGTTTTAGCAATAATACGGTATATGTTTTTTTCTAAATGTGTGTGTTTTAAAACCATGTAGGTGTACAGTATTTTATTTTTATTTATTTTTGGTAAAAAAAAAAAAACGTACCCTATCTGTGTGGTTTTTTCCAGTGTGTTTTTGCTTTTGATATGTTAAATATCAAGCCTTTAATATCGTAAATAATATATTTAACTCTTACGGGATGATGCTACGGCAGCGGTTTGCAGGTACTTGGTCCAAAATCTTCACTGCTTGCTGTATATGTATATATATATATATATATATATATATATATATATATATATATATATATATATATATATATATATATACATATACATATACATATATACTTTCAACAGATATGAAACAAGCCTATTTGCTTAATTAAAAATGCACATCACCTATTCCATACGTAGGTATATCCGTATTTAATTAATAAAAAATATTACCAACATCTTGCAAAGTTTCATTAAAAAATGTTTAATAAAAAAATATTTTGATTCGAATATTATTTCGTACATTCTTAAATTAAACGGGAATAAATATGGTGAAACTCTGTGAGAATTTTAAACATAATACTCTTAAGTGTTGATTAAAAGTGATTGTCGAATAGATCATACATACATATATGCATGAAGAATTGAATAAGTAAAACTATGAATAATACCTAAATGGAAGAGAGCTTGTAATTAATCACTTTCGCTTGGAATAGTTGAACGACAATTTCAGCACGCAAGTGTGAATAGTCACAGAAAAACGTGACATTGTATGGACTATGGCGGACGGTGCAGGAATGTCAATGTAGAACGCAGGATTAGAGATCTTTACTTTGAAAACGTTACCGTGAAATTGTTAACAAAAAGGGCTGTTCGAAGAACTAAACGTGTACTCTACACAAGCACACGTAACACATTGCAGCGTCTTTTGTAACCGAATTTACACAAAACTAGTAAGAATGTTCTACAATTCCGGTTGTATTCATTTTAAATCGCACGAAAAATATAGTCCTCCTTGAATTAATATTTATATTTTGTTATTTCGTAGGCGATATGAGTTTATTAGTACAGTAGACTCTCGATTATCCGCGGTAATGGTGGGGAGAAATGGCGCGGATAATCAACAAGAGCGGATAAACAAAATACACAGATATTCCTGGTATGAAATTAATATTGTCCGCACGCGGATAATCGAGAGTCGACTGTAGATATGATATATAGTTAAACACAGATGAAGATTACGTTTTGACAAGCTCTGTCCACCCTTCAAAGTTCTCACATTCATTGTTCAATATTTTATATTCAAAACATTTCAATCCGCACGCCGGGGCCGATGGGGTTCGGTTTGCATTTATAGGTTAGGTTGTTATTATTGGCACGATAATAGCGTGCTCTGTATACAAACACGCGTGTCAACGTGCCGACGTGTACAACAATACTTGCTCGCCTACACCGACGCGTCCATACTTTTGTGTCAATCGTCACAACTAAACACGAACGATACCCGCTGGCTACTGTATAGTGTATACGTACCCCATGTCAACGTCTTGTCATATAGAAACGCGCCCCATTCATACAATCACATGTCGTGCATGGCACACTGTGTTTTTTAGATTTCTCAATATCAAAAACGCATACAGATGCCAGAATTGTATGATTTTGTGTGTAAAGAACAATCTCTGCAGCCTTTGAATTAGAAATGGATCTTTGTCATGAAAATGTTACCCAAGAAATACTTTTCAAACCAGATATTCTGTGTTCGTTATATTTGGAAATAGTTTATTTATATTCTACAAGTATTTGAACAAACTTCTAACTAGGTACCTGTTATAATTCTATTCTGCCAGGATTCGGTTATTTCATTCGGGCAAATAATACATTTACAAATACTGTTACTTCCGATGCAGTTTCTTTAGCAATATCCGGATAGCACGTTGCTAAGATGCTTATGTGCTTACTTGCTATAAGTAACGGATTAGACGCAACGCTTGCACTGATGGTGTGCCCCCCGTTTTCACGGACAAATTTTATAACCAGTCTAGCAGACTATGTACCGTAAATAATTAATCGATAATGGATAGATTATGTACGGGTTATGTCACTATGGTAGGGCGTATGATCTTAGTTTGGAAACTTTGTCGACAATAACATTGCTTTATCCTGTTGTTCACCCGAAACTATTACAAGCTGTACGGCATTTGCAGATTATTGTACTGTTAGTAATAGCAAATTATATATATATATATATATATATATATATATATATATATATATATATATATATATGTATATTGTACAACTACTAAAACAGTATAATCATTTTATTAATTGACAATAGATTAAAATAAACATCTGTTCATAAAACAATCTAGTAACACGCAATAATGTAATTCTTTTTCTAGGTATTTCTCAATTTTTATACAAAATAATTATATATAATCTACTTAAAGCAAAATTAGTGTCACTTTTCTTCAAAAATAATCCACCACAATTAGATTTATATCTCACATTTCAAATGTACATCATACATATCTCCATATTATAATACTGTTGCACGAACCATAGCAATATCAAAAAAATATATTAAATTTTCTATTAATATTTGATTTAACTGACAGGATTTCAGCGAGAGATAATTACAAAATTGTATATTTACATAAAATATTAAATGTACACCGAATAATGCATAAACATTAATGAAATGGTAACATATCCATTCTAATTTATAACATCATTTTATTAATATTTTAATACAGAACTAATAGTATTTTATTACCGGTAATTTGAATCAATAATTATATTTACACAAGTAATTTTTGCTCGCTAAAACTGGTTCATTGAGTTTTTTCAATTACGCGTGTTATTTGATTTGCAAATTATAGAAATTTATTTTTATCCTATATTTTAATTAGAGATGATGAATTATATATTAGTGTTATTTAACTAAAAGCTCTATTTGTAATTTTGGAAAAATATCGTATTAAATTCGTTATTCATATAAATGTAAAATACAGATTAATATACATACATAATATATATATATATATATATATATATATATATATATATATATATATATATATATATATATATATATATATATATATATATTCCAGTGCTTACTTGCAAATGTAACCCGAATTTCACTTCAAATAAAGAAATAACATTAGCATAATCTTCTATGACAAATATATACACAAGCCAGTCATATCGCATATTTTCGCCATCATTCAAAATGCTGTGAATAATTTGCTATTCATCGTGAATAACCCGCAGTCGGCCGTGCTGGAGACGCACTTAACGTACAATAAATCGGCCGTGTGTGGATGTTATATAGAAAAATAAGCGGCAGGGCATCATCGATACATCATATCATACTTGGGACGGTATTGTTGGAAGTAAAATGGCGAGTATTGCTCGAGGCGTGACACCGTGTTTACCTGTATTCAATCATGATGTTCCCGTATCGGTAAATAGCATATAGGTACTGCAATTGCATACTCGCAGGTAGAACACAGATTAGAAATATGAAACTGCGGACAAAGCGTGCAATAGCCCGGCAGATATCACATCCCCTGTGCTCTCTAACAATAGTCACATAGACAGAGACGTGTTGAGACCGGAGCACCGAATACCTACCCAGGTATTAGCCCCGCGGCTAACCAGTGATCGTATAGAATTTTCATTTTACCAAAGGTTTACCCTTTGCATAGGAGCATATTAACAATTACAGCCGTGGGGAATATTATTGAATATATTATTTCATATTTTTTTTTTAAGTATTTTATCATATTATTACGTAGTGGGTAATCAGACGAAGATAAGGTTTATAGATTCAGATCAAATAGGAACATAGACACTATATTCTTGATCTGTTAAATATGCCACTAAACAAATATTGTTCGCATTCAGAAAGAAGACATGTAACTGTATTTTAGTCAAACATTTTGTAGATACATATCAAAAATCCTAACTTTAGGAAAATTAAGTAATAAGTTGCATTTTTAAGACAATTTATTTTCTTCGATTCGGTATATTTCGGAAAAAAATATAATCAACATATAAATTTAACCTAATGTAACATCAAACAAATTTGGAAGAATCTGCTTCTTAACGTGTTGTGCCATCTGGTGGCTGCTAGGTCAATGAATAACAGAACTCTGTAACCGACAGTGGCATTTGTGGTACTATTATTACACAGTCTTGTTTTCCCTTGGTTGTTCAGTAAACATCCGATAGAGGACTCTGAACGCTGTTGAAGTATACTAACCTTCAAATATGCTAGAAATGTATGAATTATCGAACGATTCCGGTAGATTTTCTTGTTTTAAATATGCTACTTATGAATAATTTTACTATGAATTGCAACTGGAAAGAACTCTTGCATATTCTTATCTAATATTTGTAGCAATTGAAAGCACTGATAGTGCTGTTCTGTACAGTACAAAATGGCAGTATTGTTGGTTACATAGAAATAAAACATTCGTATTTTTAAATACAGACACAGTTTATTTATGTTTCTCACATATATGTATATACTTATTATATATCACAAGTTTATATAACATTCGCCTCTTAATACAGATAGTCAAAGTCATTACATACAGATATTATTACAAAATGATATAAAAAGCTACAATAGCAGGTCGGCTATGGACAGATCTCATAGTATGTACTCGTACGTATTTATATAAATGCTAAAGCTAGACCTCTTACGGTCATATAAAAAGTATAAACATATAAAAGGTACATGTACATAGTTATTTATAAACGTTTCAACTAATATAAACATGTATTAAAGCTTTTATTCATTCACTAAATCGGGATGGAGTCGTCTTTCCAAAGTGTTCTATTTTAGTTCATGAGTTGGTTTTATAATTTAGAAATATCGGATATTTGCGTAGATGGAATATTCGTTTCAAATATGATAGATGAGCGAATTTGCGAAGAACTAAATTATTTATAAAATATACAAATATGTAGATATATATTTTTATTCAGGACCATATATTTAGGCACGGCAATGACCTACCATTGATTTCAAAATAAATAGCTTCAATAATGTACATTTTTCTTTACTTTGAAGCGCAACATTTATGTTATATTATCAAGCGTTCGTTACGTCATAAATTAATTCATATCTTTTCCATAAAATGTCGCCGTTAATTTCAAACACAAAACTTTATCATACGGCCCTGAACGGATATCTGTGTCATGGAAGTATCAAACTAAAATCTCTAATACTTGTTGCTACTTGTTTACGAATGTAAAATACATTTATGTATGTGTTTGTGAGATGATACAAAGTGCAAATGTATGTTTAATATTATAATTATAATAATGTGTGTAAGTATAATATATGAAGTCTTTGGAAATAAATAGCTTACAAAATATACAATGTATTCGTCCAGTAGAGACAGAGAGATAGAACGAGTTTGTAAAATTCATTGTTTCTGTACAAAGTCATATCGTGAATATTGACTTGGGTTATTAAGTATGAGTGTTGTTAGATGCCACTTAGCTAAGGGAACACTTAATATAGGTATTACCGGGGTAGAATATGTATTAATGTGCTCCGTAAACACATAACCTTACTAAATATTGGTTATGGTTATGACAGTTCGTAGTGACAATATGTTTGTTGGACAATTCCAGTATTTACGGAACACACTACAGCTACTACTGGTTCGTGTGATTACATGAGTTATTATGTTATATGTTTATAACCTTACATTTACTGAGAGTATGACGTTTTGGCAGTGTTTCGTGGCTCAGCAGTCGAATGTACAGAAATAACCACTAGTACAAGTAGAGTTATATGATTAAATGAGAAAATAATAATTAAATAAGACTTATGATATGGTGTCTATTATACATCTTAAAATTTAAGTTTAGAGATATGTACATTTTACGTTTTGACCATCAAAACAAATTTGGCAATTATATATATATTATGTATATATGTACCAATAATATTAATTGATAATAATAATTATGAGTCTTCGATATATCTAGTAATATAAATAATTCGGTGAACATTAAGTACATTATTGATCGCTAGAATGCAGTACAGTACAAGGTCGATATATTATGTTTTAGAATTAAGGCTTTTACTAAACGTTCACGGTCTTTCGTTAAATATTTGGAAGCTTGGCGGAATAAATTACATTCATCATTTATCGCGTGTCAACATTCAGATATAGAGAGTGTGAGACGGGCATCATCAGCGAGCAATACATTCTTATACGCGCAACCAACAACAGTTCAATTAGTCCATTGTTTTACACTTGTGATTTCAAGATTTCCGACAGAGTTTGTACAATTTGGATGAAGTACGGTCTATCCGTTGGACTTTCAGCCCAACATATTTCCTATAAACAAACAATATTCACAATTCATTTGTAGTGAATGAAATGACAAAGTAGATTTTCATGAAATTCATACTGATTCCATACCTGTAACTGTTGCATCTCAGTTGGCGTCGCTTTATGCGACTTCCACTGCAACTGTTTCTCTTTCAGCTGTTGTATCAGGGTTGTATCACTTATTTTCGACAGGGGTAATTCACCCTGACTGAAAATTTCCCATATCAGTACACCAAAGGCGTACACGTCACTTTTGGTTGAGTATTCGTCTTCAAATACAGCTTCATGCGGCAACCATCGTAGCGGAATTAACTGACAATATTTAGAAAATAAATTTCGGTACATAATTTGGCAAGAGAAATATTTACCTGATTCAAATGTTTGCAATATTCCTGACTGTACGGTTCTTTTATCATACGAGCCATGGATATTTTTGCACCCAGTGCACTTGTAATCAAACAATTCCGGGCAGCCAGATCCTTGTGAACTAAGCGGTTGTTCGATAAATGTTCCATGCCCTTCGCTAGCTGATGTATAACAGCAACACACTGTGGAATTGTCAGTTCAGTTGTTCCGCCTTTCTGAGTTGCAATCAAGAATTGCTTCAAGTCTCCCTGTAAAAGATCCACACAATAAAATACAATTACACACACTGAAATATCAATTGTAAACATACCCAATCAGTATGTTCCAGTATCATGTAATGCGGTTCGGCTTCTCTGCAAAGCCCCAGAAGTTTCGATACATTTTCATGGTTCATTTTGTGGAACAAATCCAATTCTCTCTTGAATTCTGTCAAACATTCATCGTCTTTCGTCTGGGTAAGTGATTTCACAAGAACCGGCATTTCCTTGTCTTCTTTATCACCGGTCGGTGTTGAAGCAATGGAACTTCGTTTATCTATTGAGTTGGCAGCAATTTTTGCCAACATAACTTCACCAAATTCTCCTCGTCCTGAAAAAATATTTCATTAAAGAACTTTCTCGACGTTTACCAAATCTAAACAGACAAACTTGCCTATTGGTTTTATATCCTTCAGATTTTGCCGTGACAGAGCAATTTTATCGTAACTGGTTTTCGATTTCTTTGAATGTCCAGAACTCTGTGAATGAGCTGTGTCTCCACCGTCGCTTTTTTGTCCTTCTTTGTGTATCGCGTCAATGCCATTCTCGACAGGTTTCGACGGGCCCGCTATGTGTCCGTTAACGTTTTCTTTTAGTTCTGTATTTTCACCTTCTGCTTCACCAATCTCCACTTTGCCATCTGGCAGAGCACGAAATAAATCAATTCCGAATTACACGTTGTAGGTTCATGCAGCATTTAATGCTGGTATATAATTACCTTCGGCATTTGCCGCTAGTTTCCGTGCCTTCCTCCTATACCTGCACCACACCATTAAACCAATCACAAGAATCATATACGCTCCAGCTACAGACATAGTTATCAGAACTGCTTTTGTTATCATGGCACCTTCATTTTCTAAATCATCTGCATTACCATCTGGCCTATAACCTTCACCACCTAAAACAGCATTTAACATTTCATATCTTCCCAATAAACCAA
This sequence comes from Carabus problematicus, assembly GCA_963422195.1. NCBI lineage: Eukaryota > Metazoa > Arthropoda > Insecta > Coleoptera > Carabidae > Carabus > Carabus problematicus. The sequence goes on along the minus strand of OY728580.1, from coordinate 1,257,562 downwards.
GTGGCTTGTGAAATATAATTCTACGATTATATAATATACAAAATACATTCGGAGTGAATCAAATATGATACTTACTATGAACAATCAGTCGAATTTCTTTCCTATTTAGTCCAGCACTGTTGCCAGCTGTACATCCGTAATTATTCTCGTCTTCCCGATACACTTCGCTAATGTACAACGTTCCATTTGACAGCACTCGGAATCTAGAGAAACGTATCGTGAAATATCGATTCAGCCAAATGTTAGAGCAAGTAGATACCTGGATTTATCAAAATCATTCATTCGCGAATTTTTGTCCCATTGGATCATTGGTTTAGGGTCGCCTTCAACTACACAGTCTATCATTACCGAGTATCCTTCAATCGCTTCCGTTGGGTTCTTTGGCATTACGCTAAACTTCGGTGCAACTAGAATTGAAGCAGACATTTTCCTTTTCAATGAGCAAATATAGAAATGTCAAATGGAGTAGATAACTTTATATGCTGCAGCATTATAATAGAATTGTGTTGATTATTCCATATAATTGACAGATATCTTACCGACAACTTCGATATTAATCGTTGTGTTAATTGTTCCCTGAGAATTACTAGCGTAGCAGATGTATTTGCCTTTATCCTCCGACAACACGCCATTGAAATGTAGCGTACCATTCATGTCAGTCACGTGACTTGCAAAGCCATCACTGAAACTTGGATACCGTTCCCAGTGCACCAGCGGCGGCGGTGTACCTTGGGCCTTGCAATGAACTTTCCCCATAGACCCTAGTTCCAAGTTTTTACTAACGGGTGGTGGAGCAAACTTGAGTATTTCTAAAAGAAATAACACTTCTTCATAACTACCTAACTTATATAAGTTCATGAGTTGGTATGATTGTTATTTCTTTCTTAGCTAGTAATAATTACCTATTACACTAATAGTAGCAGGCTTCGACACAACCGGAGCAAAACCCTGAGTGTAAATTTCACATCTATATTCTCCGCGATCAGATATCTTAGTATTCTGAATCAGCAACGTTCCGTTTTGTTTGAAATTCTTTACTCTCTGATGTCCATTATCCGAATCAGTTCGTAATAATTTGGCATCCTTACGCCATTTTACAGTGGTATATGATGGTTCTGTCATTGCATTATAGCCACAAGTTAGTACAGATTTTGCGTTCTCGTCAACAGTTATACTTTCAGGGCCGGCGTTGATCACAGGCTTAGCTAAAAAATAAATATGGTGGTTAGTTTACGCGGTTACCATGTCAGATGGCGTCTATTACTTGTCACAATAAGTGTAACGGCTGTCTCGGATTTAGTGGCGATATTTTCCGCAACACAAGTATACTTTCCCGCATCCTTTGATGCCACTTTATCGATAATTAGTCGTCCATCGTCGACCCTTGTTGCGCCAGAATCGGAAATCTAGAAAACGATACACTACGGTTTGAGAACTTATTCGAACGTTTATAAAATGCGAAAAATCATTTATGTAGATTGCAAATATTACCGTATGTCCACCAGAATTCAACCACCATTGTCTTGCTGGAGGTAAACTGTTCGGTTGAAGACATGTCTGTTGGAACAATGAACCTTCAGGAGCTATTATTGTTTGGTTCTCCGGGAGAGGCGGTTCGAAGTGATTAATACTAAGATTTTCTAGATCTGAAAAGAAACACAGAGATCAATGGAATGCCCTGGAATAGTCAATGGTACATTTATAGCTGGCAGATTTAACTCACAAGCTACTTTCAGTTCTGCGATGTAACTTTGAGGTACTTCTGTCGATTCAGCCCGGATACCAACACAATTATAGATGCCTTGGTCCGATTCTTGGACGTTGGATATTTGAAGAGTGCCATTCGATAAGACAGTTATTCTGTAAAGTTATCAACCAAATTAAACATAATTGTAAACTGCAACTGAAATCCGAAATATCGCTAGCTGCAAAACTAAAAACGAGTGAAATCGATGCGCATTTCACAAAACGCGGTTCGTCTATTTTTTGAATGACACCATTCGATGACATACCTATCGTTGGACTCCAATGGGCCAACATCCTTGAAATACCACTCGATAACGTTGGAGTGTTGGTAAACGCAGTCGAATTGTGCGGAGCTGCCCTTTTTCACCAGCTGATTAATCGGAACCGTCTGTATCAAAGCTGTCTGGTCGCCTGAAAACAAAAAACTCGTTCAGAGCACGTACGAAAAAATTGCAGACAATCCACGGCTGACATCGAGCTGACGAAAACGACGTTAAAACAATGGCACACTTAAAATCGACAATAAACGCATGAGAAAAACGAACATCAGCACAAAGACAATAATGCCATAAACATGGTGGAATTAATTTAATCGCTTCTGTGGGACAATTAAAAACCTGATTAAAATATTAAGCACCGAATGCGAGGACATGGTAAAAAGTGTTTTCGTATTACAGGATATTTAAAAACTTTAATTACTGCCATAAATTCAGTGAGTACGAGATAGTACCCACTAGATACGTGTTAAAAGAAGTTTTTATTTTTTCATATCCGTTGGGGACAAGACGGTCCTACCATAAATCCAAATTCATGCCGCTTTTAATTTGAAACTTTAATGAAAAGTTCAACCAACACTTTTATTTTATTATTTACGCAATATCTTATATGGAACGCGGTGTTTCAGAAGACGCGTACGTATAAAAATTGGCGGCTTTCAAAGAGAAATTTACATGATACGATAATAAATTAAATGGTTTTATCGGTCACCTGGGACAGCTAATGCGAAATTTTTGGTACTATGCACTGAGCCGGCCTCGTTGATAGCCGTACAGCGGTACACGCCATTGTCGGATGGGTTCACTGACTTGATGTGTAGTCGCTTCTTCCTCAACTCCAGTCGTCCGGTTTTTGTAAGTCGATCCGCATTGCTGAAACCACAAAACCACACGTTTTAATACACCTTGTGGTTACTTAAACCATACGAGAGAATCACACGGATTAATAGCGAATCTTCTGTTCAAAAACAAAACTGTTCGTCAGAACAATCCATTGAATTCGGTTTTTTGAGGTTCAGAGTTTTTTTTTCTTTGGTCACGTCTCGATGCGTTTTATTTCTTTAGCTCAATTATCATTTGAAAGAAAACTTGTTTAAAATGTTCGTCTTCAAAAAGTATTTGACATTTTTTTTATTTTCTTCACAGTTCAATTCGATTTAAATATGAAATTACCATTTCCAACAGGGAAATTTATGGCACGCAAAATAACACAGTTAATGATATTCCTTGCACATAATACAATAAGGAATTTGTGCCATTCGTTGAAGACGACTCCATTTTTCATTGGACAGGGACTTCGGGGACTTGAGTATTCGGTACACGTGCATGGACCTCCGTCGGATTGATTTTTGAATTAAGGTCTTTTTGGTCCACGCTTCACAAACGAACGACGCAGCAAGTCCGAGAAAACATATAAAATTCTCTTTTCAACACAAAAAAATAGAGCCGATACGTATATAGTTCGAGCACACGTGCATTGAACCAGAGAGAGGGTGACACAGGTGTAGTGAAATTGCACCGGATCTTTGCAGAATGTCAGATAAAATATTGTAATGTAAACTTCGGTGAGACCATTTCCAAGGCTTTTTACTTGAGCTGCCGCTGTCCATTAAAAAGCAACTATTTTGGTAAACTGCAGACGGAGAGACACAGAGTACAAGGTATGAATATGATAATATATCATCGTGCGTGTTGTAAAAAAAAAACGTAAATAAATTAGCATCCCATCAAAATTGGCGTAATTAAAGTCGTGTTAAATCGCAGTGGCGTTTAAAATTCATGTTTGACAAATTTTTCATCTTTAACAAGATCCTATCTTGTCGAGACCAGTTGCCGTGTTCAGTTTCTCATGAAACGTTACCGTGCCAGCGATGCAAATGAGATGCTTTAATAACACAGGGGCCGAACAGTCGAAAATAATTACGGACATTACGCGGCTCTCATAAATAATATTTCGACGTTATCGATCTCGGTTGATTATTATTCTGACACCGGATTCAGGACGCCTACACGTCCTCAGCACAGCCTGCTGTGATGATGAGAGAGTGGTGTGCCTGCTACCGGTACTATTACCGCTGGTAACAGCATCCACCAAGTGGGAAAATATTCAAATGTAACCAATAAATCAGACGGCTTACCGGAACCACTCGTATCTGATGTCGCCGGAAGCATCTAGATGGCATCTCAATATGACGTCACTTCCTGCGGTAATGTACGACGCTGAGTCGGGCGTCTGTAGTTGAACCTCTGCATTGCCGATCCCTGGAAGAAAAGCGAAAACAACAGTGACATGAGACCCCAGTTCTCCCGGTTCTGTGTCTTTATGCATCTGACACAGACTGAAATGCATGTTCGAAACACGTCAACCGAATACGAAAACAAAGCGAACAGAGGCAAAGGAATAAATTTACTGGGGAAAAGTGCTCGGAACATTCGGTGTGTGACTGGAGAACAGACAGATGACGTAGAACCACATCTCTGGCAATGATTATTGATGTCATCTCATCAGTAATAACATGCATTGTATTCATCTAGTCTCTGCTCGTGCTCAGCGCATATGATCGATGGTGCATTATGGTACTGTTATCTGAACCGTTCTGTAAACGGAAGCCGTCGTACCGGTAAACTGATAACAGGGAACTCGTTCTTTGCAAGACACATTTCGTGAATCGTACTTGTAGTTACTGCAAATGACAAAGTAATGCACAGGGATCTTTCTTGAAGAATACTCAATGATTCTTTTATACATCATCTGATATTTTAAACTAACCGCGGTATGTTTCAAGGTACATACTAGTATTACAGGTGGCGGTAGTGGACTTCTGGTTACAGTACAAAACGAGTTTGTGCACTTGTCATGCATCTGTGCTTTATGAGTGAAGTTTATTGGCACAAAGCCATTATCCCTCATGTAATAACGACTGAATTCCAGCAGGTGCTTCATCCACTAGCTTAATACCGTCGACGCTTTCAACTTCATAACCGTCAAACAATATACCGTGCATGACTTCCATTCAAACGTATGTTCACAGCATCTTCGTACAACCAAATTAATGTCAAATTAGATAACTAACCTTAAAAAAAACGAACATAATATACTCTAGACATTTTAGTGACGTTCTTGTAATATTAGTTTTCAACTAAATGTATTTTCAATTATATTCAGCTGTCATTTATATTCAATACAGCTACATAGGTATATTGGAAAATATGAACTGAAACTACCCTATGAAACTGGATATGTCAAACGATATTTCTGCGATATGATATCGCAGAAATATTAAACAGTATTGAATTTGATAGTTTGCAATATATGCTACAAATTAGATCCGTGTATGGAATACAAAATTGACTTTTTTAAATAAAATATTACATTTTATTATATATTTGTTAGTTTTCTACAGAGAGCTTTTACTAATTATAGAAACATTAAATATGCAGACTGATTTACCTTGAATTTAATACGTAATTTTAGGTAAACAATTCCGTAATATTTGCCTACTAAATAAATGTTTAATTAATGTAATGCCAAACTAGTATTTGTAATACCCCCGGTCCAAATAATATATGAAACAACCTGCGCTGCATTTAATTACAAATTTATTGATTTGCGAACGAATTATTGCATACAATACCAGTGCGAAATATTTAATGAAATACAACAACCGTTGCAGGCTATGGTTTGATGTGTATTCACTGTGCCTGTTTATTTTAATTCATTCCGCAATGCTGGACACTTTACGCGTCGATTGTCATGCAATTACACAGCACATAGAGAAACCTAATTGTACAGAAATTTCCAATTCCGAACAGCAAAGAAAAAGACGTATCAGCAAGCACACAACCTACAATGTGATGTGCAAATGCACAACACAATTACGAAAACGTAACACTTGAATGAAACAGTTTAATACCAATGTAAACGAAGTTGAAGTGAATCTGTTGTAACATGTGTACGTGCTGTTTTATATGTGTGTATATATAGCGATGTATTGAATTTAGTTGCCTTTGATGTAGCAGCATTTACACTGAGTCAAATAAAGACGAGTAAGAGCGTGCAATGCACCCAGTGTACGTAGGATCTCAACCAACCGGTGCAACCATAGACGTAGAAAAATATCAGACAAAATAAGGGCCCCAATTGCTTAAACTAATAATGTAGAATTTCAAATATATTTTATGTCTAAATTCAAGTGGAATAAAATATAACCAAACTCTATGTCAAGATTTTAAAAGGTAAAATTTGTTTTAATTGGCTGAATTAACATGAAAAGGAACACAGAATATAGCCTATTTCTTATCTTATTAGTAGAGACATAAATATCTCCCAAATTAATCATTTATTTTATTCACAATTTAATTTCTATTTTAAAATTTATTTTACTTGTTTTGCTAAGTATTTATGCTTTCGTATCTGTTGCCGTATAAATGCTTGAAACGTAATTAATTAGCTTTGAAGATAAGTTGAACTCGTTAGTGATAAAATGTGTATCTTGTTTCGGAAAATCATTTGAATTCAACTTGATAATTCATTTTATCTCGCATTTTAATGTGCTTGGTTCGAAATTAATTAGCTACGAACATAAATGCAGGTAAAATCATTCGAGACAAATTTCCTATCGTCCGGTACTGAAGTCCGTATTTTTTGAAGGAGAATCGTTGGTTCAATGTGCTGTTTGTCCATTACTGTGGAACGTGGATCCAGTACGCATGCGTGCGTTTCAAAGACCGGTTTTTGAGAGGAGACCGATTACAGAATTTGCCGCTGAGGCTTACTTAAACAAAAATAAAAGCCGATCGTTTCGATTCAATTATAATTCGATTGCCTCTTCTCATAGAACTCTACGTATTGTATGGCTGTCAGAATGGTCCACAGCGACTATCACATTCGAATATTACCTAACTGATTTTTTATTCCTCCACCAATGTAAGCTAGCACAGCGAGAAGACATGATCAATAAATCGGCATGTAGTGGTATAACAGCATTACCTCCAGATGGACAACAATGCATATCGCACTGATCAGTAATGTAATATTGCTTGGTATCACCCTGCAGCAGAATGAAATCTCCCGAACAATCACGTGCTCTACTAATTGTTAATTTATTACTGCCCATTGTCGATAATTTGATTTGAGTTTCGATTACGAGTGTCATTCGTAGTATGCCAATTCAACATTTAGTACAGGACTAGACATAAATATTAGTCAGAAGTTACTAGAATTATAATAAATAAATAAAAAATACATTCTTGTCGTACCAGCAGTTGAAAATCTGATTGGGAAATATTGAGATTCAGTGTATTGAATAATTTGAGCAGATCGATCTCAGTCGATAGATTTATAGATTAAGATCTGTTAAAATATGAGTATTTGCCATAAAATCTACTGGATGATCAACTTTCCGATAATCACATACATACAGTTGCCTATATAAGCTAGTTAACGAGATTTCAAATTGATTTCTTTATCAAATATGTACATTAATACAAAAAATAGAAAAATATATTACTGATTGTATTAACTAATATTAAACAATTCGTATTTCTTTGCTTGCCTTAGAAATACATATATTTATTAATGTTTAAATTATTTATCCAGGTCACGTTTGAGTAAAAACCAAATCTAGTTTGTTTTTTTTTATTGTATAATTATCTGGCTTATACATAATTTATATATTCCTCGCATGCGAATTGTGCTAAAATAATGGTTAATAAATAAAAGGTTTACAGTTTCAATAAAATAGCAGTGAGATTGTGTATAAAATATTTCATAGAAACAACTTCATTAAATACATACACACACCATGGTTACACGCGAGGCCTGTGTCACATTTGTTGGCTTGAATTATTATATTAGCCGGCACGATACGCAATGCGCGACTGTTTAATTGGTTGCATAGCTACCGTTGTCCTGTAACAGCTGATTAGACCACTGAATTGTTCAGAAATGCCCGTACGAGTTTGTTGTTATGAATATGTACTGATAAAATACTTCACTAGTGTAGCGAATTAATATAGAATTGTATATGAAACTTTGCTATGTATGTTTCTTGAGCAGCATGATCAAATATCTTTGTTTTGTTGGCAGAACTGACAGTAAGAGAGATTGTATTTAGTTTTGTTAATACGTAAACTACATTTGCAACAAAAGCATTCTAATTTACAGTTTGAATATTCATAAACCGTTGTGTATGTATCCTAAGACGTGTTGTGTGTGAGATAATTAACTGTAGAAGCGTAATAGTAATATCCCGTAATGAAGCATTCATCTCACATCCATCCCGTTTCAACAAGGCAATCCCATATCTCTCATATGCAGCTTAACTTGTTAACTATGTCGGTGGAAATCTCTGCAGACGCTTCCGATGCTAACATTCATTTCCATATCTGAAATGAATGCGTATTTGAAATTGGCTACGAAATAAGCAAAACTGTAGTCATTCAAAACCAGCCACAAAACATCAACCCTCGACACCAGACGACACTGACGGAGTTTTTTTATACGCTTCACACAAGCCAACAAACGGATTTTTCAAACCTTTGTACGCGACAGTGCACAACAGTGGCGTACCCGTATTATTTTTCTCAAACGCTCCTTGCCCCCTCTGAACTCTGCATGTTCGGATTACAATGGTGTTGATATAACGAGACATGACTAGAATCAAATTGCCAAGTAATCCGCTGTGTAATTTTACAAAAAGGCCGTCGTCTTTTTTTGCAACTGTGCGGACAAAATTTTAATTAATTTCTGCTCGAGACGGCAACGTTTATTTTTGAATCAAACAATTCTTCTTCTACATATACGAGTATATTGTATTTGTTTAAATCCGTTGTATTAAAGTATGAAATGGTTTCTTCATTTTTACTCTCTGGTATTAGTTAGGAAATTCTCCAGCAGATGTAACTAGAATCTGCTAGTTGTCTTTCAGCGTACTTGAGTAAAAGTCTCTTCTCATTAAATTTGTTTATTTTTCTCTGGGATTTTTTTATAAAGCATCTCACACTCTTCCAAACATCGTAAAACTTGCGTAATAAAATCGTGATGTATTATTTGCTGTGTGTACCTTCCTATATTGTGTCTTGTATCGAAACGCACGAGTGTTTGAAGTTTTATGTCCATATACGTATGTGTTCCTGTATCGTGTAAACACGTCTCATCTGATCGCTAAGGCGTTGGCCACAGCTGTCTATGATTACCGGCTGATTGACACAGGGGCGGCTGTCTCCTGTACAACTAAACATAACCACACATCCTGCTGTCAGTGCGTGCGCATGTGTATCTCTCAGAATCTGGAAGCGATACAAGATCAGAGCTTGCATCTTGATGGAATAAAACTCGAGTATTTTCGGAGCCAAGTAATGCATTACTTCTGTTGATAGATCGGTTCAAGATTATCCTGGCAATGAGTAAATACGAGTGAAAATACATTTCAATTGTCGTAATAAATTAGGCAACTGCACAGGCACAAACCATAGTTGTCCGTGAAAGAAGAAACTTCAGTGAATAAAATACAGTACATTCATTTATCATCAAACTATTCAAAACTTTCATTATTGCGAACGTCATGCTTTTCTTATATCATTTATATTTCATCATATGATTCATGGTTTAATTGTTAATTCTATTGGCACTTCTGTTATCATCGAATTCATCTAGATTATTATGCAATGTTAATTGCAACCATTTGTTTTTAATTCCTAACTGTTTTTTCATTTCGATGGACACTGATTTAAGAAACATTCAAGTCCAACCTAATTATGGTTATTAGTGAACAGGAAAGCGTAATTCACAACAAGCTCACACTAGCGTAACTAATAGACAATTTTTCCTAACGATTTGACAGTTTTTCTAACCTTAAAATCGTTATTTCCTGTCTGCTTTCTGTATTTAATTATATTTATAGATCTCGCGATATTGAAGAATGATTTCCTAAATGATAACTTTAAAATCTACCATTTTCGTGGCTATGTTCAAATCCTCCGAAATTCTCCAAAGTTTAGATAAACAAGATCGTTCTTGAATCGATATGGTTCCCCGTTTGGAACATATCTTCGGCAAATACCTTTAATTGATGCCGGTAGAAAACAGCTTCGGGCGCCGATAAAGAATTTTCAAACATGGAATCGTCTATTTACTTGACAGATATACAACACTCCTCCATATTGGTACGTTACGTTTCGATCTCTCGTATGAACAGGCGCGCGGTTTCGGCAGCACACAGTACTCTCTATTTGGCTTTTAGAATCTGTTTGTATACCCGAGGAGGGTTTACGAAAGAAGAAAAAATACGTGCCATGTATACAGTCTGTTTACTCTAGAACAGGCCCAGACTAAATAGTAAATAGAATAATGTATATGCGACCATACAAAATACATCTCCATTTATTTGAACGACGAATTTTCGTCATGCTGACTTGTCTTTTGATGTGGCAGTATTTTTCAAACACATATTGATATTAACAAATATTGTAAATGCAAGCAGAGAAAGAAAAGAACCATAAATATTAGTGATACTAAATGTCAAACATTCCTGGCGAATATCGTGTAAAATATTTTTACTATTTTGTGAATTATGCTTTGACGCATTGTTGAAGTATATGATATGCGGTATATCGCATTCTGTAAACACAGACAGCAAAATAGATAAAAATAATTTATTGTGATACGATGCACTGTAGCGACGTCATACATTTTCGATTATAAATTGATATACGATGCTGACGAATCATTTGTTTTATGCTGACTGCTGTGTAGATATTCGGTACATCACTGAACAAAATTGATCGACGTTGCGTCCGTCTTTTATTACCCTATATTTCAGGTCTATTTTTCAGGAAAATCGCACGAAATTTTCAGTAGCTGAATGAACTGTAGTTAATGTGGAACGTCTCGTAATATACGTTCAAACGGATCATTATTTTAATTACTTTAAACAAACTCTTAAAACTTCGGAAAAGCTTAAATGAAACACAGTTACTGGTAAAGAGTTCATTACAATTATAGATAACGTCAAACGGTGCTATTTTAATTACTCAAATAAGACGAAATCACAGCAACGGTTTCAAAATAGTTTTAATTGGACAAAAATGTTTAAAAAGTTTGCTCGCAATTACCCATATTTTTCTCCCGGCAGAGTAATAAATAATTTGCTCGTTTTTTTTTTCGCTCCATACGTAGCATTTACAGATAAGAACTTTCATTCGGAAAAACGAGTGCACGTGGTCTCGGAGAGTTTCAAAGTGTTCCGAGATGGACCAACATTAGCACATTTAGCGATCAATTTAATCAGATTTCAAGCCTGCTCGCACATTTCTTTCTTGAGAGAGAGGGGTGTCATATCGTTCCCCTTCACGTCTTCTAAAGTCAATGTGTTGTAAAGGAAAACGGCTTCCTGCTGAGAGCACAGAGGAAAAGCAAAAGGAAACACTAAAGAAGTTTGTGAAACGTATCTTTTGGAAATAACCTGCATTCAAGCAGTCACATCGGAATGGAAAGTATTTCGTAATTATTTGTTTTTCGGTTTTGTACCAGGTTTAATACAATTGGATAAAGCACACAAGTGTGAAGCAGTAAATGAAATTCCTGCATTGGATTGAATATGTTCTGAATACATTCTGAAATAGGGTGAATCTGAAATATTGAAATTGGTACGATGGAAATTTTTCGTCCAATTGACCCTTATTCTGACGTTATGCCCTTGGCGAATTCTAATAAATTCAGTATCATACCAACCCCTCGTCTGGGTGCTAATTCAATTCATTAGTTCGAAAACATATTATGGATAAGGAAAAAGTGGCAATTGCTCTTTAGACAACCTTACAAAACTTGTATGTTTGTTGGAAAAATAGAAGATGCTTATCGCAAACAAAAGATTCTACATAAGTTTTTGTAACAAAAGGAAAGTCGTAATTTGTTTCTACAACCAGCCTACCAAATTCATTTACGAGCATGCATAATCTGTGCAGCCGTTTCGTCATCCGTAACGTATTATCTAGAATAGTTTCAAACCGAACGAACCCCTTCAAACAAACGGTTAGAAATGCACGTCGGGTTCTCGGCTGTACCCTTTATTATCGCCAATCAAAGCTGCACGCTCCGCGCTGATCATTTCGTACGCATTGAGCCGAATCTTCTTAGATCAGTGGCCGTAATCCGGACGGTAGACGGGCTCAGCTCGCTCCCGCTCCCGAGCCACTTGACGCGTCGTTGTCTATTCTCTATTCCGTACTACCGAGTACCATAGTACCGTTCCCCACTTCCCCTTGAATCACAAATACAGGGGCGGATTTGCACATGGATCTTTATGGAAAAATCTATATGTTGACTCCTGAAACGGTGAACGCAAACCTTTACTTTGTAATACGATGAGACGGTTCTTCACATATTGAGTGTGTCGCTGAAAGAAACTAGGAAATACGAAACGCAATAAGATTCGTATGGTGTGTAGCAAATAGAGAATAATCTTTATGAAAACGCAGTTCAGTAAAAACAATATATTTCAACAATTGCCGATTATCATTTGGAGAACCTGGAGGAAGATGAAGAAGCAAGAGGATAGACTCAAGAATCAGACTTGGAACGACAAAGTTAGTAATCAACTTATATTTAACAGAATTAACCAATTACATTCTGGGTAATAATCAGTGTCACGTGTATGAAATCCGTGAGCCGACTCTGGACGCGTTCAGGATAGCATCAGGAGGAGGGCAACCAGTGCAGTGTCGTTCGTGCGTTCCCCTACAACAGGAACATAAAACTTTATGGCTAAAACATCGACCCGTTGCTATGGCGACGCGCACATGTACACTCCACGATGGAATCGCCAACGTCGCTCAACTATGAGCACGTGGGTGCTGGTGAAGCGTCGCGTTGGTATGTCTGCCCGAATGTACTCGTACACCTAACGGTAGATACTGCTAGCGCGCCATGTGCGTCCTCCAGGCCTTGCACAGGTTTCGTCTTGCACTTACGCGAGGCGAGATTGTAACGCTTGTCGGCTCCTTTAGTTTTATGATCCGAAACTGAACACCACCAACGTTGGAGTGGAGGGAAGCGGAGGTCTGTTTTTATGACTCCTAAACCCCACGCTGCTGAGCGTGGAAAATGTTCTTCCAGACTTTCGATGCCATTGACACTTTGGCCATCAGCGACTATCCGTTTGAGAGATTGATAAGCAAACCGTCGATAACGTGACGAGGTTTCATCCGAGGACAAAAGCTTGACAACAATTGTCCCCGGGAATTGTTTAAATATTACACAACCCTTTTATTTATATTCGTTCATTTTGATATCGTGTAACGTCTAGCACAATTTGAAAGTCAAACAGTGACAAATACTTAGGACAAGGTACACAACAAGTTGATCCGTCATTCTGACGGTTCTACATAGTTGCAAATCTTTTCAAACTCCTCAACTTTCCGTACTCCTACATAACCAGACGACACAATTGAAGAAACTGCTCATAATTACTTTCACTCAAGCTGAAGTACGGCGGTACAGACTCACAGACAATTGCTTAATTACAACGCACATAATGCGTGGAATTATGATTGTCTGTCGGCTATACGGAGAAAAAAAGCGTATTGTATGATAATGTACCGCAATAGTAGACAATGCGGCTGGACAAGTCTCATAAAAATAGTTGGACGAAACTAGTTATGCATAATATAAAGGATGACCGTACCAGCTGCACTATAAAGTTTGATGAAGCGTCGTATAATATGCACATTTTAGGAATTTCCCAAGGGGAAAATGACGATATTCTCCCTGGATAAAAATACATTACAGAATATGGTTGATCCTAAAACTGAAAGTTCATTGTATGATAGATGGATATAAATGTTACCCGGCTCATTCTGCTCAAGCCAGGCGGAATAAAAACGTTATTTTATGATCCATTTCAGTATTATCCGTTTCATTTAGGGCATAAAATATTTTAGATTCTTTGATGCAGCATTTTTCAAATTACTTCAGCTATTACATGTTTCCGAGATATTCTGGAAATAAAATAGATGTAAAAGGTTATCACAGACAGACTCTTTTTCATTTACTGACAAATCTGTCAAAACTTAATACTTGCATAACTGTATCGGGATGCTAGACGAAAAGTATAGAGAATGGATATACAGTATTTCATGCCAAATAGACATAATGGATAGCTGTTTTGAATAGCATCCAACATGAAGTTTTCAGTAAAAAATCCATTTCCATTTATGAATCGTATAAAAAAAAAATGTCCAGAATTTCACATTTAGAAATTACATGTAAAATCGAATACCAATGCTATGGGAATAGGGAGTTCATTGCATATATTTTTTTCCGTTGTGTTTGAGGATTGTTTTTTGAAATTTTCATGATTTAAACTGAAGCTATTTAACTATTCAGTCAAACAAGGACAGACACATCCATTATCCTGTGGGTTCGTTCGTTCTGAGCGTTGAAGTGTGACCATTAAAAATAATCACCACAGATAGATTCCCTCGATATTCTGTCATCATTACATTTGAAAAAACAAGTAAAAATTTTCCACCACCAAAACAACGATGTGTTTCGAATCCATTTCGTGTGATTAATACACAAGGATAAGTCAATTACGTACCGAAAATTCTACCAAATAAATTACTGTCAAGACTTGTCACACTGTGTATTAGTTAATTAGAAAATTGAATTAAGATTGTCGCCGTATTAGCTGAACGAGTCCGGTGACTAATGATGCTCATTTATTAATTGGTATTTATCGATATTTCCTAAATACCATCATCTCCGTTAGTCATTAAATTAATCGAGACAAATCGAGCATTTTATTTTGTATCGTCGATAAACTTAAACACCGGATGTGCAAAAAGTTTCTTAATAACAAATACAGAAAATACAGCATTTGCATACAAATTTATTAAAAATAGATATGTTTATTAACTTTGATATTTGAAGATTTCTTAAAGATTATCGTGAACTTTCACATACATTTAGTGTCTTTCTCGATTAAACCCATTCTGTGTAAATTGCTAATCATATCTTAAATATTCAATTTGCCAATCCAGGGCAAATATTACTCTATTATTGTGGGAATATAACCTATCATTTGCCGAGAAAAATTCAAGCAAAATGCCGAGGTCGTTTCTGAAAGTACTTGCTCCATAATTCTATACTTTACACAAATAGTAAATATATTCTTTACAATCAAATCATAACATTATTTTCATTTAGTTTCATGATTATTTTTATTTTTTCTTACATTTCTTTCTAATTGCATTAACTGCTGTAATGAAATTTTTATGACAGCATTACGAAACTAACTAGTGTCGTCACCGGTATTAGAAAATAATCCCATTATTTTCTAATAACACTGTTTGAATAATCTCTCGTAACAAATAAGCTAGACTTTTGTAAACAAGTCAGGTTTATTTCCCATGATGTGCATTTAGCTGTCAAATGAAGAGTGTATGGTGTGCCAACAGTGCTAGTTACTGACATGTCCACTGGACATACGTATACGTTCATTCATGTTCGTTCTCAGCTCACGTACGCGCTCCAACACGTCTAGCACGTCCAGGCCTGGTTCACGCACAAGCCAACAGTCAGTCTCGGTACTACGTGTCTCCTACACTCGCCGCACTGCGGCGCTGTCGGACATGGAAATTGAATGCGTAGGGTGTGCGGTGAGCCGTGTGAATTAACGTCCACGTTCGTTTCGTTTGACAGAAAGACAAACACAAGAAGACACTACACGAAGCTATATATTTTTTTGTTCGCTTGCCGTTCATTTTCTACGTTTATTTTAAACTAATATATATGTGCCTTAAGGGAAAGATTTAGTAATTATACATATCTACATCTCAATACACACATAAAATAGCTGCATCTTTTCAATAAAAGCATCCAATTAATAGTTACGCTAATTGTAGTGTTACGTTCGACGTGAGGATGAAAAGTTGTGTTGTTCGGTTAATGTACAGAAGCTCGTTAATATTTCGCGTCCGTCGTGTTCCTATTTTCACCTGGCATCCTCTCCATTCTGTTCTCATCCAATTATAAGTCTAATCCCGTGAGATATCTTCGATATTGTGTTATCCGAACACAGTGTACGTGTATGCTGACTCACTCATTCACTATCTGTTGTTCTTTTCATCTCTCACACATCATGTCTACGTTCACTTTGTTTTCTACTTTCAGTCGCTCGCTACGAACACGTGATACGAAAACAAAATGCACAGCCTGCTAGATTATAACTATTAATCTTGCCATGGATTCTCTAGTGTTACGTCAGAATTAATAACATATGTAGTCCAATAATGTTAGGTTAAAATAACTGTTATCCCCAATGTTAATAAATAATATATGTAAAATTACTTGAAAACCCGCTGGACTGTATATATGTAATAGAAGATTCTCTGTAATTATAAACTGAAAAAAATCTATGCATATTAAATAACTTTTTCCTGTGTAAAAAGATTGTAATTCAATATTTTTCACATTTTGAAAAACTTTTGTGGTAAAACCTCAACCAAAATCAACATTAATGTGTATATAAAATTAGCATACAAAATGTAATTTTAAAGAAATTATTAGCATTAAATAATAATTCTTTAATATAATATATAAGATGCATTTAACGGGATTATATATTAGGGAAAATAATGCCAGAACATTTCAAGTTATGATTTGAGTTTTTATTTTGAAAAGTATCCACTGATAATTTCCTGCTATATATTTTCCCGTAATGATGGAATATTTACATAATTGCCGAATTCGTTAACATCATCAGCACCCTATATACAATTAAGTCAACAGCTATTAGTACGTAATGAAGTTTATTCTGAAGCTGATAATGATATTATCGGTGACATGTTCACCAACACAATTGTGATTCCAGTGAACGAAAAAACGTCATTTTGTTTAGATCTTCCATGCTATAGGCTGTTCCACGATCATATTCCTGACTTCTTGATTTGTAATAATTAGTTTATCGGGGGTGCTATATCCTAACAATGTAAATTCTGTGAAATATTTCAATGGATAATAGGACTCAAATAAAAATGTAACCCTGTTCATTACTGAACTGAAGAATAAATCCCAATAGCAGTTCTGAGCGTGCATTATTCCACTGGATATACGAAACAGGCGTTAGTTTTCATCCCATTTTCCTCGTTTATTAGTTCGTAAAACTACGGATTATAAGAAAAGTTGTTTTAAAAAAAATCCAACAAACTTGTCGGATATAATAAATTAAGTAATGGCACGAAGCATCTATTCCCGCATGTTTTGAAGGATGTGACAATTGCCTAAAAAAAGTATTTTGTTCCAACAGTCACGTACCAACTTTTTTTTACAGGCTGCAAAAAATTAACAATAAATTGCCTAACTGTAAAACTATATTTCTACACCGGAAAATATACTGCAGTAAAGATATTTTAAAAACTTGCAAGTCAATTGCAGAATTTCCACTGTTAAGAAAATTGAATGAACAAAAACAAATGTTGTTTTAATCTGCTTGATATTTCTTTGGCCTTTCGTTGATATTTTCCGCCCAATGTTTGTTTGTTTACAGAACTGTTTACTCTTACGTCCGAGTGGTTATTCAAACAAGATATTGTTTTCACAATCACATAACAAAGTGAATTAAATGTTGACGTAAACAAATATTCATCTCAATTACGGATCGGGTAAGTTATCAGGTAATTAACACGAGCACATTATATAAGATTAAGACTAATTGACAATTGAAATTGATACTTCAATTATGAATATGACAAAATTTATGGAAAAAAAATATCCATTTTATTTATTATATAAAAAACAGATTGTCATAAAAGTTCATAGAAAAACAAGCTGAACTTGGATGTTTCTATTAAGAACTTGTGTATAATCGTGTATATAAGATTTCCATTTTGCAAGAGCTGTATGGTCTCTATGATCCCATACAAGTATATGTTTTTCCGATAGCTTTTATAAGCTTGCTGAGCATAAAATCCTTTAAAAAACACTTTTCACTGTCGTGAGAGATGGGATTCATTCAATGAGACTGAGGTGAAAATATCTTCAAGTTAACTTCTCCGCTGTGTATCGGATTTAGCGTCCCTGGCATACACATATCGTCTGCCCTTTTCAACACTTCAACCAGCCATCCATTCATCCGTCTACCAAGCGTGTATGCAAGTATGTATATATGTATGTGTAGGTATGCATGTATGTGTATATCGGCATGTATGTATGTATGCGTACTCTTTTTATGGCATCTGTAGTCAATATTTATTTTAGACCGCTCCGCTATCGTAGTGGAACGAGCTACGGGGTTAATCCCACGATAACGGTAGGTGGTGAGTCAGAGGGTAGTTCGGCTCGTGCGCGCCTCTACCGGCGGTACAAGGTAATAGAAAGGGAGACTAGACGGAACAACAGTGGCGGCGAATATCATAACAACATACGCACACAAAAACATAATAATACATTTTGAAGAAGATTGAATTTTTTACTATATATTTTCGTTTTCAAAAAGAGAGTATATATATATATATATATATATATATATATATATATATATATATATATATATATATATATATATAAAATATGAAAAGAATATAATTTAAATATGATAGATGGTAGAAAAATATAAATTCTACTTTTTAATGAAAATTTCCGGCTAATATAGCTTCCTTGAATTTATTGTTTTGTTCTCACGATTATAACTACAAAATTGTTGCAGTTGGCGATAATTTTTCTCGTTCAAGAGCACGGAAACTAGGTTAGGAAGGCAAATGCAACGTCTGACAAGCACAGTATCAACTTGCAATTAGTTATAGCACACAAAGGACTTTCTCCGTGGCACACGACGTAAACAGAGGCCAATTATAAAACAAGTGCCACCGTGAACGTACCACAGTCTACTATTACTGGGAATTCCTCTAATTACAGAACACACACGGCATGATTGAACACAATACGAAATCAAACACAAATTATTTGCTTTGTTTATTTTAAACGAATTTTCTAAGTTATTTACATGAGAATGTAAATTGGAAATGCTTCTCAGAAACGCGACGAATGCGTTGAAATCCTGTTCGTTTAAATTCTTAATGGAAGATTTAGAAATTTCTCTTTGTAGATGTATATTCCGTAAGTTGCTCAATTTTAATATCATCCTGAGGATTTCTCTTAATATTTGGGCTCAGTGCATAGCTATGCGTTGAATAAAAATACTATTTCAATATCGAATATATACAATATATGCAAAGTGAGACTATATTATCATATAGATATCTTCTCAAAGATTTTCCGTCACCAGACTGATCTTACATTTGGGTTGCATGAGAATACACACAGCCCAGTGACGCGTACTCCGACGAGTCGCCACTGGTGTGTAGAGCGGCGGTAACGACAGCTGGTGAGGGGCGCATGGTGACTGACCCCCCTAACATTGCCACTGCGGGATACCGAGTGTGCGAACACATCCGACCTAATAATGTAACACAGTACGAACACTGGCTGTTATAATATTGCACAGCTACTAAGAGTTAGATGAAAGCAATGCCCAGTTGGAATATTCGCTGTTCTATCCAGCTTGCAGTGATGTCGCAATGGGCCATTAGTTTCTCCTGCACACCGCGAGCTCACCAGTTCTACGGTGGCCGATGTTGCTGAGGTCGTCTCACCAGTTTTCCAAGTTCCACAGCACGATTATTGCTTTCGTAACTGCCGCTTACCGAAGACGTATTTAATTGTATTTACACACTGGTATCTTGCTGCTTGCGGTTATTACGATAATAATGAGGGCGCGAAGCTTGCAACTGACCTTTTCGTAACAGAATTCTTCGGAGATTGGATGAGATAAAAATCGCTAAAAATCGCATCAAGTTTTACACTTGTTTCTGAGGCAACAATTACATATTTCTTTATTTGGGTTATTGGGAGAAACGACAAGTTTAATCTTGTACAAAACATTTACGAGATGATTCGGACTGGGGAGTTTAAATATTATATTCGAAAAAGGTAGTAATGTACTATATTATATAGGATTAATATATTTGATCTCAGTTAATCCTATCTAGTGACATTACGTATGCACTTATGTTATTATTTGATGGGACTTATTGACTATGAAGTGTAAATATATTCTAACCAACAATGACAACGTAATGTTCAAGCTAATCTCCTATAGCAGTTGTGCCAACTGTCAATACAGGGGGGTACCAACTATCGCTAGACAACTAAAGGGCCTGTATTGTGATGACATATGTTACAATTTACTAGCATAATTTATTAGTGCCACACCCCTTAATTTATACCTAATATTGACGTTTTTCTCTCCCCAAAAAATAAGCGTATTTCAGTATTAATACTCATAAAACCATTTCCTGCATTTGGATCTGAATTAATAAATACGACTGGCCTATAAATCTGATACCAATCTGGTGATTTATAAAGCGTAACGGCAAATAAACAGAACGATAAATTAAAAATAATATTAATGCTATTAGATAGATACTTGTTTCGAATCGAGAATTGAAAGTTCATTCTATAACCACCATTATTTACTATGATGTTACTTTATAATATACATCTGATAAAGGATATAACAATAGATGTTTCTAACTGTAGTTGCTAACATTTAACTGCTGTACAAGAGAATCTTTGCAAAAGAATACCATACTACTTACGGTAAACATCAAAAGATATATAATTGAGTTCTACCACACAGGAGGCTGGTCTGAGAAAATACATAACACATTTGTGGGAAAATATTAAATCGTCAGATCTAAAAAGAAAAACGCAGCTAAATGAAACCAACTGCAAACGTTGTTGCAATGTGAATGAACTCGCGGAAAATCGCAGTGTGCTCTGTGATGAGAACCGTTGTAATTGAGCATTTAATAGCACTTCTTATCATGTGATAAATGCTCTTGTTCTACGAACTAAAAATTATGAAAAATCAGGCTTCTTCATTTGCTTCCGTTTTGTATAAGTTTAGGGTAGGAATTAATGTTAATTAAACCAACAAATTGGACTTTGTACATGCGCCTGGCACGGGACTTCTTTACTTCATTTCAAATGGCATAAGAAAAGCCGGGTGGCACTAACAGTTTGAGAACTGCCCTTGCACAAGGGAGTAAATCATTTTAACTGCACTACGCGTATTATTCCAAGTTCAGAATAGAATTGTAAGCACAGTCACAAACTAAAGCGAAGGTTGCACCGCAAATTAGAATTCATGAGCTAAATTTATAATGATGCTCATTCGGGGCAATGTGTAATGTAGTTACACGTCATCTGTAGTAGCATTTGGCTACTAGACAGCATTCAATACTCTGTTCTTGTTCATTCAAGGTTCAACTTTATCTTAGAAAACCTAGGAATATGAATCCACTATGTGCCAAGCAAATAGTTCCACATCATACTGCCGTTTTGTTATTAAGTTAGAAACAAGTTTATACCAAACAATCCACTTACAAATCTAACTGCACAAACAAAAACTTCAAGACGGTACAAATTTGTTGATTTATCGTATCTCCTAGTGAAGTCCCCCAAAAACAAAACCGTATTTCGTAGACTAATTAATACGACACTATACGTTAACACTATGTTATTTGGAAAGTTTTTAAAGTCGTAGACGTCGTCGTCTCCTCGATGTAGGAAACAACAAATCGCACACTTGATTCTGGTGTCTGACTGGACGATGAACTGGTTAGATTCGCATGTTTGCAAGCACAACCCTAGCGAATCTGATAACAGTGGTGTCAGTATCCGTTTTACCCGCCATTGGCTTCTTGATTTATGTATTTTCACCCGTAGGGTCACGCGATTTGCAAAAAGGTGATTTTCAGTTGTTACGCATCTATCTCGGAGCTGTACCTCAACTCTAGAAGAGTCTAGCAGTGGTCTTACGAGATTGGCGAATACCGGAAGAGTTCATTGAATTCATAAATATTGATGCAAGTAAAATTATTGTCTTGTTCTTTGCTCCTCCAACTGTTAAAACTTGATACATCTGTCGCTAAAGAACAATCTCGTTATGGAAATCGCAGTGGCAGTAATGGAGTTCAGGGATTTCGATGGAATCTCATTATTTATTTACATATTTCAATAATAACGTGGATTTATCTATGCTCGACGATGCTGGTTCTGGCATTGCTTCCCCGATGTGAAAGTGCAGTCGTAAACACTGCCCCGCCCCGCCCCGCGGGGCCTGTAGTATAAAACAACGGACCCCTTTTGTACAATTGGAGAGCTGAAACAGAGAGCCCCAGATCAATGTTTAGTGCCTTCAGCGGGAGCTTGCTAATATCCAGTTTAACATAGGCCAGTGTGTGTGTGAGCCACCCTTGAATCTATATTTCTAATTCTTGACGTTTATGGGTACTCATTACTTTACCAACACACGGTGTTAGCACGGACATACGTTCCAATGAATCATCAGTCACCACTTTGTAACGCTGGAACTTCGGTGTACAATCACTAAAAATAAAACGTACTGCATGGTCTGCATCTGTCGTTGGTCGTTCAACCACGCAGCACATGAATTGAACGTAAGTTCAAACTCGTTTGAAGTAGATATTTAGTATAAGCTTGGCCACGCGCCATGATTGTTAAAAAGCAACGCTTATTTGATATTCTTCCTAGAGACATTTTGATGACATAACCTATAAGTTATCTGTCAAAAATTTTATACTCGAAACTAGTATTTATAAAAGAAATATTTTTTGAGATTATACCCAACTGATTAAATACTTGAAAGCTGAAACTTGGTACATAACATAACTGATGTAATTATTTAATTCGGAGTAATTTAATATTTCATAATTAACACTGCTGAAGTTTCAAGCCAGTGACGAAGTTCGCCTCATCATTTAGGATGTTCTTTGGTGGTAAGGATCCAGTGTGCTTAACGTACGCAACCCCGTTGGAAATTCTAAGTACCCATATATTATTATATTATGGCTAACAGGGGAGCCTTAAAGTCGAAAACGCAAGGGCAGACTTCATTCACGTACCGAGGTGAACACTGAAATATTATTCACATATTATATGACCTCTCATATGAATTATGGACAAGCTAATTACATTTTAATTAACGACGAAAGACTATAATAGTTCTACATACCAACATATTATCTTGAATATTATCAAATGATACATCTCGCATATACGTATGAAATAATTTTGTTTCATCTCCTCATGTCATTCGTCTTATCCATTTATCCCGTTGAATGTCACAAACTGAATTATCGTATAATCTTCTTGTTCACTCATTCACCAGTCATGTCTCGTGTGTTTACCTTTCGCTAATGACGTCAACAGTGCCATCTTGTGGCAGCTGACCTTACTAATGTCGTTTTAAACTGACACTATAATAGTAAGCATATTCTCACAGAAGGTGATGAGAAACGTTGTTTATCATGAAGCAAAAACACAACAAAACTGTCCCAACAATTTTATGCTTTTAATATCCGATGCTGGCTGCAAGTTTATGGGTGAAATTTTGTTCTTCATATGCGCAAAGGGCACAGATAAATAGCTCTAATTAAACTTTGTAATGCGGTTTTTTTACAGTACGTAGCGCAAAGGTTATGTCTGCTTCATGCACGATTGTGCTAGATGTCAAAACATACGTACTTGTGTCTGTAATTCCGTGACTTATCTTGCATGAAACTAGAGGTTGGAATACAGAGTATCCATCACACAGACCTGTTCTTATCAGAACCTGCAGTTCTCAAAAGCTTTCAGCTGTACTTCAAGGCGTAATATGCAGTTAAGAATGCTGAGAAACGTTGATCTGGTAATTTAGCAAGTCGCAATTATATGTACATGCAGATCTGTAACAGACGTATATAATCTTTTAAAAGAATTTTCTTGCGTTTTAGTATTTTAAGTGGACAATTTAAAAACACACCTAATATTACATTAATATAGGGTTATGTACAAACCTTACTTTGTAACTAATTATACAAAAAAACACATATACTCGTAAATGATTTGAAGTTGAATTTTTCCGTAAAGATATTATTTAAAATATACAAATGTGTTTCAGAATATATTTACTTCAAAAAAATGCTATTAAAATAGCAATGCGATACTAAATACCGTTCTGTTGCAAATAAGACTATCTGCATATTTAAATTAGCATTTATGTACGAAGGAATTGCTAATACATGGAAATACAAATTTAAAATGTAATGACTATAAATTGTATAGATTTAAATAACAAATGAAATGTTTGAATACGAAAAACTAACAACATAGAATAAACTTATTGATGTAGTTGTTATTTATGTCTCATACAATTCTAAATTTTAAAAGCATACCAGCAATTCATTTCGTTCCAAGTTCATGGAATATAAAATCGTATTCAGATAATGTTCGTTCAGTAGAAAATTACCGTTCCCTAAACGATCATTTGCAACCAAGGTTTGCAGAAAATATAACCTAAAAAACAGGTTTCAACATTACGTTCAAATCTTCGCGTAATTTGTACCATAAATGTATTCGTTTTCTAATACGAGATAATTTTATAAATCCACGCTAATTTCACCAGTATTGGTTCCATTTAATCCTTTCTTCATATGTCTCTTGCACATATAGATTAACTTATTACAACCAAGTTCGAAAAAAAAACCCATCGACGGTTAATTTTAGAATTGAAAAACTCTGCCGAAGAATCTCGCTCGTATAAAATTAATTGTTTCGCTTGGTTGGCCGAGCTGTGTAACAAATCACTCGAGCTCATTAATAAAAATAAAGCAAATAATTTCCAGCATCTTCGAGAACTGGTATCCATCCGAGCAGGCAGGTATACACAGTGGTCAGGTAAATAGTCTATGGACAACAGCGGTCCAGCTTGTGCAGGCATCTTTCAACACGGCAGCAAGTCGTATGGCGGAGGATATATTCAGCTTAGTATCAAGAAGCACTTTACCTTTTTCCATGATCCCTGCTGTTAGGATTGCTAATTCCCGTACGGGTTTCGACAAGTTTATTTATGTTACTCATATGACAAACCCACAGTCCGATATTTATTGATCACCTTTTGAGTATTGAATGAAATAATATTACTAGAAACACAAATAACTTGGTGATTGACTTTTAGCCTGAAGGAAGAATAGTATGGCAAATTTAATATGATACATAAAACGTACACACGAATAAACAAATGCTACTTAAAAACTTATTTAATGTTTTTCTTCTTGCAATTTGAACATTTCGTTAGAATTATCGAGTATTAATTGTTTGACAATTACGGAAAAGAATTTCACGCATTGAAGTGTATGTATTACAACTATGCTGTGTTATAAATGATGAAGAAACGGAAGGAATCTCTTCGAGATATTAATGTACCCTAGGGTACATTTTGTTTTGGCCTGATATAAAAGCTTGTATTTTTATTGTGGTTACCCGACAAGATAAACAAATGATGCTATGTACATATAGAAACATATGATGCGCATGTGCAATAAAAGAGCCCCGCTCTTAGGGGAGACAGGGGGCTATATCAACCGTGCCGCGGAACATTAAAACCCCCATAGTAGAATCGTGCCGTGGCTGCGTTATTTTTTACTATTATTACCACCATTGCAAGTGCAATGCACTGTTGCCAACGCCGCAAGCTAAAAGACTCGTACGATTCAAGTAATGCAATATTGAACTCGCCGCTATAATGTTTGCTTTCGATATATACACCTAGAAAAAAAAAGACTGCAAACCAGTCGAGCACATATAATTAAAACGTAGAACCTCGAACTATACTAGACTGAACCACAAACATAGCCATCGAAAAAGCAGGTTTCATTTTAATTGATAGGTATCATTTCCTTTATTAGTAGACCTATTAAACTTTTGTACAAAAAAGAAGAATTATTTTATCTATTAAGTCGTAATGACACAGCTATTTTAGTCAAGACACTATCAGTATTCCAATCTGACATGTATTTCAACATTTACTAAAATTATTATAACCATTTCAAGTAGAACTGGATGATGTAATTTTCCAATAAAGAAAACTTAATTTTTTTTGTTTGATTTTTAAAAATCATCTAATAGAAACCCAATTAATTTAAGACCCTCTGTCGGCCCACACGGACGCCACTGGTCAACCGAAAAAAAAACGTCTATAAAGAATGTTTCAGTGAGAAGGTTTGGATCATCGTATCAGCAGTGGCCGCGATAGTTTCTTTTTATTTTATTAATTTACCATAGCAAAGTAGTTGCCGCATACCTGAAAGCCTGCTCAGAGAGGATGATGGTAAAAAAGAGTAAAAATACAAACAAAAAATAAAAAACAGTCGAGACAAAAGTTGGCAGCTTTTGTTTGAGGGACGAATTTGAAATCGGACTCCTCTTTTGTAATGCGTAGGAAAATCTATACTCTATACAAACATGTCTGTACGGGTAGCTACCCCAGTATGTACTTGTGAAATTATATATATATATATATATATATATATATATATATGGGGTTATTTTTAATTGAAAGACATTTCGATTAAATGTTCCGCGATACATTCGGCAGAACGACAATGCGAAATGCTTTGATTTTCGCCTTTATTTACAAAAAGTCTAACAAACCAGAGTGCAATGACATAACAGAACAGCCAACTGGGATCAATATGTCAGCACATTTCGACAGTATCAAAAAACTTTTTTATGCATGCGTACTGAAACAAACTATATAAATTTATTTATACATTGTGTTACGGCTTTGTACAACTTTTATTCCCAACTGATCCAGTATTCAATGTTAGTTAACAAACGTATATTTCAATGAACGAGAACGGAACGCTATTCATGGTTGTTTTGATATTTTCGAAATGCTCTTTGTGGCAAAAGGCGTGAAACAACAAAATTCTTTTAAAATAACAAGTGTAGTATGACGCGAAGCAGCACTTCATTCGGTTGAATGTTCATTGTAAATATCAAACCAATTACCAAACCGAAACCGAAACCGAACCAACCACTGTTATTCTCAAGTACATCTGCACTGGGCAACACATTTAGTAAAACAAGCACTAAATAGCGTCCGTTTTGTTTGTTTTCACGTAGTTCATTTCGTAAAAGTACACGGAAAAAAACACTGCAACACACAATGCGAATAAATTCAATTAGGAGTGGAAAATTAAAAATAACGTGAATGCATTTTCCTCCTATGAATTCCACCGACTGGTTTTCCCGTTCGTAACTCATCAGTGTAATAGATTTCTTTATTCTATACATATGTACACACAGAGTAAAAGTTTGTCATGGTCATGTGCAGTTGAATTCATTTTTAAATGCCGTGAAAACATATTCGCAATGAGTGAATGCCTGCAAAACACATTCGCACAGACGCACAAACAGATGCTCCGGAACGCCGTAATGTCTGAACGCACAGTTTTTATTTTTCATTCACGATCTTTGCAGGTTAATTTCAGTTTTCATAAATAACCATTTTACTCTCAAAGAAGCGTAACGAAATATAATGTTCTTGTGTCTCGAATTTTTGTTCCAGTTATCTCCGAAGAAGAACACAAAAAACAAATGATAAATTGGTTTTGTAGTTTTCTTCGGCTTCTTGTCGGAAGGCATTGACGCATTAAAACAGAACGTTGTTGACGATTATAAAGTACGTGTGCCTTGAACATATGACGGCCGTTGACAAATGCGAAGCGAATTGTTTGAAAGAAGACGAAGAAGACATTCATTTTTCAGTAAAACATATGTTTGTCACCTGTTGTACGATAAATCTTCCACGTGCGATACGCCCGAGCAGAGATTTGTATCCCTAGGTATGTTTGAAATTAAAATTTTACTACAATCATATTTCAAATGTTCTGTGTCTGACGTGAAGTTGGCTTTGGATATTTGACAGACAATAGGTAATAAAAAGAAGAACATGTACGGTTGTCAAAAAGTCTTAACAAATATATTCAAGAATTCGTGACAGCTATTATAAATAATCAAATATGGAAGATTTGTAATTGAAAAATAAATGCTCGACAATTATCATGTTTAACGTCATGTAGGTATCTCGTTTGAACACAAGTGTTGGTTATGTTAAATGAGGTTAAAGACCTAGGTTTTCTGAACAATAGTGTGTGTTACGACAGAATTTCCGGATCGCTGCGTTCATTTCCTTTAAAAAAAATACTAAGTTTATTCGTTGTAGAACAAAGCAAAAGTGTTGCTCTCATTTTATACCATATCAAACAAACATCGCACATAAGTTTCCGTGGTGTAGTGGTTATCACATCCGCCTAACACGCGGAAGGTCCCCGGTTCGATCCCGGGCGGAAACATATTTTCGTTTGGTTTTTTTTATGTTATTACTTTTTTTTACGACGCTCGTAAAACAAAAGCTGATAAGAAATTTGTTTTATCTATTCAAAGATCCGAAACATTGTATAAGCACGAGACCGTAGCTTGAGTAAATTCATTTAGGGGGCTGTCAGCTTATTGACATTTCAATAAAATTTTATGTTGCTTTCCTGCACGTAAAACGTGACAATAGATATATGAATATTATAGTCGGAGAAAAAGTAAATGCTTGCGTATAAATATTGTAATTTTATTACGCCTACTGCAAGACCGTTTTACACGATACAAACATAAATTCAAACATACACGTATACTTAGTAACATTTAATTGTAGTCTGTGTGTAAAAAAATAATAGTCGATTAGGAAATAAAGCTATTTATTTAATATATTCCAATAAAATACAAAAACAACAAATTATAGATTTCTGTAGAGATGATGTATGAGACAAATTGAAAAAAACTATTATAGTTTTCCGTATTGATGATTTATTTATGATTTTTTTAACTCAAAGGAATTAGCCTTATTGAGATTATATTTTGTTTAAGTTTGAAAACCACTGACGCAAGATTATAAATTATACACTGATGTATAATAAATTCAATGCACAACTGTGGAGAAAAATATGTGAATAAGTTAATTCCAGCTAATGAAGAAATGTAATTTCGAGAAATACAAGGGCCGTGACCCCGGGACAGATAGCACACAGGGCGCGGACTTTAATGCCGGTCATAAAACCACCCTGTATTATTAGATACACAGGATATGCACAGCAATAAACCTTACGAAAAAATATCTGTATTCTTCCAGCGAAAATATGTAAACAAAAACATTAATGTTTTATATGCATATGTGATAAAACAAATGTTTGATTCGTGTTATCATCGTCAACAGCGGCACTTCAAATGTCAATACATCAGTTATCAATGTTTATACGCATAAAATATACTAAAACGAAGTGGATAAAGCCGAGAAGAGATACTAGATGCTATTAATATACAAACTATATGTATTTTCTAAGAAAAATATTGAACTCTCATGAAAACATGAAACATTTCATTATTTATGTTTTAAATAAACCGTATTATTATACATTATGAGTTACGCAAATTCATTCAAACAAAACACGTTCGAGTTGATGTTTTTAGCTCATCGACCTCCTGTCGAAGAGCCTTCGGTGACATCTGATTTGTGTTTTTTACGTTTAATATTTTTCATAATTCGGATGTAATCCAGACTGTTTAAAACCTGATATATACTTCATTTAATTTTGAGCAGAATTAATTAAACATTTTACTATAACGAATAAATCTAAATACATATTTTTTCTTCTTTATAAATCAGCAGAATTCAATTAAAATATGATATCCGCAGCTTCTTTACATATAACCGCGGCGTGTTCAATGTTAAATCATAAATTATTTCTGTAAAAAAGTCGGCATGCACATGCAACTATATTTATTTCTTCCAGTAGACAACGAAACCGGTCGCAGAATGCATGTCGGCTGCTGGTGCTCGTAAAAAAAGGCTCCCGGTGAGGGGGGTTCGTGGGGAGGGAACGGTACAGTATATATACATATATATTTTTACTTACAATGAATGTTGAGCGCAGCTTCCGAGCTGGTAATTGATAATCCTGTTATAACATCCTGTGCAATGCAGGTGAAATGACCAGCATCGCGTTCTCGGTCAGCTCTGGTTATATGCAGATCGGAACCGTGTTGGTATCGGCGTGTCGTGTTTGCTACAGGGTGCCCTGAAATAATTAACACGGGATTCCGTAATTAGGTTACATCGCGAGCGATGTGTTTCATTGGAAAAGTTCTAATGGATTTACCATTTAGCTCCCAATAGTATCGGATGTCGTGGCCGGGTGTCACTTCGCAAGGTAGGGTTATGTTTCGTCCGGCTAACACGTCGACATTCTTCGGGCTTCGGGAGAAGTATCGTTCTTCCTCGGAGTGTACAATATGCGCGACTATAAATAAACACGTACGAAACAAATTAACGCACTTTATCAACTAGTTTTCTCTACACTACGAATAGTTTCGTTAAAATCGCCCACAATCTATAATATTTTTAATTTAATTTTTGTCATACATGAGAAATGTCAACGTTTAGAACGTTAGTACAAAGTTTGCTGTACGATTATATCAGTATAGGATTGTTTATGTTGATCGGTAGCTTTATTGTGGTTTCTGTTACTAATTACTGGTGGTTAATGGCGGTTTAAGCGGCGATACGGTACATGGTATAATGAGAACCATGTGTCTCGTGTTGTTCCTGGGAAACATGATTCCTGGAATATACTTTATACACCAACACACCACGAGTATATATACTGGAATCTTTTACGTATGTTCTTTTGCTCCTACTCCCCGCAGAAGAGTCCATGTTTATTTACAATTGCTGTTCTGCAGCATATGTCGGTAATTTGTGTGTGTATATTTACATGCATAACTAATTCAAATGGGATATTTTTTCTGTCATATGCATCTTGGGTACGATTTATTTCTAGAATATGAAACAGCAATTAAATTGTATTAATTAATTAAACTTCATTTATATATATATATATATATATATATATATATATATATATATATATATATATATGTATATATATACCGGGTGTTAATTAAAAAACTGGCCATAGGCGTTTAACATGTAAAATCAGTTTTTCCTCCTGCATTAGTTCCCAAATTACTTTAGAGAAAAATACTTTAAATAAAAGTTGTAGAGAATTAAATTCTGCATCTAAGTGAGGAATCAGATTTAATTTTTGACATTTCCTGACTGAGAAAATCAAGTTTAAAATTTCATGAAAACACATAATATATAGGAATAGCCATGGTATTTAAACAAAATTAAAAACAATTGTATGACATTGTAACTGTCAAAAAAAATTTGTGTTTCGTAATTTTCGTTCTATAACAGATATTTCTAAAAGTATGGAACAGTTTTCACATGAAGAAAAGCTTCAAGTAATAAAATGGTTCTATTCTGGACAAATTTATCTAAATATTCGTGATTGAATAATTTTTTTGACAGCAAATGTCATATAATTGTTTTTAATTTTGTTTAAATTCCATGGCTATTCCTATATATTATGTGTTTTCATGAAATTTTAAACTTGATTTTCTCAGTTAGGAAATGTCAAAAATTAAATCTGATTGCTCACTTAGATGCAGAATTTAATTCTCTACAACTTTTATTTAAAGTATTTTTCTCTAAAGTAATTTGGTAACTAATGCAGGAGGAAAAACTGATTTTACATGTTAAACGCCTATGGCCAGTTTTTTAATTAACACCCGGTATATATATATATATATATATATATATATATATATATATATATATATATATATATATCTGTGTGTGTGTGTGTTTTTGTCGGCTTCGCCGACGGATGGACAAATACAATGCGCGGGGTATTTGAAAATTCATAACGCACGCCACTGACCAGCATCCCATGCGTACATAATCAATACCATCATGGTCCAGTGTGTTTGTATGCTTTGTTTAAGACCCATGGAAAACCTTGACGAGCACCAACACTTGCTGTTGTGTCTGTATGTGTGTTTAATAAATGCGCTATTTGCATCTCTAGTTTTGTCGATCTATGATTGCTTACACTAAAGAGACCTGGCATTCGCTGCTTGTATGCAATGTTGCCTTTGTACAACATTGCTCGCTGCTGTCACAGCTTAAATTGCACATGTCACGATAACAGTTCATGAGACGTCAGATTCTACCAGTGAAGTTTCAAAGATTACGTCGAAACGATCATCAAAATTTGTCATTTCGGAAACAGATTCAAAAACATGTTTGGTTTGAGCATTAAATTTTGATGAAATTTATAAAACATATAAATAAAGATAGAACTCGTTATAATTCAGATTTATATTCGGTTCAATTATTGAACAGGTTTCGACATATTACAAATATTGCTTATAAATGATGGCAGAAACTCTACGAAGAAGTATTTGCACTAAAACATTCAAAGTAATGTCTCATAATAAAGACACATTCTAATATTTACAATACACATTATTAATGTGGCTTATAAATGACGGTAGAAACTCCACTAAGTATTATTTGCATTAAAACATTCAAATGTTTCATATTAATGTGCGTAATAAATTATAAATAGCAACAAAAAAACGGAAACAAATTATTAATACAAGCTTATTAAGAACATTTTTTTTATACTTAAGTAAGCTGTAAGCATTACCATACTATACATTTTTTTTAGTTTTGTAGCAAAAAAGCTCTATTTTTTACATATTTTTTCAACAATTTTTTTACTCTTTACAAAAAATTATATTAATCATTTTTCTTAATGCATGTGACTAATTTGTACATTTATTTGTCCTAATTATACTTTAGCATTAGATGAAACATGTGATATTAATTTCAGTTGAATAATACCAAAATAATACTCTTAAATAAGGGTAGTATTTTTGTAAATGGCAGGCAATTTAGAACAGATGTATATATCCACGCCACTGGTATTAATGCCTTTAGGGTTAGTGAACGAAAGGTAAACCCTAACCAGACTTCGGTTCCGACTATTCACCATTCAAACCTGGCTCAAACCCGTACAGTCAACGGAAAATCAGCCGGGTCCACCGCTATATACAGCTTATTAATAACATACCACAACTTTTTCAAACGTAAACCTCCTATCAACTTACATACTTGACGTTATTTTTTCCTTTCTTTTTTTCTAGTAAACATACACTAATCATATTTCAAACCCTAAACTTCATTAACAAACTTGATACTTTCATTACAATCAAATCAAACACTCACCGAAAATAACGGTAATCACTGAAATTTTAATCTTCATTGTTATGGATTTCATATCACAGTGTATACACACAACTATGTAACGCAAGTTCAGTTATATCACATTTTATACTATATTAAGATTGTTCAAAGAATTCGCGTAACTAGTTTTTTGACATTTCAAGCCGGTACGTTTCGAAGCACAAACATACACATTGCACATGTACCACCACTACGCGCTTTGCGCAAACTGAACAAAGTCAGCATTTTCAACAGATATATCTCGTCCCGAAACGAGACGAACTTACCCGGACATATGCGAATTCACTTTTGAATATTTGAATACATTTTCATCTTTTTCGCCAAGAGTTCATATTATACTTATCAAAAATATTAACAAAATAGTACGATCATCTTTCTTTAAACAATATCATCCTTGTATTACTTTTGTTAAATAATTTAGTAATAGTGCTGTCATCTATCGGAATCTGTACGAACTACTATTACGAGATTAGTTTGCTAACGTTGGTATCACTTGCTTGTGCGCACTTCTGAATCTGTCAATGTGACGTTAGTTGACGGCAATTCTGGCGAATTGTTTTTGACACGTCTTTATCGTTCATCTAGATTTATTGTTTAATTAAAATTTATTACAGGTAAGTGCTTCTAATAGTTAGATAGTGATGACAGTGAAACAATGATGGAAATAATTGTGTAATATTTTCAATTGATACGTGAAATGTCACATCGGGATCTTAATATATATTCCCCATGCAGTGAAAGAAGGTCGTCCAGTTATCTAGTTGTTCTCAGGAAATACCCGCATAGTTAACATAACATTTACCAAGAATCCAGTACAGACATGGCTAATAATAAGTGCAAGGTAAGAAGGAAAAAAACGTATTAATTATTAATTCAATATACTTGTTGCTGCTTGTAAATAATATATAAAATATTTACAAATATTTACTTGCGCTTGTCTATCTTGTAAACAGTTTTGCGAACAAAATATTATTTCATTTTTCCATTTGTATATAATGTTCTGGAACATTTGTGAGTGTAAGCTCTCTGAATAAGCTGAAACGTGACATTTGTGATTAAAATTTGTAATAAAAGGCATGTAATTAAGATTATAGTTTGACATTAACTGTTCTATAAATATAAATACATTTGTTTACACTCTCGGTAATATTTCCTTGAGCTTGTTATCTCGACTGGCTACAATGCCAAATATATTTCAACTTTGACCTGTTTTCTCCTGAAGGATTGTGGGTGCGTTTGTAACAAGTGTGCTACGAATCACGATGTGCATCTTCACGTTGAGATTGAGAATCTAAAACAACGGCTTGTCGAACGTGACAATCATATTGTCACCATGGAAACGACGTTCCTGAACGAAGCAAACAAGTATCCGAATGGCGAGTATGTCGCACTTACTGAAGAACTGCTCACTTGGCAAGATAAATATTCAAGGTAAGGAACCAAAAATAACTGTTACCAAAGTTCAGGTTTTGTAAGACAAAATTCAACCGGCATATTTTAGCGGTTTAGTCATTGATCATTTTCATTTGTAAATTGTATTTACACATACATTGATTGATTCCTATTCATAGTTGTCTGTATACTAACGAATCTACTAATAGCGACTACATTTGACAATATTGCTATAGTAATGCTATAGAAATACACAATTTTCGATAGTAATAGTGTCAAGTTAGAACGAAAAATTTAATAGTGACGTTAGTAGTATGATTTGATTAAAATACGTTGTGTTCTAGACTTTACGAGGCACATAAAAGAGTACAAAAAGTCAATCAAAGCTTAGAAGACAAACTGCTCAAACTAGTAGACAAATCCGAAACGGAGAAATCAACTTTAACTAAAGACGTAGCTACACTATCGCATAGACTAGCAGATGCGAACTATACAATACAACGTTTGCAAGTAGATAATGTGAGTATATCACTGAAACTTATTGTATTTTCATATATGTTTCAAAAAAAAAAATATATATATATATATTACCATACAATATTGTTTTTTGACAGGAAAAGTATAAAAATGATGTCAATTTAGCCATTCAGCTTTTGCAATGCAAGCCCGCAAATTTCGTATCGCACAGACTTGATTCGGTATGTATAATTAGCGTAGCTTAACGTGTTTTTAATCCAATATAAACAATAATATTGACCCAATCAGTCAAAACAAATATTAAATTATTTATTCCCAGGCACGTTTGTTGTTTTGTAAACATTGTAGTTTATTTTTGCTAATAGTTGAGATTGTTTTTCGAGGTATTTATTAAGCTGATCGATATTTTAGTTACCGATTGAAGTGCAAGCCAAGGTTTCTTCATATGTGGCCAGCAGGCGAAAACCACCAGAAGACAAGAAAACTCCCGCAGAAGTACGGAGTATAAAAGTTCCAATACCAACGTTCCCACCAACAGCAATGGTATACTCTATTCCGAAAACTTCCAGCCCCGAGAAGGACACCTCCAGTCCGTACGACATCGAGAAGCCGCAGGTTGACATTGTCTCGGCGGCGATTATGGTGAAAATTCTCGAGGAACGTGAGAAAGAACGATCTGTTACTAAACACTGTGATAGTTGCACTTGTTCCAAAAATACACTACCTGCTCTTGTAAATCCGTCAACACAGCATCATACGGTAGCCACACAAACAGTCGCACAGAAAACTTCGTTATGCTTACGGTGTAACAACGATGTTGAGCGCAGTCCACTCGGCAGTATGAAGATCATCAAGTCTACGACCGATCTGACATCTGTGCCAAATCATACAAAGACGAATGGCACCAGTGAGGGTAAGAACACATTCTACTATGATGTGAACGAAAAAGATAAACATATCACGGCGCTGGCCAAACATAAAGTCGCTGTGAGTGAAAGTTCCAAGATTGTACTCAGCGCCATATCGGAAACGTTCGTGAAAAGCACGGCGGTGAAACCTAGCATTGATCCGAAATTCGGTCATCACAGGCTGTGCGATCACAGTGCACAGCCCAGTTTAACTATACAAGAAGAAGAAGAAACGCCGGCGATGGTGATGGTGGATAATGTAAATAGGAGAACAAGTAGTGAGAACGTTAAAGGACCACGCTATTGCTCAATGCGAGTACAGAGTGGATCGAAGAATATACTTCTGGATAATATTCACGGCAATGGTAACTATGCACCCGTGCTTTACACACGGCAAGATTCAAACGACAAAAAACCGAAACTGAAAGACGCGTGCGACAAAACTATAAGTGTACATTTACAGAACAGTTCTCGGACTGGTTCGACATCCAGCGAGGAGAGGAGATCTCTGCAGCTGAGCGAGTGTGATAACTCGTACCACAAACAGCAACGTGTTGCCGAATGGGTGCAGAACATCGACGAACACGATGAGGCTTCCAGCAGTGAACATTCCCGAACAGAACTCCAAACCAAACGACTAACGGACTTTGATCCGCAACACTACGCTCAAATTGAAACTAATGTTAAGAACTTTCTATTCAAAAACGATTTAGTTACAAGCACAGACAAGAACGGCGCGCCGATGTGAACCGTGCAACTGTCAGTTCGGAAACAAAAATAGCACAGACAGATGGCACTAGTGTAGAACAAAAATCCCTACAAGTTGTACAACATGCTGCAACTGAAATTTAAACTAACCAACTGAAATGATGACTGTGATTCGAAGTATTACCAACTGTGTTTTGCAAATGCTACATTGCCAACTGAAAATGCCGGATATTATAGATTTAGTGCAGCAAATTTAGTCACAGCCAGAGTATCTTATCAGAATCGCTTGACAGATAACGTAACATTTACTGTATTTTTATATTAAAAGTGTATTTCCTACTCAGTATTTTAGAACCACAATGTTCAGACACGTTCGTTGGCAATGTATTGTTTCAATTCGTACTGATAAAGTTACCTGACCAACATATTAACTATGTAATTCAAGTAATTGTGAATGTGTAAATAAATCATCGTTATAGTGAAATAAATCATATTCATTAGTGTTTCCCGATTATTTTCAAGCGACAGCCATTTGAAATATACTGGTAAGTAATATATAAACCTGTGCATTTTTTTTATTTGTTAAACAAGGTATTCTGTAGTGCAATATGACAAGATTTAATTCAAATCTTCAATAGAAACGAACAGTGTGGAATCTATCTACTAGCAATGCCGGTAACCAACTTAGTTTCACTTCGAAAATTTTGATTTTAATTCACGATTGAAGTTAAACGTCATTTTTGAAATATGCTATCAAATGAATAGTATGTTTATGGAAAGGATCCTGTTATTTATATAAATTTAAATAAATCACTAGAGCCTTATTTCATTCTTAGTAATATTGTTAGATTATATAAAAACACGATCTTTTTTTAAAAATAAATATATTTACCTACATTTCCACATTAAAATAATTACTGCGGTTATATAAGTAACATAATATATACGAAGAGCAGATGTGAGTTTTTCGCGATAAAAATAAATTCGTGACAATGTACTGCCAAGCACAGGATGTTATTCTCAAACGGAAATTATTGGTGGAATCATATTAGTATCATGACCCCAGGCCACAGTAATGTAAGATATCACATGCAGACAGGGGGCTATAACTCATTAAATATATTCCAACCACTCAGCTAAATATAACATCGCCTCTCGTTACTCCCAATCGTACGAAAATTAACCTGGACCATTGCATGTGTCATCCTATAACATTCGACAGGGGCTTATTGATCAAAATATCACCGAAAAGTTTGGCAAAATGTGCCAAATTGAATGCATTTCACACATACCAACACGTAATGTGATCGTAATTCGTTTTTTCAGGTGTTAAATATAAGTGTTATTGCCTACGTATGTTTAATTCATTTTTATAAAATGAAATCACGAACGAAATGAATATTTCTGCAGGAAATAAACAAGTTAATTATATTTTATGATAGTATCGAGTTTGTTTCACAGCATGTAAGCCGGTATTATTAAGTGATTAATATCGTTACTGTATACAATAGTTCAATACAATTCGATATCGGCTTTTTACTTTCTAAATTCCGCATATTGCATATATTAACCTTTACATAAAAAGTTGCGATACAACTGTCACAGTTTCCATATTTCTTGACATATATTTCATAAATCTGCAATTCTTTCAAATCAATAAAATTATCGTTGCACATGGTTTTCTCTTAAAATACATTTACAATATTATTATATAATAAATAAATTATTATACGTAAAGCTGCAAAACCAGTTCATTGTAATCTTTTAACGAGATACCGATGAAATCGTGTTTATAACTTGTACAAATCTGTCAATAACACCGATTTTCTGTCAATTGTTTTGTGTTGTACGGCCGATGCCGACCCTGTATGATGCTGCGCGCGCACATGACAGATTAAATCGGCATTCACTTGCTGAAGACAGGCACTGGCAGCACAACACCGCACATTGCTGTTGCAGCGGTCCACTGGCGTCTGTCCTGTTAGTATGTGTCCGTGTATATTTGTTGTTAATCCCGTGTTTTCCGTTGATTTTCGCGATTTTAAATAAAGTGTGAGGTTAGAAATGTGACAGTTTACACATGAGTGAGTGCCAGACATTAAATATGAGCGATTCCGAGCAATCGGATGTCACTTGGGAAGAATTTTTTGGTATGTACTAACCTGTTGATTTATTTACAATGACATTTTTGTGTTTTGTTTATTCACCAAGGTTTATTTATGTTTTACGCATGTTGTGTTATTTGTTCGTAAGTAAAATAAACCCGTACTTTGATTAATTAATACCGTATGTTCTATTTACATTGGTTGGAAACTGAAGTCGTCAATGTACAATTACATGGCAGCGAATAGATTCCTGTTTTCAATTAATACAAATGACTTGGCACATCGAAAACAAACACACGTGTTTTTCATTTATCGAGCAAAAATTTGCATAGATTATTAATTTATTCTTTTGCGTAATTATCAGCTCGTGAATAATTTAGAACAACTGATCTAGTATACTGCGGTTTTTCTTTGATCTAACTGTTGTATGTCAGTGTACAAAGAGAATAAATCTTTTCAAATTGCATTACTCATGCGCAAAAGATCGTATATTAAAGTCACGACTTACATATTTTGCGCCATAGTGAAATAGTACCTTTACTTGACCGACCTCCTACAACGAACTGTTGTATTTCTGTATATTCTATACAAAGCTGATTTCTCAATGCAGTGTCTGACAGCACGAGTCGCTCTATACAATACCATATTTAATACTCTTCGCTCTTGTGTTGGACCATCCGGAATACATACAATCAATCGTTGTTCGTAAACTGACATATTTGACAGTGCAAATATAAGATATCAATAACATAAAGTGGTGTCTATACATATTTCATAAAAAAATACGAATGTACTAAAAATGAATATAACTAAGTATTGATAGGATAGTTAGTGATTTATATTGCAACTTCCGCTAAAATAAATCAGTATTGATTAATTTGACACTTAATTTGTACATGGTTTTCATCGGATATATATAAAAAAAAATATGTCAAAAATCACAATTACAATTGACAGAAATTTCACTCGGAATTGTTCGACCTGTATTACATACCGTGACAAATTTAATTGGCCACAAAAAAAAAAAACCAAATTACATACTTGAAGTTACCGAAATATATATATTTACAAGTTTTAGTAGGTTAGCGGTATGGCAATCGAAGTTATGCATAGATGAATATATAATATAAAGCTAAACGTTGTTCTAGTATTCGTACAGGTAGATAATATATACCTACCACTGCGATAAACTTTTGTATAAACATCGTCTCGGTTTGTTTACTGTTTGAAGTAGATAGTTTCAGCGAAAGAGAATTCGCGTTCTTGTTTCACTAGGATAATTTGTTTACACATTCTGGGTTAATTGTTGAACCGAGGTAATTACCGAGCATGAAAGCGAAAAGAAAAGTATTTTTAAAATATCAATTACACTTGTCAAGTTTC
Organism: Carabus problematicus; assembly: GCA_963422195.1. Classification (NCBI taxonomy): domain Eukaryota; kingdom Metazoa; phylum Arthropoda; class Insecta; order Coleoptera; family Carabidae; genus Carabus; species Carabus problematicus. The sequence goes on along the minus strand of OY728580.1, from coordinate 1,217,456 downwards.
ACGTTACTTTTTAGTAACACGTTTTTACAGATTTGTATTTTAACCTCTGAAATTTGTAATTACATTTATTAAAAACGCTTTTTATTATTTAATTTATTTGTAGTGAATAAATAACTTTTGTTCATAGTGCCTCAATGGAGAAATTAATTTACTTTATAGATAGTGTTCAATAACGTATAAAGTAGTACATAATTGGTTTTACTAAGGTCTCGGGTTCAAATCTGGGTCAGGTCAATTGGTTTTGTAGATTTTCACTGTTTCTCATCGAGACCACCCAGTTTTACACGCTGTATAACGTAACGCTTGTTGCAATGGCAGAAACTCTTCTATATCCGTCAATAAATCTAGAGAAATTCTGTTATTATGTTACCGTGAAATATGATGATTTAACTGGAAAATATATTTCAATAATTGTTTCTACAAACAACCAGAACAGTTTAATGTAAATATAACTTTCCAAAATATAATTAAATTTTAACTTAATTCCATATTTGTACAGCGTAATCCTCTTATAGCCAAAACTAAATACATAACGTATTGAATACTTTCATTATAGTATATACTCGCTTATAGTGAACCAAATTCCGGGTCTCGTTAAGTTCACTATATGCGGATTCCAGTGTAATATGTTTGGAAAAAAATTATTCCAGCGCCTTAAGATAATTAAACTGATACAGATCATCATTAGCGAGAGTAAGGACCAAGATTCACACACATTTCTAATTAGAATACAATACATGTAAATGATATTTACATGATTTCATTTTTAATTGAAATATAAATATCTCGTTAACATTCTCTCATAATTCTTATTATTTTTTACAATAGTATGAATGCGTAATGAACTTGAATAATACCGTAGAAAATCATTGAAATTTATTTTATATATACTAATAAAATCTTACATTTTAGTTAAATATTGTAAAATAAAATAAAAATACACATTGTACAAATTAATTATAAAATGTAAGCGAACTTACATATGTGTATTCTTATGCAAATATAATGGTATCTGCTGGTATATTTTTGGAGACAGCCATCTTACACAATCATACGAAGTGATTTTTCTCTTACAAGCTGGATATTTAATCAATTTACAACAATGCGGACGCCTTTAAATCATCGAACTGGTTAGCGGAATGCTGACATCGGAGGCTCGAAGACGTACAGACCAATTAATACAGACACAACATTTTTTCACCGTAACTTATAACAATTTCTTACTTTCTCTTCAGTACCCTACTTTGGAAAAATTAATTTATATTCATCTCGCACACTTATAAAATCATGTTTTTAATAATTTGTTTTAACTTATTTGTCGAAATAAAGCTCTTTTTTTAGGCACAAAAAGGAAAAAAATATTGATCGATTATAGTGAAAAGATTTTGACATTTTGATTGGTTATTGAATAAACTTAACATTGAAAAAATATGTAGCAGGTCGGAAAAAGATTGACGCTTCTAAAAAAAATATCAAAAATTTAAAAATATATGAAAGTGGTAAAAGATTTATTTCTCAAAAAATTGGTTTTATTTTACGCCCTTAAAAACTAAGATTCTCTGGAATGAAATTAAAAAAAAAATGGATTTTGACAATATTCAGGTTAAATAAGAAATTTGTACAAATATTTTTTTTAAATGTTATTTACTATACACTTGTGTTATGCAAAATATCAATAATCACTTATGCTAAAGTGAATATAAATATTTGTTTTATTTTCGTACCGAATATATTTAGGTTATCTAATTAAAAACTGTTAAGTACGTAAATCAGACCAAGAGAATTTGAATATAATCTGTAGGTTAATTTTATTAACAAAATATCCACAAAATACGTATTCATTCTTTTTATATACATATATTAGCAAAAAAAAAACATATTGTTTTATATACATACTACAGTATAATATTATGCGACAATATGTATTTCACTGCAATTGAAAAAAATATTATGATACATTTTCTGCTTACCATGCGTGAACTTATAAAAATATATTTTATTATTCTGTCTAGAGATGGAATAACATGTTATTTACCCTTTCTGCTTGATTCGCAGACTATCATTTTACAAATACGCATTTGAATGTATGTCATAACAAGACTATGAACTGCTAATGCATATTACTCTGAATAATTTTGCACTGTCATTGATATTTTTCACTTAAATCACGAATCGCATACAATTTCGTTCAATAGACGTGCTTTTGTTCAAATCTTTGACTTGTGGGCAGGGGGGCGGGCGAAGGACAAGAGGGGAGGTGTGCATATTTTCTGTATGATGTAAGCTACACACACCTACACACACGCATACATATATACAACGTGTACAGTCTGGTTACAAATCCCCGTGTGCTATGAACAGACCTTGTTCATTGGTACATTGTCATGCAAGAAGGTACACATGCAGAACTTGTGTATGCGAAACATTGCAAATGTTCATCAGGGTCATTTAGGCGACAGATTTAGAAGCTTGCCACGGCAGCAATAATGGACTACGAATTGTGTGAGGAAGTATTGCAGACAATGTACGATATGTACATGTGGTTAGCCCGCAAAGGATGTGTCAAAACCAATGACTAAACCAACCACCAATACTCAAATACCGTTATCTCTGTGTATGTATTCTGCGGTTGACTGGGGGTTCTGTCACACAAATTACGATAAAAACAAAGAAAACGTAAGAAATCATAGCGGTTTCCTCTACTACAAAATTTAATTAACCTTTTTTTTTAGTTCCGTCCATTTATCTACAGAAATTATATTTATTTATAAACGTAAATACAATACTACGGGATATGTTCTTAGCGTTATACGAAATCTTTTAGCGCTGTTTTGAATTTAACGCTTTTTTCGTTCAGCGAAGTGGCGTTAAGCGCGAGTTTATTGTATTCCACACGGGTATATGAGACTTAATTAAAGAGTAAGCAATATCTAAAGTTACTTTCGCGCTAAAGTAAATGAATATGATACAAGAAATCTTTCAAAAGATCTATGTAAGTGATATCTTATCTCTGGTAGAGTATGTTGCAAATATGTAATAAATTTGCAATGTATGCTCTTATAAAACAAACATTCTCCTTGCAAACTATTATACCACATACTGACAAAGTTAAATTTGCTTCTCTAATGCCCAGTTGCACCGACCGTTGTTAACTAATTATTGTTTACTAATTCGTTGTTAAGTACAAAAAGCGTTGCACCGACCGTTGTTAGCACTAATTCTGATTAGCTAATCAGAATTAACTAATTCGCCGTTATTCCGTGATTAAATCGCTAATCATGATTAAGTTGACTGTCCACATCTCTTCGTTTTTGAGCAAATATGCATTTATTAATGAATTTGACAGCTGTTTTCAATGTGAAACGTATAAAACACGTAAGTACGAATATTTTAATATGCATATATTATTGTTTATGTCATAAAATAACTTAATTTTTAGATAAATGTGTATTGAATAAACTGCTGTGGAATGTCAATTATTGTCATCGGCATTTACACACATTTTTTAAACAAGAAGTGGTTGATTTAAATTTAAATTACCGCTTGATTCTTTCTGATTCTTTCTACTAGTTGGAATATAGCAGCTAGCGTACAAAAAGGCTGTTTATAACCTACACAAGGTTCATTGTGTCTTACGACTTGACATATTTCATCATAGTAAAGCATTTGTGTTTGAATTGTTCGTTAATGAATAAACTTGCAATTATTAATCAATTTGCTTTGTAGGTATACATGTGTGAAGCCGTGAGTCTCATTAAAATATTCTGATTATGATAATTTATCTGAAAATGTCTACTGAACAAAATTGGCCTAGTTCTAGGTTATTTTTTCATCATCAGATGAAGATTTGTGTATTATCGTTTGTGTGTTACTACATCCGATCTGTATAGAACAAGAAACAACCTATTTGAATTATATGATGAGGTACAATTTCTGTAAAGAAACGATTGAAGAACTGGTGAACAAATATAGAATATACAAGTATTTTTAATATGATGTGATTGTCAACAATTTAATACTATTTGTAATAATTAAAGTGAATAAATCGTCCGTGGCATTTTGTGTTGCATTCAGTTGCATTAATATGATATCGTTGGTTTTTATTATTCACACAGAACTTGTACAAGATGTGTTTATAATAACTGTGTTACTATTGTTGGTTACATATAAAGATATCAATGTATATTGTATTCTGAATTATGAAAAATACAAAGTACAAATTTTTCTTGCAAATATATGTATGTTATATTTATATTACATGGAATTATTTTCAGAAAAATGTACATAACCGAGTGAATTGTATCTGTTTTTCAAGGGCTTCAAATGTGGTTTGAATTCACTGAAGAGTTTAATTTATACAAGTTTATGATCCTTTTTTGAATTTACGAAAAAGTTTTATATGCCTTTTCTAGTTGTATGTTTGACATGATGATTTCCTACACTACAATACACTTGTAACTTTCGTATAGTTAACTGATTTTTTATTTTCTAATATGCATACACATTAAAATAATTTGTTGATACATGTGGTATTAAATATTAATATTGATTTTCAATTATTTAAAATGAAACTGATTCAACCAATCACAGCGTTAATATTTATGACGTCAGAGCACTAATTCTTGTTTACTAATCAACGATTAAAAAATGTCGGTGCAACTAGTTGCATTTTAATTCGAATTAACTTTTTAATCATAATTAGCTAATCGTGATTAACTAATTTAATTACGGATGTCGGTGCAACTGGGCATAAATCTATTATCACTAAGAAAATAAAACATATTTGAAAATTTCGTAACAAACATAGTCTATCTTACACAGAATTTGTATTGTTAAGATATAGCACCCGCTAGTCAACTAATAATTACAAATCAAAAAGTCAGGAATAGCATCGTAGAATAGACTATACCTGAAGAGAAAAAAATAAGATAAACCAAATCATACATTTTACCATTCTGGCTTTGGAAAAACGGACATCAATGCTCTTCACGAAGCAAAACATTGACAAATAAATTTGTCCATCGTCACTGACGGTAACATGAAGCTGACGATTGTTTGACGCAATTTTTAGTATATGTAGAACGCATTTGAGAATTTCCGTAAGTTTCCGAAAAGAACCCCGAGCGAAATACATAATTACTATCGTCAGCATCGTTTACAGGTGCTTGTGAAGGAATCTTCTCGTCGTATTACGATGACTCAGCAACCATTGATCAGTGTTTGAGAATCTGAGAATTTTCTACATCATTGGAAGAACAACCGCTGCAGGTTCATTGAATAGAGTGAAAATCATGTTCACTGGCATTCCATCACGCATTTGCCCCGTTGTAAACAGTCTCTTTTCCCACATTTCGCCTTAATATTTCGCTACACAAACATACAACAATCAGTTAGCTACCTGTACCTTATTAGGATTTATGGATATAACCTTTGGGATATAAATGCTCGTTGACTGTATACATCTAACATTGTAGATGGGGCCGTGGGGCCACACCCCAATTCTCTCTTGTCTGTTCCTTGTCATCATTCAACATCACATTCCATGTTCGCACATTCCTTAACCCTATCCGTTCATTATCGTAAATTCGTTACTGACAGTAACTCGTTCTCATACAGGATAGTGCAAAGTTATGGTGAAGTTAATTTGATAACCACCTCTTCTTTATATTCTTCTAACTAACGTATATCACATTCACTTCAAGCTATACACAATTTAGAAGCCCATTTGATATTGAATCAATGATTCTAGAATCAAGCCTTGTTGCTTGGAATAAACAAACTATTTTTGAGTGTCAACGAATCAGAATTACCGGATTCGCGGCCTAAAAATCGAATTATAACTCTAGAATCATTTGATGCATTAACCATCTATTCAAAGGAGCATAAAAGATCTTATGATATAAAAAAAAATTATTTTTATACATACATACATATCTAATAATAGTTATTTTTATAAATCTAGAAAATACTCTTTTTTTGTGACCAAATTTTAAATAACATGCACATTATAAGTAAATTTGTTTTCGGATACAAATTTTCTTATCACTATTTCACAATGTCAGTTGTAGTGACGTAGAGGGAAATTTTCACTATTTTATTCGAGATAAAATGTAAATAAATAATATAAGCATATAATGCGTGTTTGTACATATTTATAATGACTCATATATGAGTTGTATACATGTGTAACTAGATTAATCTGGTCTGTTCGTAATTAGTAGTGGCTTAAAAAATCCTAACTATATGTTTGACCCATGGGTTGCTATGATGACTAACAACAAACATATGTTGTTGTATTTAATCTGCAAAATACTGTTTCTCAATCGTAGAAGAAAACTAAATGAATTTTATATTAAACAAGAATGTACTATTTATTGCATTTTCGCAATATCTCTGACAAATCATTTGAAATAATTAGTCTCGATTGCCAAACTCGATATTATTTTGCAAATGCTGTATACATATGGCTCTCGTTATAGATCTTACCTTAAATGGTACGTTTTCGAGTAATATTTATGCGATTTTATTACGTTTAATAAATCCAGTTAGAAATTAATTGAAATGATGTGTGAAATAGTTAATTCGTTGTGGTATAATTGTCTTTGTTTGCAATGGGAATTATCTGTGTCACATTAATTAGCTGTTGCGTTAAAGTGTAAACAAAGCATTCTAAATATAGTAACAAAATTGTAACCATTCAAACAGCTTTTATCCAACGTAAAATAGATTCATTTATGTAATTGTCATACATGGTTAATGGGATGTAAAATAGGAACAAATTATACATTTATACAGCATTTATTTATTTCCTCGGATAATTTTAACAAAAAGTTATAAATAAAATCACGTATTTTATACGACTTGAAATCTCAGTTGACACTAATAAATGTAATATAAAACAGCCACCTATTTGCCGTCGTTCTAATTAACTCTTTATCTACTGCGTAAACAATATATAAATCTAAATTACATTGCTTGTGTCGTGACCAGCCGCTGTGTGTGTGAATTCCCACTGTATACATTCTCCAAGAACATTCATTGCGTTGGATGCAGAAGAAAACTTCATAAATAAAACACTAAAGAAAAAAAATGTTACCATGTGTTTTCGAAAGAAACAAAAAGGATATCGTTATAACCTAATAAACAGACCACGATATTGGTGAACTTTCGCAACCGACGGAAAATTCATTGGCTCGTTTATATTCGTACAATTTTCCGTGATTTTTTCTCCATAATGGAACAATGGAATCATTGGAAAGATGAACATATGTGACACTATGTCTGTGTGGGTTTATGGTAGGCCAGTGAAACATTGCTCAATTTTCGATAATGTTGTTGGTGTTAGTCTTGAACTTTACCCACATGGTCTGCTCCGATTCTTGTTCTGGATTGCGACAGCCCGGTCTGTGGACGGGAGACTGCATGTTTCATAACGTACCTCTGGGTATTGACACACCGTATCTGGTAGCCACCTTTTCAGGTCGACATTTATCAAAGCCTATGACTGCTGTCTGTGATCTGGGCGATAATTTTTGTTTGTATATACTGTCAGGCACTAGTAACGTTTGATCTTCTTCAGTAACGTTTCGTCCTGAAGATCAAGGTATGTAGTAATATTTGAAATTTCTAAACTGATATTACACATTCGTTTTTCGAAATTCACTTATAATGAACACGCATATAGTGGAACGTATCATTGATTCCCAACTAAATACTCTCTTTATAGTGTACACTCGCCTATAGTGGCCCCTTCTAGTCCACTATAAGCGGATTCCACTGTATTTATGTCTCTTGAAATGAAAGCAATAAACTTTTAATTTTTAAACCTTCAAAAAAGTGATGTTACAACTCAGAATTCGATGCTTTATAATGATATTTCAGTACTAAACATGAGATAGTATTTTAATGTGAAAAATTATAATCTCATTTTTATTTTCGTAACGAGTCGCCTATGGTTTCTTGCTGTTCGTGCGCACATGTGCTGTGTACATATATGCTAAGCCAGTGGTTCCCAAACTTTTCTCATCGCGGAACACTTTTTAAACACTGAAATCTTTGAGGAACACCTAGAGTCAATTTGGATTTTCAGTTATAATAAACGATAACACAAATCCATTTGATAACCAAAATAAACATTTATTTTAAGTTTGATACTTTTTTCGCGGAACTGTTTGAGGAACACCTGTGTTCCGCGGAGCACAGTTTGGGAACCGCTGTGCTCAGCTATGCTGTGTTACCTTGCTTGAACCAGTTAGCGTAGGTTGAAGTTGAATTCTACTATCACCCAACGACACAAGATCTGATAAACGGTGACAGCAGTATATATATTTTTTTTTTTTATAAATTCATTCACTCACAACGTGCTTTCATAATTTTCATTCATTATTCAAAGCCAGAGAAAAAATAACTGGCATTCGTAGTTGACAATTTGTTTTGATATTCAGTTTATAATCTGCGACAGGTGAAAATAAAAATGTTTATGCACCGTATTTGTATATCGATGTTATTGATAACATTTAATTAATCGTTATTTATTATGTATAAAATTAATATCACGTTTCAAATCAAACCACGTGTATATAAAATACATGTAACAGTCGTGGTTTATACAAATGTCATATTTTTTTAAAATTATTATGTAATTAAATAAAATAATATGTAGTGTAAAATAATTAAATAACTAACATACTAACTGCTTTCGTCCATAACCAAATTCCTAGTCCCTTTCCAGTTCACTATAACCGGGTTACAGTGTACTATTTTGTAAATTCTAAAATATACATTGCGTAGTTCAAAATATCACAATTTATTTTATATAATTCGCTAAATGTTATCAAATATCCAGTTCATTTTTTAGCCCATAGAATTAGAAAATAATAACAATATTAAAACGAAAATATTATTACACTATTTTATAAAAGTGTAAAAAAAAGTATAAAATTAGTTAGGATTTTTCCTAACTTTTAGTTGGATCTCCCCAGGATCAGAATTAATTTTCCTTATCATATACAGTTGTTATAATTTATTTTGTCTATCTTCTATTTCCCAATGTGCGGACGGGCACAGCAGAACATTTCGTTGAATATAAGGTGAATGACACATGAATCAGTGATATTTTATAACTGTATATATCAAGTAACCTGCGCCCAATGTGCAGATGCACACATATTGTGTTCTGTAATATTAACTTAATAGGATTCCTGTGAAATATCAGTGCATAATTATGTTTAAACCCAGCAAAAATAAACAAATACTACTTAAAAGAATCACAACGTTTGTCTTCCTCAATGTAATATACAGTATTTTATACCACATATTAAATATAATTTTCTAATCAAATACAGAATTTAATAAACTTGAAAAAAATGTATGCAATGATTGAAAATACGTCTCGCAGAAGCGAGATATATACTTAATGATTATTCATAGAAACACAATCAACAAACAAATACTTCCGTATTGTAATTAATCGAATGCAATAAAATTGTCCGATAACGTTATAATAAATGTGTACATTTTATAGAAAAATCTGTACAATTAATTAATTGTACAGTTATTTAACGTATGTGGCTCCCTCTACGGTACATACCTCGAACTACACGACATGGTAGCCGAGGACAAAAACGATGTGGCTCTTTGCTAAAAGAATTTTATCTTATCGTTTTGTGTTGACTCTTTTTTTTACAGTTATCTTCATTGTAGTCTTCGTTTATTACTTCTTGTTATTTACGAAAAGACCACATGTGACAGCGCGTAAAGATTGTGCAGTTAAAAATTGTGCACGTTTCACATTACAGAGGAATCCGTCCACTTACGAGTCCCAACTAAGGCTGTGTTCGAATTAGACAATGTAGTGCACTAATGTACCACGTGACTGGTTTTATACCCTAAATTATGCACTAAATGATGTTAGGATTTTAGAAATAGACATTAGGATTTGTAAAAGTAGACTACGCCCTGAATTGCATACCCTAAATTGACCGCCAAGATCCTAAAATCTCCCTATAATTTCATTGCCTAAAGTACTATAATTTTGAATTCGAACACGGCCTAAATACACAATATACTAAATACTTTCGTTATAAGTGTACCCGCGCTTATAATGAACTAAATTCCTGCTCCTTTCAAGCGGATTCCAATACTTGAATTTTATTTAAGAAATAAATTAGAACAATCAGCCTACATTAATAACAGCGCAAAAGTATTATTAAGAAACGATTAAAGATATTATAAATACGACTGTTACGGATAGTAGAAACCTGTTGAATAATATATTGATATGTATAGGTTTTAGTTTAGAGGAAAATTTTCTTTCAATGACCTTAACCATTGCATAATTTCTTATCAGCAACTATTGATTAGCTTAGAAATTCCTAAATATAGTACGTAATTCTCAGGTTTAATATTACGAAATGTTTGTTTTGCAAATTCCATCTCAAACGCACTAAAATATTAGTCACATTTTACATTATTTATTACATAACGTTTCATATTAAAATCTATAAAAAACAATTTTTTATTGTGTGTGATAAATTATTTTTAATTATCTATTTTTTTTCTGTAGATAAAAAACGTTGTTTATTGCAGTTTGGTAATTAATAGCCAATGACACATATAAAATATCAATCAGCAAAATGACATTGAACTTTAACAAAGTAAAACTGCATATTTGAATCTAAGAAATGTATAATTCCCGGCACGGAATGAGGAAGCCATATAAATTCTGTTTCTATACGTATAATAAAACATTTTCATAACCACTGTGTGGGTGGTTAAGCCTGGTTTAGTCGTTAACATACCTTTCCATCAGAAACTGTATATTGAGACATTCAGGTGACGTATCTAAACACTTTGTGTGAAATTCATTTAAACATAGCCATATGTTATAAGAAATATCAATTATAACTTTCTTATTAACAACCTGTGTTCCTAAAATACTACATCTATTTAAGTAAATACTTTGTAATAAAATTGTTCAGAAGAGACTGATTTAAATTATAAGTTACATGCAATGAAAACCCAAGGTGCTTCTCAATAATAACACTGAAGTGATGAGCATGTAAAAAAATAATTATAGTTATATACCTGGCTCCATATTTGTGTACATTCAAGGTTACAGTAGGCGAATTCACATAAATTATTTTCATAATCATCTGTTGTTTACAATAAACAATATTACCAACGTCAAGAATCGTATTCTGAAATCATTTTTAGTTCACAACTTAAATGTGTACACAGCAGACGAAATTTAAATGTCATCTGTTAAGATAATAATTTTGCACAGTTGCTGGATGCAGGATTGCATAATTACTTAAACATGTACCAGCAGATATAATTGTGGTCTTGCAATATGTATAACTTTTTTTTTCCTTCGATTTACAAGACAACCCATATAATGTAATGTATATTACAAATAAAGCTCCTAAATATACTGTTCTTATTTTCGTTTACATTTGAATTCAATAAAAAATAAATTTAACCGAGAAAAAACGTTCTAAATGAACAAATAGCATTATCATACAATACATAATAAACTCACTTTATAGCTAAAGCTACAAATATTACAGCTAGTTACTTACAAAATGCTGTACAAATTGAAAAACAAAGATATTTATGTATGTTTGTTTAAGTAGATAACTGTAATTAAATATCTCCGGTGTGACGTTCGTCTGATTAGCGTCGCCATAAAAACTTGTTGAAACTGTTACCAAGTTGCTAATGTATTTCTCATTTAACATTCGTCATTTCCTTATGCCGTTTAGTTCAGTTTTTCATATATGAAATATAGTATAAATTCAATGCTGATTATGTAAGGCAAATATTATTAACATTCTCATTGGTTTTACTCCCGCATTCATTTTGTTTTGCTCCGCCCTTCTTCCACTACTTGCTTTAAACTTGAACGTTAGCTCCGCCCTTCTCCCACTACTTGGATTTAACCTTGAACGTTAGCTCCTCCCTGTTCTCGTGCATTCTTCAAGTACGTGATATTACGACACCGTCCACATTCGGACATAAATAACGTACATTTAACAATCGAGCATCGAGTATGTAAACGGTGCACGATCTGTTCATTGTTTCCAAACTTCTGTTTCGAATTCGGACAAAGTGTATTCTTATTGCGTCACGTACATCAACGTTATTACGACGTGATGTGTTTTATAGAGCATTTAAGCTTCATTTGTAAATCTGACTGCATTGTGATTAAAACGAACTACAGTAAATCATTGTGTTTCGTTAAACATATCGTAACGTAAAACGTAATGTTTAAGCGTCATTTGTATTCTAATCGGCTGTATAATAAATTGGAAACAAAATCCATTTCGAACTGAGTTTCATTATGGTAACATTGACAGTTAGAAGAACTGTTTTAGACGAATGAAGAAATTGTAGAACAATACAATGCAATTATACATATTATATTGTTACATGATGTATATTATGCAGTTTTTAATTCCGAACAACTTTTTTATTTAATTTTTTTTGCTCTAAAATGTGTTGTTTAGAAGTAATCACAATTGTTTCATATTTTAATGTTAATTCACTATGTACCATATTTATTGGGATACCCGGTATATGTGTGTACTGTAGCGCGTAGAATTGCGTCGTTAATTAAATACTAATGGCGCCAACTCTGATTATAAAAGCCTGATTGTCTCCTTTGCCGCCGAAGTTTCTCTTACGAGAAGTGTGTCACGAAGTATAATGTTCCTGTGTAGTAATGTGCCAGATGGTGAAAATACCATAAGATATATTAAGATCACAACCAGGGATTTTTTTTATTAAACACTATAACATAATCTGTTCTTGTAACGGTATTAGCGGGGATTTGAAGTAGCGATATGCATTTGTGCGGTTGTTTCTAAGTAAGGTATGCAAACCTTGTACATATAATTGTGGAAGAATTACTCCTTACGTTTATAGAACTTCCGTGCCAATTCATGGTCAGGGACATTGGTGTAGGCCAGCAAGTAACAAAGCAACAACAGTATGGATAATGTACCGTGTGATTCAGAATGATTGTCTGTCATGTGACCGGCGAGAAAGAGAGTTTATATTATGATCAAAATATTATTCCACGCTAACGCAGTTCACTATCAATACCTCAGCGATGCAGTAAAGAAAAAATCGGACCGAAACAGTACAACCATTTTGAACCACCCCCTGTATAAGAAAAATACACTCCATAACATAATCACCATTATTAACTTCATTTCCATTCATCTCTTCAATTGACATATTTACGTTCGTACGGCGCATTCCAGTGCGTATCGTCTTGGTAAACCATTTGAATTGTATAGCTTCATAATTCGATATACTCGTTTCGTAATTATAAAAATTCAATTGAACATATGTGTCACTCTACAATGCAGATCGTTTTCACACGTGGTTTAATTTGTTTGTACACTTGCGTTAACAGCACAGCACAGTTTTGTACCAGAGAGACATGTTGTTTTAGGTTTGCAACGGGCAATCACTTGTGTGTACATCAACTCTCAACCAGACCAGGTCAACGGTTTCAGTTTCTAAATTGCAAGTTAAATCTTGTTTTGACTGCACAGTTGAATTCAAGGTCCTGCAGACCAGACAAAACTAGACGCCACATTGGAATATTATAGAACGTACAATAAAAAAAAAGCGAAATTATTTACATAATATAAAAGTTGTTTTAGTAAATAGAAGTAGGCCGTTGTTGTATAATACGCGTAGGTACAGTTGCGCTTTTGGTTGCGCCTTCGGTTGCGCTAAGATTTAATGGCGTTCATTCTATTTAACGGCTGTAATAATGAATATTGCTTCTTAATTTTATACTCGAAAGATACAACTCCTCGAAGTGATTAATTCAATTTAACGCCTTCCCTGTAATTCAAAATGCTATTTAATTTTACGATTATTGTCTTGTTTAAAATTAATATAATTTTTTCGAGTTCAATCAGGATTGGCTTTGATACTGTTATTTAATAAATTTATTGCTATGAGACGTGTTGTATCATTATTAATTTAACAATTAGTGATATCAGATTGTGTTGTAAGCGTGTTATGTATTCTAAACAACCATGTCTAATTGATTTTAGTTGATTTGATAAGTAATTTTCTGTACATGCAACTTTTAACTTGATTGCATCATCACTTTCCCAAATAATGTACAGCATTCAATTATGTCGAAACATACATCTAACTTGTCTGTGTATTATATAAAAACATAATATTACCATAATAGTAATTTATCATCCAAAATTCTTACGTGTAGAAAATGTCTTATTAAAAAAAAAAACACAGATCAATCTTATTAACAGGTATGCCCAAGTTGTTTAAATAAATTGGTTCCTGCAACGCCTCAATCGATTGAAAAATTAGTTATAATTTTGTCTTACATGTTTCGATGATGCAACTACATTTTTTTTTCAGGCTCAGAGCATGTACCTATTCATTCAGAAGCAAAAATGTATGTCCGTTTTAGTTTTTTCATTTGAATCCCAACATATGTCTACCAGATTTCCCTCCGAGTCGTGAATGAATGCATCATAGGTCTTTCCGTTTCTCCTAGCTCCAAATGGCATAATTGAAATATTGTTCATTGGCTGCTGTGACAGCTTACTGATTCAAATTCACATTGTAAACAACATTCTCTGATTCACCTGTCAGGAAAACAACAAAACCTTGCATTAAAATCATGATTATTGTTCTCCTAGGTTTTATCAATGCTTCAAAATGTGATACCACATTTTTTATTAGTTGGAAGAATAAATGGCAAAGAGCAGTTATCGTTTAGCTTAGCTAGTAAGCGACTTAGAACAGGATTTGTATATTTAGAAAACCGTCGTTAGTACTGTTGTTTCTCTCAAATCCGCTTATTAAAACAGAAACTTCGTCTGCTTAGTTGGTAATTGACTGCTCCACCTACAAGTCTACAACTACGCACTTTCAGGACTAGTTTCCTTGTGCATGATAAGATTACATTACACTCTCCGTTGAAACAGACAGTGAAGTGTGTATGGTGTGGTTTTGAGAGGCCACTTCTAAATATATAGACCAGTTTTTTCTCGTATTCCAACACAGGCAACCGCACTACAGTTAAGGTTGTCGTGGGACTCAGATTCGAAACAAAAAGAAGCAAGAATTTACATCGACAAACCTACGTTTAAATTTGTTGTGCAGTTGTTTCAAACATACATACCATCATTACAAAGTTATTCAGACATAAATTGTATTTAATATTTCAACCTAGATATATCACAGGTTTATTTATGCTTACAAATGATATAAAACTAGCATGAATTCCTGGAATATGGAAATCGTAAGGGGAACATATTTTTAAGTGAATTATAGGGGCGATAAATCCCGGTTATAGAGCAGGATTTGTTTTTCAAATACCCTACGTGAAATGCTTTATATTTGAGGCGCAAAAATAATATTTGTAAAACGGCCAGTGACCTCTACGGTTTGTAGATGAACGGAAAGAGGATTCTTATGCATCTCAATCATTCCTGCAGATTCTCGGCGACCGGAATTGACAACTTCCTTTAATTCTGTAAGGTAAATCTTGTTGGATTTGGATCAATAATCTTTCTGGAGCAGATTCGTAGAATAAAACTCCATTACGTGTAAACTTTGCGTAGGTTTATTTTGTAATAACATTTTCACCATCTATTTGTACTACTCAAATTCATTGAGTACCGCGAAACCGGACATTATGAACTATTACAAGACGGCTCGTAAACAACCAATTATATTCTACGCGCACTGTTGTGTTTTATTGTTTCGTTTCTCAATCAGTCAATCAATCAAATGTTTCCGAGTCTTATGCCCTCTCGTACGTTGCCACGAAAGTGAGAGTTAGAATCGGCGAGTAAATTTAGCAGCAGGTTAATTTTAGCAACAACACAAAACTGGAAAACTCAGCGGCTCCCTCGTCGTGATGCAGTTCACGGGCATTTACTACAGTGTGAAACCGGCTGCAGCGTTTTTAGAGAACACACGCACTTTGCTAGGTTATAAACGGAGTTGCACAAGGAGCAGGCTGTATAAAATTAGTACCGCGATTAGATATGACGTGAGCCTGTGAATATGGCACTAAAGAGCCCTTTGAACTTACCCTTTGGGGGGAAGGGGGAGATATGTAGAGTATTCTGTTATCAGGAATTATGATTTATTTGTTTTGATATGTATTTTTATCTTCAAGCAAACTCTGTTTTCTGTTTGTTTTCATTTGTTAAGACATAAGCCGTGTGCCTGTGTCTGGAATGATTGATAAACTGTCAATCAATGTTAAATTAAGATGATATGCAGTACATTAAGTAAACTATTATCATCACCAGTGGTGCTTATAAGGATTCCGAGTGTATTGTGAAATATTGTCAAGACAGATATTCTTACCAAAAGGTCCTTGACACAGTTACAACTTGTGTCTGAACCTACTTCAGATCAATAAACTTTTACAACACACAAGTATTATTTTTGGATGCTGTACAAATATATATATATATATATATATATATATATATATATATATATGTATATATATACATATATATATATATATATATATATATATATATATATATATATATATATATATATATATATTGTAACTATAACACTACTTATATAGCCGACCTATATTCATTGAATTAATTGTAAGCTATAGTAATATATATATATATATATATATATATATATATATATATATATATATATATATATATATATATATATATTGTAACTATAACACTACTTATATAGCCGACCTATATTCATTGAATTAATTGTAAGCTATAGTTTGACTTTTCTACAGGTGAATATTTAGAAAATCTTCAGTTGAGTCACCGATCAATAGAATATAAAATTTATAGATACAATTATATACATCTTCTATCACAAATCTTACACTTTATTGGAAGTTTAAGATTTCCTTATTATTGGAATGTTTAACTAAAGATGTCACACCAAATTGGTTGTTGAAAATCGTGCACCAAAATAGATGTTTGTTGGTCATCATTGAAACTGTGTTACAATAGGTTAACTACATATATCTAATTGTATTTAATATTACACTCACATCTATCTAATATCCGTTCCCGAAAACAGAACGTCCTTCTGCGTACCTACAATGTCAGTTCACTAATACGGTCTTGGGTTCGATACGTTATAGTCGAGTATATCCGGTCTACAAGCATCGGTTCTATATTTATCTCAATCATTTCTTCTTCTATTTGTTAGAAGACAACAGTTTTGTTTGAGAAAAATTGCAGTTGTTATCAAGCATACTTTATGAAGAAGATCGAATGAAGAAGTATTTATTTATTCTGTAACGGCATTAGTACGTGCGATACTTCTAGATGCATACGGGGTCACAAGTAACCAACAGTACTTGCATTTATAAAATAGAATTTCAATCGTAGTACAGTTAAATTATGTTGATAGAATAATAATCATATGTAAACACATAACTATGA